>JARFIW010000171.1:2400000-3000000 GCA_036346225.1 Platerodrilus igneus | reverse complement strand
CACGCCGAATTCATACTATTAATGGATACCGGATCCTCAAAAACATTAATTAGCCCAAGAACCGCGAAGAAACATTATTTAGATTATGTAGAAAGAGAACCATTTAAAATTAAAACAGCCCATCAAACGACAATACACCAATTCATAGCTAATATACCCTTACCGAGAACATTTAATGTAAAAATGAAACATAAATTTTGTATTTTCGAATTTAACGACAAATATGACGGATTAATCAGAATGGACCCTCTAAGAAAATTAGGAGCCAACATCGACATAAAAACCGTTTATTAAGGACGAAATACGGAAAGATCCCCATTAAATTTCAAAACACTCAAATCGAACAAAAATACACAATAGAACTTCGAACAGAAAGGAAAATAAAAATCTCAGTAAATTCTAACAAAAAAGTAGGAATAATAAATCATATGACATTTCAACAAAGAGTAGAAACCCCAACTGCCTTAGTACAAATAAAAGATAAGTATGGCACTACAACGATATTAAATTCAAACGACTATCTCGTAGAATTATCATTAACAGACCCAATTAACGTAGAGGAATTAAATTTTAACGAAATGGAAATAGACGAAAATTTAGAAAACGATTACAACCCAATAAAACATGACAAAATGTTAAGAGAAAATTTAAGTAACATCCGCCTTAATACCGACATCAATCAAGAAGAGCAAAGAGCAATTAAAAACTTATGTTTTGAATACCGCGACATATTCCACTGTGAAGGAATACCCCTAACATTCACCAACACAGTGAAACATAATATCGAACTAACAGACAACAAGCCAATCTTTACAAAAGCATATAGACTACCTCATGCGAGCCAAGAAGAAGCTGACAGACAAGTAGCAGACTTATTAGAACAAGACATAATCCAGCACTCCAACTCACCATGGAGCAGCCCCGTGCTAATAGTACATAAGAAGTCAGACGCAACCGGAAAGAGAAAGTACAGAATGGTAATAGACTACAGAAAGTTAAATGAAAAAACGGTAAATGACAAATATCCACTACCAAATATAACCGAAATTCTAGACAAATTAGGCAAATGCCAATATTTTTCAACATTAGACCTAGCATCAGGATACCATCAGATAGAAATGGAAGAAAAAGATATATCGAAAACAGCCTTCAGCACACCTAGAGGACATTACAAATACAAACGAATGCCATTTGGATTAAAGAACGCATCCGCCACTTTCCAGAGAGTCATGGACAATATACTACGAGGAATACACAATGAAAAATGCCTTGTGTAACTAGACGACATCATAGTAAATTCCACATCATTGGTAGAACACATAGAAAGACTTAAAGAAATATTTGAAAAACTAAGACAAGCACATTTCAAAGTACAATTAGACATAAGTAAATTTTTACAAAAGGAAGTATTATTTTTAGGACATATAATAACACCCCACGGAGTAATGTCAAATCCCGACAAAACAAATGCATTTCTAAATTACCCTCTACTAAAGACAATCAAAGAAATTAAAGGATTTCTAGGACTTGTAGTTACTACCGCAAATTCATTAAAGGTCACGCTTAGATAACCAAGCTCCTGACAAATTGTTTAAAAAAGAGAAACAAAATTGAACACACCCCGGAATTTATTAAAGCCGTAGACAAAATTAAAAATATATTAACGAATCACCCTGTATGAGAATACCCAGACTTTTCAAAACCATTTATACTAACGACAGACGCATCGAACGTAGCATTAGGCGCAGTATTGAGCCAAGGAAAAGTAGGTAGCAATAAACCCATCAGCTACGCATCCAGAACCCTAAATGGAACCGAACAGAAATATAGTACCATAGAAAAAGAATTATTAGCCATAATTTGGGCAACAAAATATTTTAGACCTTACTTATACGGAAGAAAATTTTACATATACACCGATCATAGACCATTAGTATGGCTATGCAAACTTAAAGAACCAAATTCAAAATTACAACAATGGCGAATCAGACTAGAAGAATATGATTGTGAAATTATATATAAAAAGGGAATCTATAACAACAACGCAGACGCTTTAAGTAGAATACAACTTAATGCATTAGAAACGGAATTCATTGTAGGAAACGTAGACGAAGCAGAAATAAGGGAAGATCCAGACGAGATCGACACTATACATTCGACGCAAAACGAAGAACCTAAAACCGCGATTAAAATTTTAAACGAAGCAATCGATATGAAACTCAACCAATTTATAATTACCGAAGTTTTAAATAACCCCAATCCCGTAAAATATACAAAAGTAGATAACAGAAAGATATACCAAATTCAAATAACCAAAGATGACAATGAGGAGCAAATAATTAAAATTCTAAAAGAATACACCCCCGAGAAAAAACGATTTTATTTCTATTTCAACACCGAGCACTTATACCAAAGATTTTCAGAATTATACGTTAAATTATTCAATAACTCTGGCCCTGAATTTATCAGATGTACGAGAAAATTAATAACACTAGACCATCCTGACAAAATAAATGATGTAATCAGGAATCAACACGAAGGAAAAACCAACCATGGTGGAATTAACGAAACAATAAAGCAACTTATAAGTCGATATTTTTTATAGATATGAAACAATTGACCACGGATTTCATTAACCAATGTGAACTATGCGACAAAGCGAAATACGACAGAATACCCCCAAAGATACCCTTAATGTTAACCAAAACACCCGACAAACCATTTCAATAACTACATGCCGATACTCTAGTAGTAGAAGCGCAAAACTATTTAACAATTGTGGACGCATTCACAAAAATAGGCCAATCATATCCAAAAATAGCATTGACGTGATCCAAGGATTTTTACAGTATTTACATTTTATGGAAAACCCGAAACAATAACTGTAGATAATGATAGCGAATTTAAAAATGAGACAATACAAAACACTTTAGAACTTCACAAAATAAAAATTCATTTCATAACAGAAAACCACCCTAATTTAAACGAACTAATTGAACGACTACGTTCAACCCTGTTAGAACAAATTCGATTATTAAGAATAAATTATAAAAAGGAACATATAACCAATTTAATGTCATACGCACTAATTACCTATAATAATACAATTCACTCATCAACAAATTTTACACCCTTAGAATTAACCTTAGGACATTCAGATTCACGCAATCCCTATGACATACACTACAACAAGGAAGTATATCAACAATATGCGAAAGATCACAAAGAAAAACTAAAAATAACTTACGACAAAGTAAAAGATAAATTAGATAACGATAAGGAACGTATCACCACAACCTGTAATAAAAATACCGACGCAAATAAATTTTCAATAAGATAAATCGTGTATGAGAAAAATTTCGAAAGCAAACGACATAAAACAGCACCCAGAAATCTAGGCCCATTTAAAATTAAGAGAATATCAGATAAAAATATAGCAGTGATAGACAACGGCAAAATAACGAAGTACATTCACTTGAAAAACTTAAGACACCCTGTAATTTCAGATGGACAATCATCACCCTTACCGTCAACCTCCGCCCAGGTAGAACGGACAACCAAATAATAATAGAAGATAGAAAAAACAATCCCGGTATACTACCAATTAAATTAGGCAGTATGCAAAACACAATCGACTATTGGACATTCGCACAAAAATTTGACCTAACAGAAATTAAACAAGAATTTCAAACAATTACAGACAATTATTACCGATTAAAACAATCAATGGACACAGCAAAATTTGGAAAGGAATACGCAATAGAAATGATGAATAACAACAGTGTAATAGAGAGCATTTTAAGAAACATAGAAGATAAACTCAATAGATTAATACCCAACGAACAAACTACGAGACAAAAAAGAGAACTAATCAACGGATTAGGTAACATAATAAAAGCTATTACAGGCAATTTAGATAACCAAGACGCAGAACGTTATGACAACGCAATACAACAATTAATTGAGAAAACCATAATTAGCAACCAACTATCACTAACCCAATCAACGATTATAAAATTCAACGAAACATTGAGAAAGTTCGTATGAAACCAGGACAGTATAGCCAACCGAATACAAACCCTTGAAACCAACATGCAAACTACCATGTTAGGCATGCGAGATTTAATTAGATTTAATACAATATTTACTCAAATAATATCAACAAATTTTAGCAACATTAGAAAACGCAGTAACATTTGCAAAATTAAATACCCTACACTCTAGTATCATTGAACCAACCGATTTATTAAAAGAATTAATAAGAATTAGATCATTTATAACTAACAGTAAATTACCTTTTGATGTAACAGAATCAAACATTCTAATATTTGAAAAAATAGCTATAGTCAAAGGCTACATTAAGAATAACGAAATAATATTTTTAATAGAGATCCCGATAGTAGAAAGTAACAATTATAATTATTATCATTTATTTGCTTTTCCAACGAAAGTTACTAGCACATACCAAGTTATCACACCCAAAACCAAATTCCTATCCCTAAATGAACTGAGATATGGTTATACAAACGAAAAATGTACTGAAGTAACACCAAACCAATACTTATGCCAATCGATGACGACAACAACCATTCAAGAAGACAGTCCTTGTGAAGTACAACTATTAAAATTTTCAAATCGTTACGAAAACTGTTAAGCCAAACCCGTGCAAATAACCAACATGAAAATTCAAAAAGTTACAGAAAACAAATGGATAGCCATTTTCCCAACAGCAGTAATAGCAACCATCCACTGCAATCAAAATGAAAATAACCAAGCATTAATCGGAAGCAAACTAATTACCCTTAAAGAAGACTGTTACGTAAAATTGAAAGACGAAGTAATCAGAGTTTATCAAGATCCCATAGCAACAAAGAAACTTGCAAACCTACCGGAACTACAGTTCAAGATAGAACAATAAGAAGACGAAGAAATAGTCAAGAGACCCATGAAGCTAGAGCATCTAGACTTTGACAACCTCAACCACGCCATGAAATTAGTGAAAAGCTACGAGGAACATTTAAGTGAACTCAAAACGCCAAAGTTACACTATAAAAATATAAGCGTTTGGACAATTGTGTAAATCATTCTAATAATTTTTCTAATTATATATATATTTTATAAAATGTATCTTAGATATAACAATAAAGGAAACAGTTTTAGATTTAAGGAAACAAAGAGAAATAAAGAAACAATGAATTTTAAATAATGAAATTGAATAATGAATTTTATGTATTTAAAAATTAAGTAAAACCTTAATTTCTCATTTACGGTGGGAGGAGTTATGTATCCCCCAATTTACATATATATATATATATATATATGTGTATATATATATATATATATATATAGAATAATAGAATTTAATAGGAATTATTAGAAATTGTTAAATAAATCATAAGTCAATTGCAACAATGTAATACAAGGATAAACCAGACAGGTTATTAACAGTTCATGAGAACGGATATGCAACTTTGTATCCAAGACGACAGTGATACTGCAGGTGGCAGGTCACAGAAGGTTAACATACCGCAATTACCTAGAAATAAGTTTGCTACAATGTAATAAAGTGTAGAATTAAGAGTAAAGCAGACATGAGATCTGCAAGTTCTCACAGCCATGTGAGGGGGCAGGATATTATAAAAAGCCTGGGAGCTCAAGGCCCGGCAGTCAGTCTTCGAAATCCATACTTCGTTGTTCAAGCCACTCAATTGAGTTAGTCTTAGTATTACAGCTTTTACATTGTTGTTTACCTAGACTACTCGCCCTAATATTAATAAATAAATTGTTAAGTTTTGAAAACACTTTTTAAAAACATCGCTCCAAAGGCCCGAACCTTAACTCGCATTAACCCCCAGGCTGGACTCATGAGATGATGAACGTTCTAAAAGAGATCCGATGGTTCGATGGTTGCTTTCATGTGCCGTATGTACATTCTAAGCGATATCTAACTACGAATGTTTTTAGTATTTATTTTTAGGAAAGATATCTAAAACAACTCTAAATAATAAGAAAATAATACCAACTTCTATTAATGAAATTTATTAAAAAGGAAGAACAAAAAAAACATGTTAGAGCGTTTTAGAAGTGTGTATACTGTATTTGGTAGTCGCATCTAAAAAGCGTTATAAAATTTTAGATGGTTTCGACTGAAATGCTATCACAATGATGTGGTCCATATATTTATTACTACTTCTTCCTTCCGTGTAGCGTTTCAGAGGATAGTTTGCTTAGCCATTACTGTTGTAACGACTGCACGATCAATGTGACAAGGAGTCTCATACCTTAACTAGTTCAATAGATTGTATAATACAAAGTGAATTCGGAGACAATGGCAGTGAAGATGAAACTTTACACGACAAGAAAACCGTACTGTAGTTTAGTGTTAAAAGACCTGTAAAGTACATTTCGATAAAATGTAAACACTTACAGTGCAATGTGATATGATCTTAGTGTTCGAATCGATTTACCTTGAGTAGTTTATACGTTGGAAATTTTAGAAATATTTACATTTGCATTATTTGTTCTGCAAGGCTTTAGGGAGAAATTTGTGTCGGTATTTTATAAAATTACCCATGTGTGAGGATTTAGCGAATGAAATGTTTGTATTATCAGCACAGTTCAAAGGCATTGCTAGAATTAAAGTTTGAAAAAAGGGATTGAATGCCGTATTTATTTTCTATATTACTGTTAACTCCTCTGAATAAGATGTTTTTCTGCAATTTTGTTGCATAATATGTATTAAAAAATATATGTCTAATCGAGGTTAATGCTGCCACAAAAATGCAGTAGCCGATATAAAGAATAAACGTGTGGAACCAAATGATACTTAGCACAAATAAAGCGCAGCAGTTGTAACCCAAGCATAAATATAACTTAGAAATGAAAAATTCCATACATGTCTTGTTAGGTAGAGATCGTAAGCACTATTGATATTTCCCTCGAATCGCAGCTTAAAATATTATCACATTTTTGCTCTCGCAGTTTCGAAAACAAAGTACACACTATCTTGTTTAACTTTCCCATCATTCTTTAACGTCCCTTTCTGTAGATCATTGTTAACTTCTAAGCAAAGATTATTCCAAAATTTTTGTTTGCGTTATTTAATGCAGCCGTCAAGTTTTCGCGAAGGATTCTATACTTTTCCTGAAGTTCAGCAAATCGTTTTTGCACCTAGGCCGTTGATAGCGCTTCCTTAAGGATAACATTTTCTACCAAGTTCGGCAATATGGTTATTCTAACTCGCGTTAGCCTGTTCTCTAATGGATTAAATTCGTAGAATAAAGAAATTTGTTCTTTAAAACTCTATACATGTAATAAATGGTGTACGATTTAAAAATCGATGCATCTGCTTGGCAATAGGTTGTTCAAATCTATTGTGTTTGGGTTGGTAATAGACGAGTTTACGTAAACTTTGATTTAGCGGTTCTTCTCCATTTAGAAAGTAGTCGTTATAAACATTTTGTTAATCATTTTCGTAAAATGGGCTTGTTGGTTTTTTCTGAAGGTCGTTATCTTGTTCAATATAGGTTTCTACATTTTTCATTTTATTACTTTGTTGTATATAAGACTTATTTGAATTGTTGGTTAGTTTATTATTATTACTAAATCTGAAAATTACTGATATTGGTTCAGGTGGATTGGTTAGTTTGTGTGAATTTTGTGGTGAGAGTACGTTTACTGGTTTGTCAAAATTTTGATAATTCACGGAATTTTTTTTTTGAAATGGTCTACTTTTTATATTAATTGATTGAATAGAAACTGGTGTTCTTTTGTTAGGGTTACAAAAATTTTGATTGTACTTTTATTATCGGAGTTGTTTGAATTGAAAAAAATGAAACCTGTGATATTATAACGTTTTTAATGAATTTCCAGATAGAGGTTCGTATCCCTCAGGTTGAGGTTAGGTAAATTATTATCATGATTTATTCCCCAGAGCCTTATATCTTACTTGAATACATGTGTAGTGACTATTACAGTGTTGTTGAAAAACTTATCGTCAGTTGTTTCTTGAATACAATGGCCGTCATTGGTTTCTCCATATTATTCTGACTATCGCAGACCTACTTAATAGTTTACTTTTGAATGAATAAGGTTCTTGTAAGAACAAAAGGTCCAAGTTTATTCCTCTGATACTTTTCTTAATTTCTGGATTACTATCTTTCTGTTGTTAGTGTTTATCTGTCCTACTCTTATAACGTTTCGATCGAAGAGTAGTCAACTTTGTGTGTATTATACTCTATGGCCAGAACTTCCTGTAATCTGTTAGTATTTTCTCATATGCTGTTACAAAGTCCCTATAGACTTCTTCGAAGTCTAGTTTCTTTTATCTTCTTTTATAAATCTCTATTAGTAAACAATGGAATTGCTTGGTCAATATTGGTAGGTTTTCCTTTTCAATTGTATTCTATCTACCATGTCCGGTACGTTGAACATGATTCTCTTTCATTCAGGATGTTCATTACTTATCACTTTTCTTAGTACCGTAGTTAATATATTTTCGACTCTAAGGTGATAAGTCTCATATCGATCTCAATATTTGTGTAATGTAATTGGGCTTTACATTGTATCTTCCAGATGTATATCCTTGTCTGTCAGTTGTTTCCTCATCTATTTTCTTTTAAGAAATTTATGGGCATCAAGATCCTTCTGTGCTTTATTTATTGGTCCTCCTGTACTTATACAGGTTGCTCTTGATGTTATGTCTTTGGTATTGATCTTTTCTGTGTTTATGTTATTTGGTCCCTTTCCTTTACTTCTTTCGTGCTTTGAGTTTTGGTTTTTGTTTTCTTATAGGTTTAATTGGTCCTCGCCCATTTACTACTATATTTACATATTTCTTTAAATTGATTTATGTTGTTGCTTTCTCTGATGTTCCTTCTCTTAGAGTAGCCTCTTCTACAAGATTTTGTTCACTCTCCCTTCTATTGCGATTATGTTGGTTTCTTTTAAATATCGAATGCCGTGTTTGCTTCCGAACTCGTCTTTTTCCTGTTCAGTCCTTTGTTTTTGTTGGTATTTTATTTTGCTGCCATTTATTTCTTTCCGTGCTTTATCGTCCATAATCAGTCTTTAAGATTAGTCTTTCCATAAGCATTTTCATCGTTGAACAGTTTCTGGTACTCCTATCGCATCGTCTCTTCAACCTTCGGCAATGTATACACTCCATCGGTGGGTCTTTCTTCGAGCAAGTTGCATTTTTATGTTATGTCAAACTTTTCGCTTTCCTGTCGGCAGTGTTGAAACATGCCCTGGGTCTTGGCACCTTACGCATTTTAGTACTACTAGAAAGTCTAGAAGTTGCTTTTAAGTCTATATAACTTCTTTGTTTAGTCAATAATATTTTCCTAAGTTCGGAGCTTACTTCTGCTACATGATGTTGTGGCTTTAAATTTTGGTCCTGTTTTAAATCTTAGTTTGAAGTTTTGCTCAAATTCTGATGTTGTCATACTTTCCTACAGATTTTACTACATCATTTCTGTTTGGGTTCAGTTGCCATTGTTGGTATATCATATAAACTGACAAACGGTCACGTTTTTCTTGGTTTTTCACATGTTAATGTTTTGTTAAGCAGTTCATGTTTTAGGAGTTTTTCTGCCTCTATATCGTTGTGTGCTTTCATTATTAATAGCTTTCCTGCCGTTCTGATATTTCGTGTTTTTATTCGGTTTGTTTTGGTGTTTATCATGTTTAGAAGTTATGAAAACAATTGATGTTGTTTGTCCACTTTTCCTTATGTTGTCCACTCTTAATGGTCTAGGTGTTGCGTCTATACCCGCATATGACATTGTTACTGTTTGTTTTATTGTTCTCCACTACTTTTGTTTAAGTTTTTTGGTTGGATCGTTGTCTTGTTTTGGATGAGTTTTACTTCTCCCACTATTTGGGGCCTGGCTTTGTACTTATGATGTGAGTTTATTTTGAGTAGTATTATACTTGCTTTAACTACTCTGCTTCTTTCGTCTCTTTTTCAGTGAAAGCTATGAGGTTTTAGAAATGTTCATTGACAATTTCTATTAGGTCCTCTGTTGGTAATTCTTCTGGGTCTAGTTCAGTAGTTGCAGTATCCTCATTTTTTTTCATTTTTACCCTTTTGTTTGGTCGATGTCTTTTTTGACACTGTTTTGGGTTTTTGGTAGGTTGTTTCTCTATTACCATAATAACTTCTTGTTGTTGTGTTTGTTCAATTTTGGATTCGAATTTAGATGTTGTTGGCATTCTCGTTCCTGTCAGTTTTTGTAGGTCGTTTCGTGTTATCCGCGGTGTTCGCGTAGTGTTATTGCTTTTTAAAAGAGCATTTTCCCCCTAAATCAGCCACTTTTGGTCTTTTTTCCCCAAAAGCTAAAAATAAAAAAGTTTTCCATATATAAACATATATATATATATATATATATATATATATATATATAAATATTTAAAATGTTGTGGGTTTTAGGTCAGCTGGATTATTTAAGAAAACTCTTTTTTATAAACCTGAACTTTCGGATTTATTTTAATCCTTTTTCAAAGGTACTACAATTACTGAATTGATAAATAAACATTAAATCATATTTTATACTCACTAAGGCGAGAATATAATAAATTTGCGATTAACATAAAAAGTTATTTTCGTTATAAATCTTCTAAAATGTATATAACAACTTCAAAATACAACAAGAGGTAAAAGTATTATCTAAATAAAATATTGATATTAAATAAAAGTCAAAAGTTTGATAGAAATTGTTATTAAAAGGCAACCTTAAAAAATGTTTATTATATTATTCTGTGTATGTATCTGCGTGTAACACTGTGAGTGTATGTAAGTATGTATGTGCGTGTATGTGGGTGTGTGTCTGGGTGTGTGTGGTGTGTGTTTTTTTTTAAATTTATTTATTTTAATATTATTAAGAGAAATTCATCTTATAAATCCATTGACAAATTTGTTGTTGTATGGTTGTTTTTATTTTTGATATTTAGAAGATACAATTTAAGTCACTAACATTTATTCTTTTGTTCATAGTATTTTTTTTTGTTGGTAGATGTGGCACATTTCTAGAAACTCTCTTTTTGATTTTTTGTCTTCCATCTGTAATATAAATGGATTGTTAAAATCTATTTTATGGTTTTTAGTAATTATGTAATTAAAAAACTTCCTACCACGGTCGATGTAATTTATTAGTGACCTAAACTGTCGTCGATCTTCTTCTAACGCACGGAGTTAATGTTCGCTCTCTCTCTTTCTCTTTTACTGTACTATGGAAAGCTATTAAAAATATTTCTTATTTATTTTATTGCGTTTTAATAAACGTATTTCTTTGTATTAGGGCATTTATATATTTACGGAAAATAAAATATTTAGCTTTTAATGACGTAACAAACGTACTTGCTTATTCAACGAAAATTCTAGAATTAAATTGTTTTATTTGAAACTTTTAAAATGAATTTAATTACATAATAAAGACTCACAATTACGTTCCTCATGCTTTGTAAATGCAATTGATATTGTTTTTTAATGATAAATGAAGCCAATGTTTTATATACGGTGTGTTTTGTTTCAACGCATATGAAATGAATGACTTTGTATTAGAATGAAAACTCGTTTTCAGTAATCATTTCTATACGGAAAAATTAATCGCAATTGCTTTCTTAATATTTAATTTGTATTCTAATAAAATATAGGTTTCAGTATTCTTAAACGCTTTTTTAAGGTATCTTTAACAAAAATAAATATCCTTAAAATCAACACACGCAAATATGTTTCTTATTTTAATGGCAATGAAACGAATGACTTTGTATTTATCTTAAAATGAAGCTCATTTTAAATGTATCTCTAACAAGAATAGAATAAATTATTTTTAAATTGGGCTTTTAAGTTTATATCTGTTTTACAATCTATACAATGAAAGTAATATACGGGATTTAGTAGTTAATAAGAGATCTCAAGCATAATAGTAATAAAATAGGCTTATTTTTAAACAGGGTAGAACAATTACATATTTGGAAATTTCAAAATGATCTCTCGTGACCTCCTTATCACATCAATATATAACTTGTATTAACAAATATTTGCGGTTACATATTAATCACTTTCCAACGGCATGAAGAAATCGAATAAAACAACAACCATTTTCAGGTTCTCAAACTGCATTAGCCTCTACAATTTAGAAACATATTCAATACACAATAAATTAACTTAAGATGTTAGTAATCATCAGATTTAAGAGCACGTATTTCCTCGTCATTGGGTTTTGCATCTTGAAACTGGTTGGACTTGTACCTCAGCTTATTTATGTTCTGAGCTAGCCTATACCGTTCCCTGCAATTCTCACAACAGCCGATATACAGCTCGATTCCTTTCTATTGTTTTCTAATTATATGTTCTATTTCACCGTGATTCAGTAGTACGTAAAGGGAGTTAAGCAACCTGTGGCTGCCAAGGTTCCCCTAACATATAGACATTTGCCGTATTAATAGTTTTCAAACAAAGCCTTTCGCACAATTAACTTTAGTTAAGAGTGTTGCAAAACCAACATCTGTAGTTGTTTATAATAATCACCATGTTTAAGTACAGTTATTGTTTTTGTCATTAGCTTTTCCATCTTGCGGCTCGTAGGAAGCGTACCTCCATTGATTTCTATTCTGAGCTAGCCTACACATTTCCATGAAATTCTCACAACCTACATCTTTCACTATCTGTGTGCAGTAGTCTAACCTAGGTTTACCTCTACTTCTCCTTTTTCCTATCTCTGCTTCTAATATATTCCGTACTATTCCCTCATGTCTTAGTATGTGGCCTATCATCCTATCCCTCCTATTTTTTACAGTTTTCCACATAGTTCTTTCTTCCCCTACCATTTATAGTACCTCTTTGTTCTTAACTTTGTCTGCCCATGGCATGTTCATCATACGTCTGTAGCACCACATTTCAAAGGCTTCTACCTTTTTCTTGTCTGCTTCTCCTACTGTCTAGGCTTCACAGCCATGCAGTGCTGTGCTCCACACATATGTATTAAGCAATATTTTCGTTGTTTCTATGTTTGTGGTCTTTGAACATAGTAGTTGCTTTTTTTTGTTAAACGTAGCACGACCTTGAGCTAATCATTGTGTTATATCTTTTGTGCTTTTTCCATCTTGCGTTATTTGATAGCATACAAAATTTTAGGTAGTTCAAGATCGCACGTATCGTGTTCTTCAACTTAAGACGAATTGCTGTACCAACTGTTTTACTAATTCGCTCTACAAAATTGCACTGAAATGAACAGACCGTGTCGCATTTATCACATACTCCCTAAAAATATGACGGGATAACTGCGGTCCATTGTCACAAATAACATATTGAGGCACTTTAAAAACAAAAAAAAAAATTGTTCTCCATAATGTTATATTACAAGTGCTTTGGTGGCACGACAGGGATATAACAAAGTTATTTCGAAAACCAATCCCCAACTACCAATAACCATTTATGTCCCAACTTCGAGCGTGAAAAATTACCCATAAGATCAAGTGCAATTATTTGAAACGGAAATTCAGCATTTTCTCTTTCCACTAGTCCAAGTGGACCTTTATTAGAAGACTAGGCCAATAAAACAGTTCTGCACGTGTGCGACAGTTTCTGCAAAACCAAAATGACCAGCCACTAGAAAAGTATGGAACAAACTAACAATCCATTTCCCCTGAGATTAGGAAACCAAACGTTTCCATTCAACAAAATTCGACACTAGGGGTAAGTTTGAAGGAACACATGTTAAGGTGAACTTATTTCCTATCTTGCGCTGTGGATAATCCTCAGGAGATGAACGAACTTTGTCTCAACGATTTATACCAAGGATCTTAATTTTCGAGTTTAATTTCCATAAAATCAATGGATCGATATTCTACGTATTTTTAAAACACGATTTGTAAGAGGACGTGTTAACATCTTTGTTTCCTCACATATAACACGACAGCGTCCTAGGTGCTCTACAATTTCTAAACGTATACCCACTTCGCGAACAATTCCAACATAAAAATTTGACAGTCCCAATACGATTCAAGGATTTACCAACCATAGATACAGGTTCACCATTATTAAGGGTGTGGATCTGTGGAGTAGATGATATATTATTAAAAATTCTACTTTGAAATAAAGAATCTTTCATACCTGCATTTGGACAAATATTCTCAAACTGTGATCTTGAATTATCCTTACCTCTGTATGTATTACGTCGCGTAGTTGAACTTAAACTGTGTCCTAATAGAAAAGCATTCTCTAATCTGTTCTCTAACTTTAACAAAGTCGAAATGTCCTCAAACTAAAATCAAGCTAAATGAGTATTGTACTCCGATAGCAAATTCTTCCCAATAATTCTTACTTCGCAATTTCAGCAGAAACAAAAGGCAATCTCTTAAATAAGTATTCCATATGAGCCACAAGCAAAACCACTGATTCATTTCTTCTTTGCTTACGCGACTTAATTGTATACCATACCTCGTCTTCGGCGCAAACGAGTAAAGAGTATTCCCTTAACCTAGATATTAACAATTTCCAGTCGTTTAACAAACTCCCAACACACCGCAGCAAAATTAATGAATCTCCATTAACAACTCAGAAGATGCAGTAAACAAATCCTCGTTCGACTCTACGCGATAATGCCAGTTCACTCACTCTATCTAGGAATGAATAAAGTTGTTTGGGATCTCCAGAAAATTTTATGCTGACAGGTTCAAGTGGTTTTATATAATGATCACATGAAAAGATGCACTATTTGCAGAAGACGATACTCTAACTGTTTCATCATGACTGCGGTGTATCTCTCTCACTCACTCTATCAAATAACTCAGCTTTCAAAATAAGAATAATGAACAAAGTCTCATGCTTAAATGTAATAACTACTTCTGGATTCTCGGTTGGTAGTTTTATTTTCTTAACTCAACCAGTAGGGCGTATTAACCTTGACTGTACTCTTAGATCGATCGCCCTGAAAATCTGTCAATACATTCCGAACTGACTCTAACGTAGTACTAACTGCTTCACTCTCTACTGAAAATTCTACATTATAATTGATAAGATCTATTAGATAATCTGGCTTAACTGTTTCTTTCGGAAACAAACGACCCAACAACATGTTCCTTTTATCTGCTATCGGCTTACTTGTCCTAAGTCCACGTATCTGCAGCTGATAATCGAGCATTTCGTTTAATAGACATACGACTTGAAACATTTTAGATATCTTTTATTCATAAACTTACTCAACAGATAATACCTAATTTCAAAATAATTTAAAAATGTTCTTCAATCCAACTATTAAAAATAACTGGAGGTGCTCGTAACTACTACTAATTAAATGCTATAAAGTTGTAGCTTTTAATAAATCACCAATAAACTCAAGATAGAACAAATCGACGAACAACGGATTGTTACTAGTCAACAGAAAATAAATAAAATAATAAGCCATACACAAAAATCAAGTCACTATAAGAAAGTTGAGCTAATAAAAAAATCAAGCCAATAAGTAAAAAACATCTAGTCGATAAACAAAAAAATCAAGCCCCACGATGCGGTGCCAGTATGCTTCCCTTACTTTTCTCCAAGTTGTGAGCGGCAATATAATGATTTTAACTACTCTTTGCGTCCTGGGAAACACTTATTTTTAGACACAAAGTAAACTAACAACTTGGATATCTTTAAAAGTGGAATGGGGAATTCTTGTGGAAAATAAATGGAAGCCTTAGGTAAAACTATGCGTTCAATGGTTTAAAGTTAAGAAACTTTCCTGCAGTCTAGCTGGATTTTAGTCCCACGAAGAGCTCAGCTGGGTGGTGTGTAAAACGACAAACGAATGAACGATCGACTCAACATACATGGATTCGACCACATCCAGACGATACGACTAAAGTGTAACCTCTTAAGAGAAGATGTAGAAACTCCCAGGAAAGATATTCCGGTAAGAAAAATGTTCCACAAATATATATGTACTTAGACTCGAACTTGTTTTTCTCTACCACCCGCTGTACAGGCGATACCTGTTGAGAAAACAATAGCACATGAAAAATAAATATCATATCAGAGACACTTTTTGTGTCTCATTAATACTTAATATTCCTAAATAATCACCTTGAATGAACTAAAATCAAAAGTTTCTCTACTGCCTCAAGATATGATACAAATAATTATAATCTATAGTTCACTCCAAAATTTAAATCATAATTATATATTTCTTGTAAATAAATTAAATATATATTGCGGTACGATTTAAATCAATAATTTTATCACACTATAAATTTTTTGAAATCTTATATTCAAACATGCGACGCCTGATACAGGCAAATAATTCGTTTATCACCAAGAAAGCAGATCTTAATTGCAGAATCCCAAGAATCTAAGTTGAAGTTATATACACCAATATATTAATTGTTAATAACTCTACAATAAAGGAATAAATAGACTATGTATGTGCAAGCTATCCAAGTATTACTGAACCGAAGTTTGTGTATATTACAAGATGTTTGTACAGTTTTTGAAAAAACAGTGTTTATCATCAGTTGTCTCAGGAATAGCTGCAAGACTATTACGATGCTTTAATCCCTATACAGGGTGTGTCTTAATAACATGCTAATATCTAAAAAGGTTATTCTTGAGTTTATTTTGAGAAAAAAGCTTCATACTAAACGTCTTAAATATTGAGATAGAGGGCGGTAAAATTTTAAGGAAAAAATCTTCTTTCATGATAACTCTGGCATGACCCAAGATATTTTTATACGTCGTACGCATCTTCTATGCATAGAACAACAGTTTCTGCTGTACATCATAATTTTTTATTCTTGCCAGTGGCGTTCGTGCGGGTTTTGCTCTGAATCATTTTAAAAAGAAAAGTGATACGCCACTGCTTTTTCTTAAAGTAAAGATTATTTTTGAAATCCTATTTTTTTTTAGCAAATGCAGTCTCTTGGCTTTTTTCGTTTGACGTACTCTTTATGCTTAAAAAATTAAATTCATTCGTCTGCACGTTGTTATGAAATTAAGTATTAATAAGGATTAAAAGTGTATCTAGTATGTAAGAAGCAGATTTAGTTTTGTAAACAAAAATAGTTTTGACAGTTGTCTACCTACTCTAATTGTGCATACTTAACTTATTAAAATTAACAATATGTTAAAAAGTTATCCAAGAGCGAGTCCAGCTCGCACTATTAGGGTTCCGTACCAATACTACAGTGCGCAATCAGTAAACCAAATTAAGCTGTTTTTATTTTTTTATGTATATTTAAATCTTATTCAAATTTGATTGTGATAACTGAAAAATGAATATATTGTTCCACATTGTACTGGTACATTAGTAAACACGTTGTCTATTACTGTGTTTAAAAAAATTTTTCCCAGCAACTATTACACTGTCAAAAAAACCTGCAGTTTTCCGCTAATCTATGACTCAATAGCAACTATCCCTATTAAAATCAAAATTTTAGCTTTGAAAGTGTAGAAAAACAGGGTGGGGGATCCGGTCATTTTTGGCACATTTTGAGCTATATCATGAAGACTACTGGCCCGAAAATTATAAAAAAATATTTTTAGAAGCCTTTTAGAATCCTATTTCAAATGATACCTCACACGATATATTTATTAAAACTTTTTTTCTTTTGACTGAATTAACCCCCGCCATTTTAATCTAAAATTTTTTTTCTATTATCTGACTGTCGATATATGTGGGCGCTATAAAGACCTAGCATTGTGCCAAATTTCAAATTTCTACGTTACATAGTTTTCGAGAAAAACCTCTATGACAGACGGACGGACGGACACAAGAGTGATGTTATAAAGGTTCCGTTATACCTTATAAGGTACGGAACCCCAAAAAGGCATGGTCCGATTTACAAAATCTGAATTTACAGATATGCATTAAATGTATGGGCTTGCTGATTGTAACGTACTGGAAGTCAGGTGACTGTATGAAGACTGCTTTCCAAATAGAAATATTCCGGATGCACGAACATTTTCAAACATTTATAGAAGGTTGTGCGAAAAAGGAAATTTTGCACAAGACAATCATCTAAAACGAGTACAACGTACTATAGGAACAGCAGAAATTGAAGACGTGGTTTTGAATTCAGTTGAAGAAAATTCCAGATTAAGTACACAAAAATTTGGAAAAATTTGAATATCTCACATATGACTATTTGGAATGACTTTTTATTATATCTCTACCACGTCTAAAGGGTTTAGGCTCTACTTCCTCGAGATTTTCCATTAGGGATGAACTTTTGCCAATGGTTCCTTCAAAAAGTGTATGAAAATCCGTTATTTGACACTGAAATTTTATTCACAGATAAAGCCAATTTATTTCAGAAGCGCCATCCAAAACTTCCACAATCATGATTTTTGGACTGAAGAAGACCAACATGCAATCTTGGAATCCCGTCACCAGGAGCAGTTTCACGTTAACGTATAGGTTGGAATATACGGTGATTATTTAATTGTACCCTATTTTCTTTACGAGAGGATGATGAATGGGCATAATTACAGGCAGTTTCTCGAAAAACAATTACCAGCTTTGATGTAATGTTCCCATTTTGGTAAAAAATCGACTATAGTTTATGCACGACCGGGCGCCAGCTCACTTCAGTCGCTGAATATGTCGCGGAGGCTCACAGGTATAGGTCCCCGGACCTCGGTAACTTAGATTATATCCTGTGGGATCATTTTAAAACAATGGTTTATAGCACACCAATTCAAACTGAAGAGCAGTTGAGAAATCGCATCACAGTTTCTTGCGATACTATTAGGAACGGTCCCGACGTTTTCCAAAGAGTACGTGAGCCCTTGAGAAAAAGAGCAGAGGCATGCGTATTTGCAGAAAGTGGACATTTTTAACATCTTATTTAATTTATTTCTTTGTGCGTTCAGGGTAATTTTCTGTTAGCATTTCTATACATTCCTTTAATTTCATAATTATACCGTTTAAAAATTATTCTCTTAAATAAATTTAAATAACTGTTTACGTTTACAAAACGAAATCTGCTTTTTACCTACTAGATACATTTTCAATCCTTGTTAATATCTAATTTCATAACAACGTGCAAACGAATGAATTTAATTTTTTTGCGAAAACCGTACGTCAAACGAAAAAAGGTCAAGGTACCGTATCTGCTCAGAAAAAAAACGAGGATTTCAAAAATAATTTTTATTTTAAGAAAAAGCAGTGGCGTTTCACTTTTCTCTTTAAAATGATTCAGAGCAAAACCCGCAAGAACGCCACTAGCAAGAATAAAAAATTATGTTGTACAGCAGAAAATGCCTTTTGATGCATTTAAGATGCGTATGGAGTTTCATTAAAATATCTAGGGTCATACCAGAGTTTCATGAAAAAAAGATTTTTTTCTTAAAACTTTACCGCCCTCTATCTCAATATTTAAGACGTTCATATGCAGTTTTTTTCAAAATAAACCCAAGAATAACCTCCTTCAATATTAGCATGTTATTAAGAAACACACTGTATACTAAATGGTATTTATTACACAAAGCAGTATCTGATAGCCGTTTCAGCGTATTAAGGAAAGCTATATCAGATATCGAAGCTCTACTGTTTATTATATCAATAACTGTAGCATATTCTTAAAGCGTTACAAATTACGTAATAATGTCCTGAATAATTTGCATTTAGAGAATCATTATGTTTCTGTTACAACACGAACTACTTTAAAACGCTGTATTTCAATTATATTTAAATGAATGACATGAAACTGCATAATCTTCCACAGAAATTATTGATGCGTAGAAGCAAATTGGGGGAGAATTAAAATAATCATCATAAAACAACCTGGGCAGAACCGGTTTAAAATTAACAAGATCTCACAACGAGAGCCCCAGATACAGATGTAATGCATAACAATAAATCTGAATATGAATATGCATCAAGAAATAAAGCCATTTGAGAATGCCTTATTATACAAGATGGGACGTTATACACAAAATAACTAGAATTGGAATACACGCAGCAGAGTACACTGTTGTGAATTTGCAACTAAGAAATAAACGGAGAAGTAATAATCAGCATTTTTCACAAAATAAGCCCTTGTTTGGGTGAGATGTTAAGTGTAGGTGGCGTGTGTGGGAGTTTTTACGTACGCTAAAGAGCACTACCTTGCTTGAGTTTACAAAAATTCGGCTAAATTTAAATTACCAAGTAAAAGAAACCCATCTGCTGGACAATATAGTATCTTTAGATGGAGCATTGGTGAAATCAATTTTACTGTATTTGACCACCGGGAGAAAAGACGCTTCGTGCTTCTTCATTATTATTGTAAGAATAGTGTTCCTGTAAGTTTGTTATAATCTGAATCTTATTTGTTGCGAAGTATTGCAATAGTTTCTTTTTGTACAAGTTTATCATTTAATTGACCGTAAACAAAATTACAGTTTTTCTCTTATTCTAGTCAAGAGAAGCATTCTAACATGGTTTCTAAAACGATTTCTACTAAAACTAAATTCAATACACAGGTAGAGTAATGCATTTTAAAAACGTTACGATATTTTAAAACTCAAAGCTGCAATTAACTTAATTGTACCGTTAAACACCAGCCACAAATATCCAATGCAATAATACTAACAATAAAATAGGCCCCGTGAATGACTACACATATAAAACACAAAAAATGCCTTATAACAACATCCGCCGTGCTTCGTTAGTACTTCAGTATGCTTCAAACCCCCAACCCATCTGAACTCCGGTCTCAGAAATATTAGATCCTAAAGTTCCGAATGGGATGTTGGCTACTGTTTTTTTGTTATAGAAGCAGTGCTTCGTTAGTGCTTTATTGTGTTTCAAACTCCAACTCAGATGCCGATGCCGGTAACCGTTCACAAAATCCTACTGCATGGCCCAACTATAATAAAACAATTTTTAATACCAATCGGTCAACTCGGTGAAGATGTGCAAGAATCTCGACTTGAAGAATTTCAAAACTGTCGTGAAGACATTCGCGGAAGTCTTCGAGAATCAACACAAATATAGATATACTACACCATTTACTAGTGTCTTCAGACCCAGTCATTACAAGTCTAATGGTACCACACCATCAAATAAAAAAAGGTTTTACTCCTAAAATTCTGAAATTATTGAAAGCCCCAGACATTGAAATATTAGCCAAAATCACTGAAGAAAGTGACAGTAGTGATTCTGATAATTATTAAGAGTAACATTTGTTGTATTATTTATACATTAAAGTAATGACACATGATGTTTACTTAATAAAATAATTTTGTCGCGCTAGAAACTCCATCGGTCCCACTGTGCAACATGGGATACCAACTGTAAAGGGAAACATGCATGTTAGCAGTCTCATTGCAGTATCACTTAAATTATGTCAAATCCTGAAGATAACACTGAAAGAATTACCGCAAATCGTTTTATTAATGTCAAGTTTACTCCGGTAATTTCAGAAGTCACACCACTATTTTGAAAAAACCTTCTTGCAGAATTCCCATCGTTAGTGTTTCTTCCACCTTGCTTGGGAGTGTCCAGTAAAAAGCCCGTTTTTGTTCTAAATTCGTGAATAATTTTTTTCTTTTGTGGGGCAACAATTTCTTTGTCTTGATCACGAGTTTGCCATTTTTTTTATCTCTAGTTTATAACTGATATGTAATATACATTCCATAAAACGAATATTTGCATGTAAAGTAGAAAGACCCCATGAAAAAGTCTGCTGGTTACACGGTTTGTTCCTCACTAGATGTAAATTATTCATGTCTTTTGATGTACTACCACAAATATAGCATCTCTGGGTGGATTTATTGGAAGCTAACGCATTGCAGATCTTTCCATCAACCATCGTTTCTAGAAATTCGTGAGATATTTCAAAATTTATTTTAGTGTTGGTTATGCTAGCAATCTGGGATCTAATATAATTAAATTCATTCAAACCTTCCTCATAAGTTTCTTTAATAAAGCGAAATCTTATTGGTCTGCAACATTTCGTTGAAGACGGTTTAGAATTATGGCAAATACTAATTCTTATATTATTATTATCAAAACCAACCAATTGCAAAGGTACCAAGCTCGTGACCAACACATTTGCGTCTCCAAAGTTTGCTTCAGTAAACCGTTGTTTATACTTGCTTTGTCCACCACTTCCATCGCACCCCCACTTGAATGTAATGGTTATATTTTTTAATTGACAAGAACCTTCGCCAACAAATCTGTCAATGACATCCTCTACAGTAATAAACAAACTTTCAGTAGTCAAATTTACCACAGTTTGTAAATTAATCTTTGCCACAGATTCAGTTACTATGATGTCATTATCAGATGGGTAGCAGGATTTTCTCGCTTTTCTGATAGTGTAATATGAAGGATATGATATTATCCCTTTTTCCATAGAACCATTTCGCAATATTTTATACTGAGATTTTGTTAAGTGAGCAGAAGTGACTAACGCTAATGCTCGTCTGGAAGAGTAACAGTAGTTGGATTTTATTGCAATAGATTCTTGGTAAATTTTTTTTATCCTTGTTGCTTTCATGGGTGAACTTATTAACCCTTTTAAGATTCCGCCGCATCTCGTTTTCCAGACTTCTTGAATTTCACTTCAGTGACAAACCTCACTTCCTCAAGGCTCGTTTCATGAACCAGTCTTTTAACTTTTCTTAACTTAGACCTCTTTGTAACTAGTAAAAATTGTATTTTGGTTCGTCCTTTTACTGATGTGCTACAATGACTTGATATAGTCAAATTAGGTGTATGTGAGAACGATATAATAATTTCGGTATCAATCCAAGCCCGATTATTTTTCAAAAACTGTGTAGATTTACGATGACCTCTTTCCATAATATACCTAATGAAGCTGTAAATGACTTGACTGTTCTTTCCACTTTTTCTCTTGGGTTTACAGATTTTTCTGTATTGAATTTGTCCATTATGAACTCAATCAAAGAATCCCGAGATCTTTTGGTAGTTGGTTGCAGTGGTCCTATACTTCTTAAATAGTCAAAAAGCTTTCGTCGAGGTATTTTCAACAAATCTGCACTTGAAATTAACATTGACTGATTTATTAATGTTGCACAACAATAGGAGTAGATCATTATTAAGGATCCCACTGCCACATTTGCTCCAGAATCCCACATTTGCTCCCACATCTGGACCAAATTTACATGTAAATTCGCACTATAAAGTCTTATTTTTTAAGAATCTTCTCCTGCTCTCTCCTTGCTCTACTCCTTGCTCGGACACCCCCACAACCATTTTGATTACATCACACCCGCATTCTTTCCACCCGCGAGATAAATCTTTCTCCACATTTCCACCCACGAGATAAACCTATCTTGTTTGGTATCAATTAATATTAGAATTTTCTCAGCTACCCGAATCTCTAAGAATTTTTTAGATTGCATCATCCCCCAGGGAGCTACCCCAATTTTAAGATTTCTTACCTGTAGCGATTTCTGACCGACCGCATAAATTTTTTTATACATGCAATACATCGTGTTAGTCTAAAATTTTACGCAGAATTTGAATCTGTAAACAGATTTGAAATCGGACCACGCCCTGCAAAGTTATACCGCCTTTAAAGTCCTGATCTTCTAAATTTTGCTCTTTGCTCTATAAGCAAACCTAACAAATAGTTTTCTTCGTCTATCCATTGCATCTTTCGAGATAAACCTATCTTGTTTGGTATCAATTAATATTAGAATTTTCTCAGTTACCCGAATCTCTAGGAATTTTTTAGATTGCATCATCCCCCAGGGAGCTACCCCAATTTTAAGATTTCTTACCTGTAGCGACTTTTGAGCGTTCTTATAAATTTTTTTTAGTCATGCGATACATTAAATTAGTTTAGAATTTTATGTAGAATCCAAATCTGCAAACAGATTTAAAATCGGACTACGCCCTGCAAAGTTACACATATACCCTCTGCGAGATAAATCTTTCTCCACATTTCCACCCACGAGATAAACCTATCTTGTTTGGCATCAATTAATATTAGAATTTTCTCAGCTACCCGAATCTCTAGGAATTTTTTAGATAGCGCCATCCCCCAGAGAGCTACCCCATTTTAAGATTTCTTACCTGTAGCGACTTTTGAGCGTTCTTATAAATTTTTTATACATGCAATACATTTTGTTAGTCTAGAATTTTATGTAGAATCCGAATCCGTAAACAGATTTTAAATCGGACCACCTCTTACCATTTTACACACACCCTCTAAATTATAAATTTCCTGCGGCTCATACCTAAAAGAAAATCTAAAACTATTCTTAAAACTTTTTATTACAGACAATTTTACTAATACAGTTTAAATTTTGTAAACCACATTTCTAAATACATATTTACAATTTTTATTCTTAATCTAGAACTCATATCGGCTTATACTTATTAATATTTATTTCTAAATAGAGCACCTTTTCCAAAGACCAACCGGACCCGCATGTTTCAAATTCCTCTGATTTTGTTCTTATGGTCTCGCTTAAGACCTCGTACATATTCTCCAGATTACTAGAAGACGTTATAACAACATTTTTGTGTTAAAGGATTTCAAATCGGTAGTCTCTTCCCCCATTTTGGTGTAAACGCCGTAGAGTTCGCAATAGACTTTTATTGCTGTATGCTGTATTCTTTTTTCATTTATTAATCGAATAAATCGCTCTTTCTGCTTCCAAAGAAACTCGGACACTCCATCGTCGACACTGGCGTTCTTTATGCGATAGCTAACCATACGGTTGCTAAACGCTGTACTAACCATTTCTACACCATCGTCGTTAGTAGCGGTAACTGATGCATTTTTATGTCTGTTGCTTCTCAAGTGTGCGGCATAGGTAGTCTTTTCCATTTCGAAATCGCATACTTTACACATAATTCGTGGTTATTTCGTACAAGGCCCTTTAACAGCTGGCGGAGCTGAACGTTTACGGTTTAATGACATACCGTGCTGTTTTATCGGAAAAAGAAGACCTCGAATGCATTAATAAAAAATTCCAAAATCCTATATGTGTTCCATACAAAGTGGAACTAGCAGATGTTAAGTTGGAAACTTTATTGGAGGAACTACCAGATATATTAGACGAAGTCGAAAAGATTATTTCTATCTTTTGACATGGATGTAACCCAAGATTTTGCGGGCATATTTAGCAAGATGGAGATGTGTAATTATTTAACTACAAAGCATAACTTTTGCTATAAGGGAGAATACGAAGAAAAGTGTAATATTATAGTTGACAACGATAAAACTGCGGGATTGATTGTTTAACATGGCTAACAACCAATGCAAGAATTAAGATATACAACAAATTTGTGTGTCAGATAACAAGTCCTGGTGTTAATAAACAACTTGGCAATCATATACTAGATTTTTACGTTGTCCAGATGTACGTTTAAGGAAACATTTGCGTCTACTTTGGTCAAAGAACATGGTATTACGCGATTGGAAGCGACAATATACAACTGTGCAATTGGAAGCTATGTCAGTGCGGAACGAGTGTATACACCCTTAAAAGACTGTTTAACCTTATTGGAAGATAGTAAGTTATACTTCCTAAAGGCGCCAATGTACTCGGTACCACTTGCCAAAATGTGGAGTAAGCTATCGGACAAGCTACAAAATAGCTGCTGTTTAGCGAATAATAACCTGCTACAGTACGTGTATTGGGGGAATGGCAATACAAAGAAATTGACGGGCTTGCAAATTAAGTTGTCCGAAAAACCAAAAGAAAGGGAAACATTGATAAAGTATGTGCTTTCGGCTTTTAGTTTTAACTATTTACCCGTAAATTATTTGGAGATAGTAGAGGAGCAAGACAGCCAAGATAAAATAAAAATCTTACACAAGTGCTACATTAAAGCAGGTAGTACATATTTTACACAATCTGCAACACCCTATTCTACAATTCCAAAAGAAATAGTCATTTCGGAATTGGGATTGATAAATACACCTAACATTCGTCCAGAGGTTGTACGACAACGCGCAAATATTGGTAGTAAACTCTATCCGTTTACGCTAAAGGAAATTGCCGCATTATGTATGCCGTACGCTGTAAGTGGAAGGAAAAGACAACTGGAATTAGAGGAAATGGATGCAAAAAGGCGAAAATTGGACTACATGGAAAACACTGCGACAATACGCGAACAATACAAAGATGTGTTAGACAAAGAACACCTTATTAGAGAAAATGAGGAAGAATTAAAAGATTATTTTATGTGTCGATGGACTGACTTAGATACATCCGGGTTGTACAAGCTGTATGCATTTGCGGTTAGTAAGAAAGACTCTTTTAGTTATGTAGGCGTTCTTGCAGAAAAGGATGGTACTAAATCCGTATACTTTTAAAAGGTTATTCTAAAACGTTTTATCAAAATGGTAGATAACAAAGATGAACTAAGGAATGCGGGTTTCGTAACCTTGGCGTACACCACACGCAAAGAGGTTCCGCTAAACATTGTGTATTTGCCTAGTAAAGAACCTTTCGGATCATTTAAAACCGAGGGTCTTACAACCTATAACAACCATATATTCCCAAAAGTGGTGGATATGCAACTACACAACGGTGTGTGGGAGAAAAGGATTTCCTCAATACCGACAAGAAGAAGTCGATCAAGCTAACAAGATACGTATGCAGGATATAGTGGGAAAGCTGCGATTAAAAAATTGTCACAAGCTGCAAGAATTACACGAAGGAATGGATCTGGTTGTCGGCGGAATCAAAGACTTTAAATGTAGAGGCAAACTTCGGTACATTTTACAATTCGAAAACCTAGACGGTCTTTATGTATCAAACTATTGGTTAGAAAAGGAGATAGAAGACTTGGGTGTCGATTTAAATTTTAAGCTGCGAATAAAATTAGATAAAATTAAAACCACTGCAAACAAACATAAAGAAAGGACTGTTTTCTGTGTATAACTTTGTATTAAAATTAAGTTTAAATGACTCCATGCTTGGCATTAAATATTTTTAAATTTGTTATGTATAATGTCAGAATAAACATTTTATAATAGTATATAACATTGTTCTTTATTTATAAAAGGCTGTGACCTTACCCCGAAATAGCACTCGCACAGAGAGGGGTGCGCATGGACAGCGAGCATGGGCAGGGGTGCGTACGCGCAGGGGTGCGCATGGGCAGGGGTGTGCATACGCAGGGGTGCTCATGGGCTGGGATGTGTCTGGGCGTACACGAGGGAAGCGGATGTTAACAGTCACCAAGCATCCAATTCTTTGACATCGGCTGAAATAAAGATGAGCAAAATTAGTGATTTGGGTCTTTAAAACGCATAACTTTGTATGGGTGGTCCTATTTAAAATCTATTTACAGATTTGGGGTCCCTAGAAAAATTTAATATTAGTTGATACCTAGCAAAATATATTTATCTTAAAAGAGTGACTACCCTGCGTATAATAAATACAATATAACACTTGTCAACAAAAAGTTGTAGGAAAATTAAAGACGTATTTAATGGGGTCCAGTATTAGAATTTGTTGGTAGTAATGTTAAGTCCTACTGTATTGTAGGCGAGAAAGATACGATTAAAAAGATTAAAGGGGTTTCACGAATTGTAGTTAAGTAAAACCGAGGGTCTTACAACCTATAACGAGCATATACCTCCAAAAGGGTAGGCATGCAACTACGCAGCAGTGCGCGGGAGAATAAGAATTCTCCAATAAGAAATTAAAGTTTCCATGTACGTAGCACCAGTCATTGGGTAACGGTAGAAATGTGGAACCTATAAAGACGATTATTAATTATGGTTTAGAAAAATAGTAGTTTTCGTGGACTAAATAAAATAGCTTAGACTGGTTAATGTATATGACTACATATTCTCGTACATATCCACAAACATCTGCTTACGCCCACAATGGCGATACCGGTAGTTTTTGTTTAACAAATAGTAGGAAAGATACGTTAGGTGTTAGTGCGTGGAAGCCTATAGGATCGTTGGATTCAAAAAAGAACGGTGCGGTGGGATGTATGGTGGTCTCCGTTAAAATAATCGAAAGTGGTTAATCAATCGTATTAGATGTTTAAATATGCAAAAGTGTAAAGGCCTACATAAACAAAAATTAATTAACCGACAAAAAAGTGCGCGATGTGCTACACTTATAAAGAAAGTATGGAATGGTGTTTTTTAGCAGCCCTAGCAGTAAAAAGGGCGACTGACTTTTTCTAGCAATTACAAGAATAGCAGTAGCGCAGAGAAGGGGTATGCATGTATTATACAGTTGCTGCATAATATGTTAGTTTACGCGTAGCTCGGATGTGTAATTGATCACGACTTAAAGATCCCCCGGAGGTTTAAAAATTCTCGGCCCATTGTCGTTTGAAAAATGTTTGTAAATTATCAGAACAAGAGCGGGTTGAAGTTTTAAGTTAGATGGATGATTGACTGAGTTTTTTTCTACCTTTTACGAGGGAATTGGAAGTTGACAGACATCGAGCATCTAATTCTCTATTTGGACGATATCGAGTACTTACCGATTCTAGAAATCATTACGTGTGATCGACCGCTATGCGAAAGTGTAAAAGCCTACAGAAGCAAAATTTAATCATCATACGAAAAAGCGCACGATGTGCTATAGAAAGTATAAAAAATTGGTGCTTTGCATCGGTCCTAACAGTAAAAAGGAGAGTGACTTTTTCTAGCAATTACAAGAATAGCAGTAGCGCGGCGAAGGGGTATGCATGTATTATACAGCGCATTGTTGCTATAAAATATGTTAGTTTACGAGAAGCTCGAACGTGCACAAATTAAATTTTAATCTATAATTAACCACGGTCGTAAAAATTGGGAATTAATGGTTAATTTTAATACTGCTGAGCATATACTTTCACTTGGTGATTCATTTGGAAAATATTCAAGCCTACCATTTCCTAAAAGTTATTTAAATTAAATTGCTTTATTAGTAAGTATCCTGTAGACAGCAAGTTGGTATTTTCTTAGTAATGGTTTAAAGTGTTTTTGGTTATAGTAGCACTGCATCTTCTACAGCACGACTTGCAGACAACTTGTGTGCGTGTGCTACCACCCTTTTGGATTTTTAATATGCACGCGATCCGTATAACATGGAAGACGTTTCCGATGTTTTTACTAACGGCATTCGCACCATCGACGAAGCGAACCAGGTGCATGCATTGGCGCTAAATGTATTGGACGAGCAGCGGGGATTATGACGTCATTTAGTTCCCCGCTGAATCCTCAACTTCGTTCGGGTGTCTTCGGAAACCTTTGGTTTGCATTCTTTAGGGTACATAAAGCAGGTGCGCAAGAGTAAACTCTTTAGTTATAAGTTAGTTCGCTTACAAGTTTAACCAAAGTGCTATAGTGCGGATTTTGTTTTGTACTAAAATGGTATCTGCAAACGTTTTTAAGTGCAACTCTTGCGGTGCTTCCTATACTTGGAAAAATGCTCTCAAACGGAACCAGAACAAATGTCGTGGTGTAACATCGTCTACGGTTAAGCTTATACATCCGTCCGCAGCAAAGTACTTAAACTGTGGGTCTTGCGGTATCGCTTTTACGAGAATGGGCAACTTACAGCGACACAAGGAAAAACAGCACGGTATGTCATTAAGCCGTAAACGTTCAGCTCCGCCAGCTGTTAAAGGGCCTTGTAGGAAACAACCACGAATTATGTGTAAAGTATGCGATTTCGAAATGGAAAAGACTACCTATGCCGCACACTTGAGAAGCAACAGACATAAAAATGCATCAGTTACCGCTACTAACGACGATGGTGTAGAAATGGTTAGTACAGCGTTTAGCAACCGTATGGCTAGCTATCGCATAAAGAACGCCAGTGTCGACGATGGAGTGTCCGCGTTTCTTTGGAAGCAGAAAGAGCGATTTATTCGATTAATAAATGAAAAAAGAATACAACATACAGCAATAAAAGTCTATTGCGAACTCTACGGCGTTTACACCAAAATGGGGGAAGAGACTACCGATTTGAAATCCTTTAACACAAAAAATGTTGTTATAACGTCTTCTAGTAATCTGGAGAATATGTACGAGGTCTTAAGCGAGACCATAAGAACAAAATCAGAGGAATTTGAAACATGCGGGTCCGGTTGGTCTTTGGAAAAGGTGCTCTATTTAGAAATAAATATTAATAAGTATAAGCCGATATGAGTTCTAGATTAAAAATAAAAAATTGTAAATATGTATTTAGAAATGTGGTTTACAAAATTTAAACTGTATTAGTAAAAATTGTCTGTAATAAAAAGTTTTAAGAATAGTTTTTAGATTTTCTTTTAGGTATGAGCCGCAGGAAATTTATAATTTAGAGGGTGTGTGTAAAATGGTAAGAGGTGGTCCGATTTTAAATCTGTTTACGGATTCGGATTCTACATAAAATTCTAGACTAACAAAATGTTTGCATGTATAAAAAATTTATAAGAACGCTCAAAAGTCGCTACAGGTAAGAAATCTTAAAATGGGGGTAGCTCTCTGGGGGATGGCGCTATCTAAAAAATTCCTAGAGATTCGGGTAGCTGAGAAAATTCTAATATTAATTGATACCAAACAAGATAGGTTTATCTCGTGGGTGGAAATGTGGAGAAAGATTTATCTCGCAGAGGGTATATGTGTAACTTTGCAGGGCGTAGTCCGATTTTAAATCTGTTGGCAGATTTGGATTCTACATAAAATTCTAAACTAATTTAATGTATCGCATGACTAAAAAAAATTTATAAGAACGCTCAAAAGTCGCTACAGGTAAGAAATCTTAAAATTGGGGTAGCTCCCTGGGGGATGATGCAATCTAAAAAATTCCTAGAGATTCGGGTAGCTGAGAAAATTTAATATTAATTGATACCAAACAAGATAGGTTTATTTCGAAAGATGCAATGGATAGACGAAGAAAACTATTTGTTAGGTTTGCTTATAGAGCAAAGAGCAAAATTTAGAAGATCAGGACTTTAAAGGCGGTATAACTTTGCAGGGCGTGGTCCGATTTCAAATCTGTTTACAGATTCAAATTCTGCGTAAAATTTTAGACTAACACGATGTATTGCATGTATAAAAAAATTTATGCGGTCGGTCAGAAATCGCTACAGGTAAGAAATCTTAAAATTGTGGTAGCTCCCTGGGGGATGATGCAATCTAAAAAATTCTTAGAGATTCGGGTAGCTGAGAAAATTCTAATATTAATTGATACTAAACAAGATAGGTTTATCTCGTGGGTGGAAATGTGGAGAAAGATTTATCTCGCGGGTGGAAAGAATGCGGGTGTGATGTAATCAAAATGGTTGTGGGGGTGTCCGAGCAAGGAGTAGAGCAAGGAGAGAGCAGGAGAAGATTCTTAAAAAATAAGACTTTATAAATTTGGTCCAGATGTGGGAGCAAATGTGGGATTCTGGAGCAAATGTGGCAGTGGGATAATAATGATCTACTAATAGGTATATACGATATAGATTATAACAGGCGTGCACCAGTATCCTCGATGTTTATACTTTTTCGTCACAGCTGCAAACAACTGCAAATTTCAAGTGTCTTGCCTATTTCTTAAGCAACGCAGCTTTTTTATAACAAACAAGCAACTATTTGACAATTTGTGACAAAAAAGATACAGCCTCTTGAATGCGTGGCAATTATTGTAAATACCATATTTTTATCTACTCTTCAAACTCAATTATTATATTAAAGCAAGGAACGGGGGACTTAATGTTAATAAAATACTAAATACATACCTTCTAACTCCATTTGTAAAACATTTTTGAAACACAAACGTTAATGTGATAAAGATACAGCCGTTCGTAATAACCAAAAAACTGAAAGGTCGTCTGCGACGATCAACACAACACAGAAACTAGTTTTTGTTTTGTTATTGTCGGTGCGTCGAACGCAGTTCCGTCTATTTCTTGTTACTTTTCCATTCACTGCGACAGTACTAAGTAAGACATAAGTTATTTTAAGTTTTTGAAACAGTAAATGTTACACATTTTGTCGTGCTAGAAACCTAAAACGTCCCACTGTCGCCGCACTCCCGGTTTCTAAGGTATTTGATCTCAAACTTTGGAGCTGGAAGATGACTACTGCTTGCTTGTTGTAGACGCACAATGATGTTACCTTACAAAATTTTTAGTGCCTCGTTGCGCTTCAAATCCCAACCCCACCACACCTTCCGTTTCGGAAATATTAAACTCTAAAATTTGAAGAAGGAGAGGCACAAATGATCTTATATAACAAAATCTTTAGTGCCTCGTTAATGCTTTATTGTGCTTCAACCCAACCGCACTTCCCGTTTTCGAATTATTAGATTCCGTAGTTCGGAGCTGGAAGTTTTAAATAGACTTTTTGTTATACCAGTACAAATAATATGTAGCAAAATCCTTAGTGCTTTATTGTGCTTTAAACGCCAACCCAGCCGTACTTCCGGTTTCCGCAATATTAGATCCCAAAGTTCGCAGCTGGAAGTTGGCTACACAGTTTTTTGTTATAGAAGCACAAATTATCTTATGGAACAAAACTTTTACAGTTTTGCTAGTGCTTTATTGTACTCCAAACCCCAACTTAGCCGCAATTCCTGTTCCAAAATATTGACTTCGGCTGCTAGTTAGCAACATCCTTTCTGCCATAAAAGTACAAATGATTTTATGTGGCAATTCAATTTTGTGATACGGATGCAGATTTTAAGTAAATATCAAAAAAGTGCTATCTTCATCGACAGCCTATTTTTAATTATCGTACTTGGTAGTTGAGTGAGGGCGCAGTAACGTAACTAGATTTTTATCGGGGGCAAGAATTCACTGAATTTTACTTAACACCAGTTTATGTGTATTTAATCCATTAAGAGTTTTCTAAATACACTGCTTAAAAAGACCAATATTAATTTTAACTAGTATAAACCAAACATGTTAAGAATACGTCTTTTTTACAGTTCAGGTCAAGAGCAAAATTAGACAATCTACAAGTACCTAGTTTATTTGTATAATAAATATTATACAATTTGGGTGTTTAGTGCATGAACGGAGAACAGAGAATAGCTCTTTAAACGTTATTTGCATGTATTAGCGAAGCCGGCAGCTTTTGTCATTTGAAACGGTCGCTTATTGATCATCCTGTAGAAATCGTGTTAAATATTTAGTCATAAAATTTAAGCTACTTTGGATCTGCGATTATTATTGTTAGTAACAAAGGTTAAATACATGCATTTCTTCAATAGGTTTTATTAGTACATGTAATTATAATTTAAATCTAGCAAATTACTCTTGTACAATATTGAAAGCTGGTATCTGTTTTATCAAAGCAGTTGCTTTAGTAAATTGATGATAATGCGTTCAAAAAAGGTGATTTCGTTTCTTAAGGCATTTGGTTTAGGAAATATTATATGCATTTAGCGACGTATATTGTCAAATGAGTTTCTTGTTATAAGCTGTTATTCGCTTTTTGAGTATCTAATGGACATTATTCGAGCATTGGTTATCCAACTTTATTTCAGATCGATTTAATGACTATGACGATCCGAAATAACAGCGATTTCTATGGAAATTTACCGACAGAGGTATAACCTGAAATTCTAAAATTAGTTTGTACAAAGTTGTTACATTGAGAGATGGAAGTTTTCCAATAACGAGAATTATAGACTGATTGGTGCTAAATTACTTTCAGCTAGTGCAATCCGTCTCTTTGCGTTACGTATAAACATACATCCTAGATCAGATAGTGGTGTGCTACTTTCTACTGGTCAAGGAAAGTGTTACTTCTTCCGAATTTGATTTACTTGGTTTTTCAGGAAAATATATTGGTATGCGGTGCCATGTGATCCCGTCTAGGTCGTCTGTAACCAGTATGGGGCCGGAGCGAAACGTCCAACCAATGCTTTTTCTGTAAGTTTATAAGTTACTTATCGCACAACTAAAGGTGTTACTGTGCGAAATTGAACTTACTCCGCTCCGATCGTCAGAAATTTTAAGGGAACAGCTGTTCTTGGTTAACAGTTAAGTATCGACTGTCTTAAATTTGCGTATACAAATTTAAAGTTACACCATTGTTTAAGTGTGATGGTTTTTGTTATCTAATAAAAGAAACGCGTTTCCACCTGTCGCCGGTTCTACTTTGTTGCTGGAGCTATGTAAGTAAATAATGGTTTTTGTATTAGCATTTAAAAATTTTAATAACTAAAGAATTGAACACAATCTATGATATATTGTTGCTTAACATTTTTGCAGTATGCATATGTTAAAATTGAAGTTAAACAAAAATGTTTGCTCTAGGTAATGAACGAATGGTATACATTATTTTTGGGATAAAGTATTATTCTTGTGTAGAATTTGTGTACGGTGTAGACCATCCGGGATGTTCTAGATAAATGTTATTCTCTACGCGAGTTGATTATTCTTTTATAACCTGTTGTTTTCTTAAGATATTGTAAATAGATTCCTTTCTTGAGGTTTCCTTTTTTGCATGTGACCCACCCCATTCTACGACGTTTTTAGTTAGCACGGCATTAATACTTGTTTTTGTTGCGGTACTCGGTACGGGTTACTGTTACTTTGCTTACTGTACATTACTTTTCTCTTATCCGCAAGGATTACCGTAACTGGTAGGTAACGTCGTATATAGCATTTTTTATATTTATTTTACTCGTGTTATTTATACTGTTATTCTGTTTCGTGGGTCGAGTTACCGGAACAGGTGGAGGTATTGATTAGGCAGTTTTCTGCAAAACAGAAATAATAGGGGGTGTGATAGTTGTAACACACAGTCGCGGAGGTGGCCGCGATGGTGGAGGTAGTAGTGGCTGTGGTAGATTAGGAAGCTCATTACACGTTAGGTAAGAATCTCGTTTGTTTTTGGTAGTGGTTGTAAGAAAGTCAACGTTAGATAAAGGAACAAGGTTGCTGTCATCAACGTTAGAAAAAGGAACAGCATTGGCTGTAAGAGTACCAACGTTAGAAAAGGAACAGAATCGGATACAACTTCAGATACGTTTGATAAAGGAACAGAAGCAAGTAACGTTGCATCAATGTTAAATAAAGAAACAGAAGCAGGTAATGCTTTATAAACGTTAGATAAAGGAACAGAATCAGGTAGAACTTCTTCAACATTAGATAAAAACAGAAACAGGCAAACTTTATCAACGTTAGATAAAGGAAAAGAAGCAGGTAAACCTTTGGTGACAACAGTAGATTAAGGAACAGAAGCAGAGATAACTTCATCAACATTAGATAAAGAAACAGAATCAGCTAAAACTTCCTCAACAATAGCATCAGACATAATAGATACGGGTTTACTAACTTCAACAGGACTTTTTATGTTGGTATTATGAATTCTCGTCACGTTAAGTACATTTGTTATTGCAGACACGACAGGATTTCTCTGGCAGTATCATTCAAGGCAGCAGAAACAAACTCTTTAGTTGCTCCCTGGAAGTTACTAGTTTGAATTATTGTCTCGAATCGTTCAGGAGGTACAGTCGGTCGTGAAAGTGAATATGTATGACCCGTTTGATTGCCATTCGAAAGCTAAGGACAGAAAAAATTTAGTTATTGTTAGGGGGTGTTTGGTGAGTAGGGGCGTGATAGCCATAGAAATCAATGGTTTTTCCGAACGCTCGTATGCCTCAAAAGGTTACGTTGGGGCGATACTAAGACGATCAGGAGGAGGTACAGAGAAAGAACGTAGTAGTGACAGAAAAAAATTGGTTCCTACAGCTAAAAACGGAATTCGGAGTATTGTTCGAAGATATATTTGCCGTGGAAAGGTATGTCTTGGTAGAAGTAGAATGGCAGTTCGGATATTTGTGTCGAGTAATTTCCTTATGCTCGCAATCATAGCAATCGAGTACTTAAGGACTACTACAACGCATCGACATATGATCAGGTGAATCGCAATAGAAGTAGACATAGGAAATAGGAACAGAAAAAGCTACAGAAAAGTATTTGATCTAACAGTAGATGTAGGACGAATAAGCACAGGACCAAGAAGCACATGGTGTAAAAAACCAGTATTATTGAATGGTTTTCGGCTAGGGATTGGGATACTCTGCCTCGATCTAAATATTTATTTTCATCGCCTGGTTTTGTTGTTTATTTAAATAAACAATGCAGCGTACTTAATATATAATTTTAAAGAATTTGCAGTCATCAAAAAAAATATTATTACAATATTATTATAAAAGCACATTATTTCTTAGAATTAAGTTTGATTCCGAATACTTATTTACGTGTACACCTGAAAATAAAACTAGAGACAGAGATTACTATATTTTCTCATAATTTTCATCTTTATTTATGTTGTATAAATAAATGAATATACAAGTAGTTTTCGGATTGGTCGATTTCTTTAAGCATATTTTTCAAAACGCAACTGTGGTGAATCTGAATCTATATCAGGATGGTCTTTTATTTGTTACATTGATAACCCCTTCTTCTATGTTGATTACCTGATAACGTCCGAGTAACATTCGTTTTCTTTTGTTATCTGACTGTTTGATGATGAAAGTCGATATTGTTAACATATCTTGAAATTACCGTTAGGCTAACTATGGTATGTATTTTCTACCTAAAAGCATAAAGTTTTAATAAAAATAATAGTATAGATGTCTTATCTAGGGTGTAAGATGAAAATTTGCATAGTTGGACCAATTTTTTAAATTAAAGATGGTAAGATAAAAATAGATTAATAATTGATTGTTTCGTCGAATAATGTGTCTTATAAATTCGTAACACAAAACAACACAAAATATTAATCTAAACTTATAATCTTATAATCTAATCTTATAATAATCTTATAATAGATCTTCTAAATTTTTAATTCGAAAATTTCTACAATTATTTCTATACAAGTTGCTGCTTGCGATCTGTTTTAAATTTATCTTAAGCTTCAGATGTCGTAAATTTCTTTACAAATTTTCTCTCAACGTTTGATATAACAAAAAACTAAGATATGCAACAATTTTACCTTCACAGCGTAAAAATATCTGGAAGCCGGAATATTTTTTTGATGGAATCAAATCGCTTCTAACAGCAAATATTTGGTGAACCTGATGTTTATCTATTTAGAAAGTTAAAGACTTCACTTTGTGGACGACTCGTTTGACAGCGACCAGATGTTTTTCTACTTAACGCCAGGTGGAACTCAAAGAAATACGAAAACAAAATTAACTATTTGTAACAGTTACTTACTTTAGTTATAAGTTTTTCTGTGATTTTTTCTAGCGTCAACGATGATAATATTCTAACCTAACTTTCTACACATTTCTAAATCGTCTAAGTGAGTATTACAACATTGATTATCTTTTACTTACCTTGTATTTAGTTAAAATGTGCTTATGAATATTTTTACTGCTTATTACCTAACTCCGTAAACATACAAGATTTCATAAAGTTTTATATGCTTAAAAGGTACTATTTTATTTGTCTTTACAAAAAGTTTTGTATAAAGGTTTATAAAAACATCTTATTAAGACTGTGATTTCCTGATTATTGATCGCGTGACAACACACACACGCACACATACACACACACGTACACACACACACAACATACACACACACGAGACTTGCATTTTACCTCTCATTCGCACAACAGCGTATTATTGTGAAAATGCTAACTTAACATTTTTCAAGCAGTATATGTGAGAAATCGAATCCTGAACCGTGAGATCAGTAGTCAGACGCAAACCTGTCTGATCTAGGGAGCCGCTTACATGGTATCATGTGTGTACATTCCGCATATGGTGTCTATGAAGATGGGCGTTGAAGAAAGTCGGTCACAGACATACCCTTAGAAAAACCCAGTAATTATTTGCACCAGCCGGGATATTTTATCTTCGACTCTAACTTGCGGGGATCGAATTTATAAAGAGCTTACTATGAGTTGGCTGTCGGCTATGGGAAGGTCGCGAATGATTGCCAAATTGAAGAAAATTCCATGATGCCATACTTTGTCAAAGACAATTTGATCTATTACCCAGGTGACTTAAAGGGCCATCGAATAGTTTCCTTTAAAGCCAACCTATTCAGGTTTGTTTTGTAGAAGCGGCTTAACCTGGCCAGCAGGAGTCGCTCGGAGGTGTTCGATACTGAATTTATGAGAGATCTATCCGTAGTGTTCGGTTTCGGTTAATGATTTTCCAGGTTTCGGTGTCCTTATCACCGTAGCGGATAACCATTCGTCGAGATAGCGTCTGTAGATGATTATAGAGTTGAGGATTCTCGCGATATAGGCGATCGTGCAGGTTGGTAGCTGCTTCAGTGCGTAGTAGTTAATATCATGAGGTTCGGGAATCTTGTAGTTATGCTGTTCGGCAACGGTTTTCTTAATTTCTGCTGGGACTATTAACCAGACTTTCTATTCTCTATTCCGTGAGGAGCTGTCCACTGTATTGTTGACTAATAGTTCAGTTTGTGATCCCAAGATGGAATTGTCTGCAATGGTGTTTTGCAGCGTTTCGGTGAATTTTTTGACTCTTGCTTTGGCGTTACAAATTTTTCCTTGTGGTCAATTGCGGGGGAGGGGGGTGATCTGCTCTTGAGTTCTGCTTAGGCTGGAGGGTTCTGTTTTTCGAAAAAGCTTGCCTTCCGTCTCTAACGTTGGGTTGGTATATTCGGTCCACGTCCGGAAACTATACTCATCCAGCATATTCTTGAGGCTTTTTAGAGATTGTTTAGTTTCGTTTCGATTGCCGAGTCTCTGGTATACTTCCGCCTTCTTACTAATTTTCATTTGTTTTGGATGGCGTCTGCTATGTATTGTGGTAGCTTGCGCTTCATGTTGTCGGATGTGAGGTTTCTGGTATTGTTGTTGATGGTTGAGTTTAACATTTCTATGACATATCTATGTCTGCTATCGACGAGACAAGTGGGTTCCCATTAGTTATTTTCTACTGCAATTCGTTATTGAACCTGCCTCAGTTGATGACTTTCGTAATTGTGTTTTTTATCTGTCAGTGTGGTTGCGTTTCTATCGTTATCACGATGGGAAGGTGATTCGTGCTCAGATCTTCTAGGACTTCAGTGTGTATGGGAAAGGTAACATTCCTAAACATGTTGATGTACAGTACTGGGCTGGTGATTCTCGTTTGGGGATATTCTTGCCAGGGTATCTGGTCACGTGATCTCGTAACCTTTACCCAGTGTATAGTAGTATCTTCGGGTGGAGTATTGAAAAGTCAAATGTAGGGTCTTAACCCTGGTTAACTATTTTATTTTCCAAAATTTTTCCATATATTTTAGTCATTTATCTAGGGCTGTTTTGATACGGGAAAATCTGTTAATACACTGACGGCGCTTTTAGGCAAAACATGCTGTCTACATTCCAACGTAAAAAGTTCGCATTAGGGTTATGGTTCATTGCAAGCTTTGGCTTGCTTTCCCTGCTTATTATTTAGTGAAACACGGATTTAGTATAATATGAGCAAGATACATCATGAAAAAAAAGAAACTGGCTGAAAATTAGTGTTCATAACGTAAATTATTTCGTATCATCCCATCAGGTTCACCCGCCTCATTGAGAAAATGTGTTTTTGTGTTATAAAACAAAAGTTATAATTTCTATAAGTAGTACTTTAAATATTAAAATGTTTACTTTATTTTATTGTTATGTCACCATGTACCTACCATAAATGATATCAAAGTTAAATTTGAAATTTTCTATTGTGCCGTTATTTTATTTGAGACTTTTTGGTTAGAATTTTGTTATAAAAGGAGTTCATTGGCATATATATGGGAAATGTTGAAACTTCTGCAAAAGAAAATTGAATATAATATAGCTATTTCAAATATAATAAGTTCCTACACTCACAGTCAACGCCCTTGTGTAATACAAGTAGTAGATATTTAAATTATGGAGAAAATTCAAACTCTGGGTGAGTAATGTTACATAAATATCATTTTACACCAGGACTATTTTATACTCTGTACAGTAAACAAATCTGTTACTGCAGTATAACATTTCGAGGAGTGTTTCTGCTACTTATTTAGAGAATAACAAATACATTAACTTTCATTCGGATTCATGTCCATTGACATTCTATTTTTTTACTACCAGTCATTAAAGATCAATATAATTCATGATTGTTTAGCTAAGCTATTTTAACTTTAGTTTTCAAGGACGTACATTTTAAAAGTATACTTACTACTATAGAAATATGAAGAAAGATGTTCTTAATTTAACACATTCGGATTGAATCTTTTAAACTGCATTCACCTTACTTGTGATTTTCCAATGCTCCACCCAAAGGTACTACATTGGCCAGGAAGCGAGTTTTTTTTACCTTAAAAATTTGGAATTTTGCCGAACCCTTGCTGTTCCAAGCATAGTAGGGATGTTTAACGTGTGTGACAACACTCACACACGGGACCTCCATTTTACCTTTCATCCGAACGAGGGTGTATTTTTGTGAAAAATGCTCGCCTAACATTTTTCAAGCTGACCGTGTCGGGATTTGAACCCGGGACCTTGGACGTAGTAGTCACACACATACCAACTACGCCACGGAACCGCCTAAACTGCATTTACCACAACTTTAACCTTATTTATATAAATTAGGCGTTTACGTTAATACCTTAAAATTTACATACGGCATTTTGCTTAAACGCTGTGTCGTTACTTTCTAATTCAAAATTTTACTTTATCCGAATATGTCCTTAACTTTCTCTTTATCTTCTATTTCTGTATTTACATATTTTGGTTGCGCTGTTGCCTGACTACGGCTTGTGTTACAACCATTATCTTACATCAACACTTGTTTAGATCACTTCTATAACTTCTAAATCTTCTATAGGATATGCTCTATCGCGAAATCGTATTCTAATAAATCTAGCTTCATTTCTACTAGCTTTGGTGTTGGGCTTTTCACTGTGAAAAGATAAATTAACCCCTTGAGGTCTGTAGGAACGGTGAATTTTCTGCCATAAAGATACGGTTTGGAATGTCCTATAACCCAATATAGGGCTATCATTGTACTTTCCTTTTTAACCGTTTTTGAAAAAAATTATTATGCAAATGCCATCGGTAATAAATCCACGCCAATTTTTTGTTGCAGTACTGCTCCACATGCGTTCTGTGACGCATCACAAGAAATTATAAATTCTTGATCAAATCTTGGGTATTTTAATATTGTTGGTCGTAATAATGAGTTTTTGAGTTGAGAGTTGTGAACGCCTGAAAACATTCTTCACTTCATATAAAATGTACATTTTTCGCATTAGTTTATTGAGTGGTATAGTTATCTCGGCAAATTAGGAATAAATTTACGATAAAAATTACAAAAAATTACGAATCTTTTCACTTCCTTTTGTTTTTCGGCGTTGGAAAATTATTAATAAATAACGTCATATTTTGATAGCTCAAGCTTAACTCTTTGGTTGGTTACCTGGCACGCTATAAAATTCACGCTTGTTTTAAAAAAATGCATTTGCTAGGGTTCAATTTAAAATTATAATTTCTGCATATCTCAAACACATCTCATATAGAATCCAAATGATGTTGTTATGAAATTCCTATTATTGTTAAATCATCCGTATAGATAAATGCTCTTTACGGTCCAATACATGCAAATGCTAAATTCATCAACCGCTGTAAAGCCGGCGGTGACGTTTTGAGTCCGATCGGTGCTTTTGTGAAGCGATAGCTTCCATTTTCAGTTGAGAAGCTTGTGATATTTCTCGATTCTTCTTGAAGTGGGCTGATGAAACTTGATTTGAGATCTGTCGAAAAATACTTTTCTCGTACCAGTTGCTCTAAAATGGTATCAATTCTTGGTAATGGAAATTGATGTGCGGGTTTGGTATTGAATTTTCTGCAGTTTACAGATAAATTCCATATCTTTTCTCTGTTGCTATCTGGTTTCTTTGGTATCAGTAGAATTGGACCATTGAATCCCAAAAAAGATTCAATAATTTCCTCACTTAACATTTTAGTTATCTGAGTCTGGACCTCTGATCGTTGACTCTTCGGTATTAGATTTTAAGGCTTTTAAGGCTTAATGCGAAAACGAATTTTGCACATCCAGGAGAGCAAAATAATCGATTCTCTAGCCATTGAGGAAATAGGACAAGCATCGTCTGCGTTTTCAACATAGAATAAAGGCGTAATGAAACTTCTCATGTGAATATGAATGCTCAGGCGAATTAAATAAAGATAAAGTTGCGTTTAATTTTTACTATTAAACTATTATTTTATGAGAAATAGAAATAGTATTTTGTGATGTAAATATTATCTTATGTATACATAAGGTTTGTATGTTAATTACTCCCAACCTTGAGAAGTGCGAAATACAAAGCATAACTTTTGCTATAAGGGAGAATACGAAGAAAAGTGTAATATTATAGTTGACAACGATAAAACTGCGGGGATTGATTGTTTAACATGGCTAACAACCAATGCAAGAATTAAGATATACAACAAATTTGTGTGTCAGATAACAAGTCCTGGTGTTAATAAACAACTTGGCAATCATATACTAGATTTTTACGTTGTCCAGATGTACGTTTAAGGGAAACATTTGCGTCTACTTTGGTCAAAGAACATGGTATTACGCGATTGGAAGCGACAATATACAACTGTGCAATTGGAAGCTATGTCAGTGCGGAACGAGTGTATACACCCTTAAAAGACTGTTTAACCTTATTGGAAGATAGTAAGTTATACTTCCTAAAGGCGCCAATGTACTCGGTACCACTTGCCAAAATGTGGAGTAAGCTATCGGACAAGCTACAAAATAGCTGCTGTTTAGCGAATAATAACCTGCTACAGTACGTGTATTGGGGGAATGGCAATACAAAGAAATTGACGGGCTTGCAAATTAAGTTGTCCGAAAAACCAAAAGAAAGGGAAACATTGATAAAGTATGTGCTTTCGGCTTTTAGTTTTAACTATTTACCCGTAAATTATTTGGAGATAGTAGAGGAGCAAGACAGCCAAGATAAAATAAAAATCTTACACAAGTGCTACATTAAAGCAGGTAGTACATATTTTACACAATCTGCAACACCTATTCTACAATTCCAAAAGAAATAGTCATTTCGGAATTGGGATTGATAAATACACCTAACATTCGTCCAGAGGTTGTACGACAACGCGCAAATATTGGTAGTAAACTCTATCCGTTTACGCTAAAGGAAATTGCCCCATTATGTATGCCATACGCTGTAAGTGGAAGGAAAAGACAACTGGAATTAGAGGAAATGGATGCAAAAAGGCGAAAATTGGACTACATGGAAAACACTGCGACAATACGCGAACAATACAAAGATGTGTTAGACAAAGAACATCTTATTAGAGAAATGAGGAAGAATTAAAAGATTATTTTATGTGTCGATGGACTGACTTAGATACATCCGGGTTGTACAAGCTGTATGCATTTGCGGTTAGTAAGAAAGACTCTTTTAGTTATGTAGGCGTTCTTGCAGAAAAGGATGGTACTAAATCCGTATACTTTTAAAAGGTTATTCTAAAACGTTTTTATCAAAATGGTAGATAACAAAGATGAACTAAGGAATGCGGGTTTCGTAACCTTGGCGTACACCACACGCAAAGGGTTCCGCTAAACATTGTATATTTGCCTAGTAAAGAACCTTTCGGATCATTTAAAACCGAGGGTCTTACAACCTATAACAACCATATATTCCCAAAAGTGGTGGATATGCAACTACACAACGGTGTGTGGGAGAAAAGGATTTCCTCCAATACCGACAAGAAGAAGTCGATCAAGCTAACAAGATACGTATGCAGGATATAGTGGGAAAGCTGCGATTAAAAGATTGTCACAAGCTGCAAGAATTACACGAAGGAATGGATCTGGTTGTCGGCGGAATCAAAGACTTTAAATATAGAGGCAAACTTCGGTACATTTTACAATTCGAAAACCTAGACGGTCTTTATGTATCAAACTATTGGTTAGAAAAGGAGATAGAAGACTTGGGTGTCGATTTAAATTTTAAGCTGCGAATAAAATTAGATAAAATTAAAACCACTGCAAACAAACATAAAGAAAGGACTGTTTTCTGTGTATAACTTTGTATTAAAATTAAGTTTAAATGACTCCATGCTTGGCATTAAATATTTTTAAATTTGTTATGTATAATGTCAGAATAAACATTTTATAATAGTATATAACATTGTTCTTTATTTATAAAAGGCTGTGACCTTACCCCGAAATAGCACTCGCACAGAGAGGGGTGCGCATGGACAGCGAGCATGGGCAGGGGTGCGTACGCGCAGGGGTGCGCATGGGCAGGGGTGTGCATACGCAGGGGTGCTCATGGGCTGGGATGTGTCTGGGCGTACACGAGGGAAGCGGATGTTAACAGTCACCAAGCATCCAATTCTTTGACATCGGCTGAAATAAAGATGAGCAAAAATTAGTGATTTGGGTCTTTAAAACGCATAACTTTGTATGGGGTGGTCCTATTTAAAATCTATTTACAGATTTGGGGTCCCTAGAAAAATTTAATATTAGTTGATACCTAGCAAAATATATTTATCTTAAAAGAGTGACTACCCTGCGTATAATAAATACAATATAACACTTGTCAACAAAAAAGTTGTAGGGAAAATTAAAGACGTATTTAATGGGGGTCCAGTATTAGAATTTGTTGGTAGTAATGTTAAGTCGTACTGTATTGTAGGCGAGAAAGATACGATTAAAAAGATTAAAGGGGTTTCACGAATTGTAGTTAAGTAAAACCGAGGGTCTTACAACCTATAACGAGCATATACCTCCAAAAGGGGTAGGCATGCAACTACGCAGCAGTGCGCGGGAGAATAAGAATTCTCTCCAATAAGAAATTAAAGTTTCCATGTACGTAGCACCAGTCATTGGGTAACGGTAGAAATGTGGAACCTATAAAGACGATTATTAATTATGGTTTAGAAAAATAGTAGTTTTCGTGGACTAAATAAAATAGCTTAGACTGGTTAATGTATATGACTACATATTCTCGTACATATCCACAAACATCTGCTTACGCCCACAATGGCGATACCGGTAGTTTTTGTTTAACAAATAGTAGGAAAGATACGTTAGGTGTTAGTGCGTGGAAGCCTATAGGATCGTTGGATTCAAAAAAGAACGGTGCGGTGGGATGTATGGTGGTCTCCGTTAAAATAATCGAAAGTGGTTAATCAATCGTATTAGATGTTTAAATATGCAAAAGTGTAAAGGCCTACATAAACAAAAATTAATTAACCGACAAAAAAGTGCGCGATGTGCTACACTTATAAAGAAAGTATGGAATGGTGTTTTTAGCAGCCCTAGCAGTAAAAGGGCGACTGACTTTTCTAGCAATTACAAGAATAGCAGTAGCGCAGAGAAGGGGTATGCATGTATTATACAGTTGCTGCAAAATATGTTAGTTTACGCGTAGCTCGGATGTGTAATTGATCACGACTTAAAGATCCCCCGGAGGTTTAAAAATTCTCGGCCCATTGTCGTTTGAAAAATGTTTGTAAATTATCAGAACAGGAGCGGGTTGAAGTTTTAAGTTAGATGGATGATTGACTGAGTTTTTTCTACCTTTTACGAGGGAATTGGAAGTTGACAGACATCGAGCATCTAATTCTCTATTTGGACGATATCGAGTACTTACCGATTCTAGAAATCATTACGTGTGATCGACCGCTATGCGAAAGTGTAAAAGCCTACAGAAGCAAAATTTAATCATCATACGAAAAAGCGCACGATGTGCTATAGAAAGTATAAAAAAATTGGTGCTTTGCATCGGTCCTAACAGTAAAAAGGAGAGTGACTTTTTCTAGCAATTACAAGAATAGCAGTAGCGCGGCGAAGGGGTATGCATGTATTATACAGCGCATTGTTGCTATAAAATATGTTAGTTTACGAGAAGCTCGAACGTGCACAAATTAAATTTTAATCTATAATTAACCACGGTCGTAAAAATTGGGAATTAATGGTTAATTTTAATACTGCTGAGCATATACTTTCACTTGGTGATTCATTTGGAAAATATTCAAGCCTACCATTTCCTAAAAGTTATTTAAATTAAATTGCTTTATTAGTAAGTATCCTGTAGACAGCAAGTTGGTATTTTCTTAGTAATGGTTTAAAGTGTTTTTGGTTATAGTAGCACTGCATCTTCTACAGCACGACTTGCAGACAACTTGTGTGCGTGTGCTACTACCCTTTTGAATTTTTAATATGCACGCGATCCGTATAACATGGAAGACGTTTCCGATGTTTTTACTAACGGCATTCGCACCATCGACGAAGCGAACCAGGTGCATGCATTGGCGCTAAATGTATTGGACGAGCAGCGGGGATTATGACGTCATTTAGTTCCCCGCTGAATCCTCAACTTCGTTCGGGTGTCTTCGGAAACCTTCGGTTTGCATTCTATAGGGTACATAAAGCAGGTGCGCAAGAGTAAACTCTTTAGTTATAAGTTAGTTCGCTTACAAGTTTAACCAAAGTGCTATAGTGCGGATTTTGTTTTGTACTAAAATGGTATCTGCAAACGTTTTTAAGTGCAACTCTTGCGGTGCTTCCTATACTTGGAAAAATGCTCTCAAACGGAACCAGAACAAATGTCGTGGTGTAACATCGTCTACGGTTAAGCTTATACATCCGTCCGCAGCAAAGTACTTAAACTGTGGGTCTTGCGGTATCGCTTTTACGAGAATGGGCAACTTACAGCGACACAAGGAAAAACAGCACGGTATGTCATTAAGCCGTAAACGTTCAGCTCCGCCAGCTGTTAAAGGGCCTTGTAGGAAACAACCACGAATTATGTGTAAAGTATGCGATTTCGAAATGGAAAAGACTACCTATGCCGCACACTTGAGAAGCAACAGACATAAAAATGCATCAGTTACCGCTACTAACGACGATGGTGTAGAAATGGTTAGTACAGCGTTTAGCAACCGTATGGCTAGCTATCGCATAAAGAACGCCAGTGTCGACGATGGAGTGTCCGAGTTTCTTTGGAAGCAGAAAGAGCGATTTATTCGATTAATAAATGAAAAAAGAATACAACATACAGCAATAAAAGTCTATTGCGAACTCTACGGCGTTTACACCAAAATGGGGAAGAGACTACCGATTTGAAATCCTTTAACACAAAAATGTTGTTATAACGTCTTCTAGTAATCTGGAGAATATGTACGAGGTCTTAAGCGAGACCATAAGAACAAAATCAGAGGAATTTGAAACATGCGGGTCCGGTTGGTCTTTGGAAAAGGTGCTCTATTTAGAAATAAATATTAATAAGTATAAGCCGATATGAGTTCTAGATTAAAAATAAAAAATTGTAAATATGTATTTAGAAATGTGGTTTACAAAATTTAAACTGTATTAGTAAAAATTGTCTGTAATAAAAAGTTTTAAGAATAGTTTTTAGATTTTCTTTTAGGTATGAGCCGCAGGAAATTTATAATTTAGAGGGTGTGTGTAAAATGGTAAGAGGTGGTCCGATTTTAAATCTGTTTACGGATTCGGATTCTACATAAAATTCTAGACTAACAAAATGTTTGCATGTATAAAAAATTTATAAGAACGCTCAAAAGTCGCTACAGGTAAGAAATCTTAAAATGGGGGTAGCTCTCTGGGGGATGGCGCTATCTAAAAAATTCCTAGAGATTCGGGTAGCTGAGAAAATTCTAATATTAATTGATGCCAAACAAGATAGGTTTATCTCGTGGGTGGAAATGTGGAGAAAGATTTATCTCGCAGAGGGTATATGTGTAACTTTGCAGGGCGTAGTCCGATTTTAAATCTGTTGGCAGATTTGGATTCTACATAAAATTCTAAACTAATTTAATGTATCGCATGACTAAAAAAAATTTATAAGAACGCTCAAAAGTCGCTACAGGTAAGAAATCTTAAAATTGGGGTAGCTCCCTGGGGGATGATGCAATCTAAAAAATTCCTAGAGATTCGGGTAGCTGAGAAAATTCTAATATTAATTGATACCAAACAAGATAGGTTTATTTCGAAAGATGCAATGGATAGACGAAGAAAACTATTTGTTAGGTTTGCTTATAGAGCAAAGAGCAAAATTTAGAAGATCAGGACTTTAAAGGCGGTATAACTTTGCAGGGCGTGGTCCGATTTCAAATCTGTTTACAGATTCAAATTCTGCGTAAAATTTTAGACTAACACGATGTATTGCATGTATAAAAAAATTTATGCGGTCGGTCAGAAATCGCTACAGGTAAGAAATCTTAAAATTGTGGTAGCTCCTGGGGATGATGCAATCTAAAAATTCTTAGAGATTCGGGTAGCTGAGAAAATTCTAATATTAATTGATACTAAACAAGATAGGTTTATCTCGTGGGTGGAAATGTGGAGAAAGATTTATCTCGCGGGTGGAAAGAATGCGGGTGTGATGTAATCAAAATGGTTGTGGGGGTGTCCGAGCAAGGAGTAGAGCAAGGAGAGAGCAGGAGAAGATTCTTAAAAAATAAGACTTTATAAATTTGGTCCAGATGTGGGAGCAAATGTGGGATTCTGGAGCAAATGTGGCAGTGGGATAATAATGATCTACTAATAGGTATATACGATATAGATTATAACAGGCGTGCACCAGTATCCTCGATGTTTATACTTTTTCGTCACAGCTGCAAACAACTGCAAATTTCAAGTGTCTTGCCTATTTCTTAAGCAACGCAGCTTTTTTATAACAAACAAGCAACTATTTGACAATTTGTGACAAAAAAGATACAGCCTCTTGAATGCGTGGCAATTATTGTAAATACCATATTTTTATCTACTCTTCAAACTCAATTATTATATTAAAGCAAGGAACGGGGGACTTAATGTTAATAAAATACTAAATACATACCTTCTAACTCCATTTGTAAAACATTTTTGAAACACAAACGTTAATGTGATAAAGATACAGCCGTTCGTAATAACCAAAAAACTGAAAGGTCGTCTGCGACGATCAACACAACACAGAAACTAGTTTTTGTTTTGTTATTGTCGGTGCGTCGAACGCAGTTCCGTCTATTTCTTGTTACTTTTCCATTCACTGCGACAGTACTAAGTAAGACATAAGTTATTTTAAGTTTTTGAAACAGTAAATGTTACACATTTTGTCGTGCTAGAAACCTAAAACGTCCCACTGTCGCCGCACTCCCGGTTTCTAAGGTTTTTGATCTCAAACTTTGGAGCTGGAAGATGACTACTGCTTGCTTGTTGTAGACGCACAATGATGTTACCTTACAAAATTTTTAGTGCCTCGTTGCGCTTCAAATCCCAACCCCACCACACCTTCCGTTTCGGAAATATTAAACTCTAAAATTTGAAGAAGGAGAGGCACAAATGATCTTATATAACAAAATCTTTAGTGCCTCGTTAATGCTTTATTGTGCTTCAACCCAACCGCACTTCCCGTTTTCGAATTATTAGATTCCGTAGTTCGGAGCTGGAAGTTTTAAATAGACTTTTTGTTATACCAGTACAAATAATATGTAGCAAAATCCTTAGTGCTTTATTGTGCTTTAAACGCCAACCCAGCCGTACTTCCGGTTTCCGCAATATTAGATCCCAAAGTTCGCAGCTGGAAGTTGGCTACACAGTTTTTGTTATAGAAGCACAAATTATCTTATGGAACAAAACTTTTACAGTTTTGCTAGTGCTTTATTGTACTCCAAACCCCAACTTAGCCGCAATTCCTGTTCCAAAATATTGACTTCGGCTGCTAGTTAGCAACATCCTTTCTGCCATAAAAGTACAAATGATTTTATGTGGCAATTCAATTTTGTGATACGGATGCAGATTTTAAGTAAATATCAAAAAGTGCTATCTTATCGACAGCCTATTTTTAATTATCGTACTTGGTAGTTGAGTGAGGGCGCAGTAACGTAACTAGATTTTTATCGGGGCAAGAATTCACTGAATTTTACTTAACACCAGTTTATGTGTATTTAATCCATTAAGAGTTTTCTAAATACACTGCTTAAAAGACCAATATTAATTTTAACTAGTATAAACCAAACATGTTAAGAATACGTCTTTTTTACAGTTCAGGTCAAGAGCAAAATTAGACAATCTACAAGTACCTAGTTTATTTGTATAATAAATATTATACAATTTGGGTGTTTAGTGCATGAACGGAGAACAGAGAATAGCTCTTTAAACGTTATTTGCATGTATTAGCGAAGCCGGCAGCTTTTGTCATTTGAAACGGTCGCTTATTGATCATCCTGTAGAAATCGTGTTAAATATTTAGTCATAAAATTTAAGCTACTTTGGATCTGCGATTATTATTGTTAGTAACAAAGGTTAAATACATGCATTTCTTCAATAGGTTTTATTAGTACATGTAATTATAATTTAAATCTAGCAAATTACTCTTGTACAATATTGAAAGCTGGTATCTGTTTTATCAAAGCAGTTGCTTTAGTAAATTGATGATAATGCGTTCAAAAAGGTGATTTCGTTTCTTAAGGCATTTGGTTTAGGAAATATTATATGCATTTAGCGACGTATATTGTCAAATGAGTTTCTTGTTATAAGCTGTTATTCGCTTTTTGAGTATCTAATGGACATTATTCGAGCATTGGTTATCCAACTTTTATTTCAGATCGATTTAATGACTATGACGATCCGAAATAACAGCGATTTCTATGGAAATTTACCGACAGAGGTATAACCTGAAATTCTAAAATTAGTTTGTACAAAGTTGTTACATTGAGAGATGGAAGTTTTCCAATAACGAGAATTATAGACTCCGATTGGTGCTAAATTACTTTCAGCTAGTGCAATCCGTCTCTTTGCGTTACGTATAAACATACATCCTAGATCAGATAGTGGTGTGCTACTTTCTACTGGTCAAGGAAAGTGTTACTTCTTCCGAATTTGATTTACTTGGTTTTTCAGGAAAATATATTGGTATGCGGTGCCATGTGATCCCGTCTAGGTCGTCTGTAACCAGTATGGGGCCGGAGCGAAACGTCCAACCAATGCTTTTTCTGTAAGTTTATAAGTTACTTATCGCACAACTAAAGGTGTTACTGTGCGAAATTGAACTTACTCCGCTCCGATCGTCAGAAATTTTAAGGAACAGCTGTTCTTGGTTAACAGTTAAGTATCGACTGTCTTAAATTTGCGTATACAAATTTAAAGTTACACCATTGTTTAAGTGTGATGGTTTTGTTATCTAATAAAAGAAACGCGTTTCCACCTGTCGCCGGTTCTACTTTGTTGCTGGAGCTATGTAAGTAAATAATGGTTTTTGTATTAGCATTTAAAAATTTTAATAACTAAAGAATTGAACACAATCTATGATATATTGTTGCTTAACATTTTTGCAGTATGCATATGTTAAAATTGAAGTTAAACAAAAATGTTTGCTCTAGGTAATGAACGAATGGTATACATTATTTTTGGGATAAAGTATTATTCTTGTGTAGAATTTGTGTACGGTGTAGACCATCCGGGATGTTCTAGATAAATGTTATTCTCTACGCGAGTTGATTATTCTTTTATAACCTGTTGTTTTCTTAAGATATTGTAAATAGATTCCTTTCTTGAGGTTTCCTTTTTCTTTGCATGTGACCCACCCCATTCTACGACGTTTTTAGTTAGCACGGCATTAATACTTGTTTTTGTTGCGGTACTCGGTACGGGTTACTGTTACTTTGCTTACTGTACATTACTTTTCTCTTATCCGCAAGGATTACCGTAACTGGTAGGTAACGTCGTATATAGCATTTTTTATATTTATTTTACTCGTGTTATTTATACTGTTATTCTGTTTCGTGGGTCGAGTTACCGGAACAGGTGGAGGTATTGATTAGGCAGTTTTCTGCAAAACAGAAATAATAGGGGGTGTGATAGTTGTAACACACAGTCGCGGAGGTGGCCGCGATGGTGGAGGTAGTAGTGGCTGTGGTAGATTAGGAAGCTCATTACACGTTAGGTAAGAATCTCGTTTGTTTTTGGTAGTGGTTGTAAGAAAGTCAACGTTAGATAAAGGAACAAGGTTGCTGTCATCAACGTTAGAAAAAGGAACAGCATTGGCTGTAAGAGTACCAACGTTAGAAAAAGGAACAGAATCGGATACAACTTCAGATACGTTTGATAAAGGAACAGAAGCAAGTAACGTTGCATCAATGTTAAATAAAGAAACAGAAGCAGGTAATGCTTTATAAACGTTAGATAAAGGAACAGAATCAGGTAGAACTTCTTCAACATTAGATAAAAAAACAGAAACAGGCAAACTTTATCAACGTTAGATAAAGGAAAAGAAGCAGGTAAACCTTTGGTGACAACAGTAGATTAAGGAACAGAAGCAGAGATAACTTCATCAACATTAGATAAAGAAACAGAATCAGCTAAAACTTCCTCAACAATAGCATCAGACATAATAGATACGGGTTTACTAACTTCAACAGGACTTTTTATGTTGGTATTATGAATTCTCGTCACGTTAAGTACATTTGTTATTGCAGACACGACAGGATTTCTCTGGCAGTATCATTCAAGGCAGCAGAAACAAACTCTTTAGTTGCTCCCTGGAAGTTACTAGTTTGAATTATTGTCTCGAATCGTTCAGGAGGTACAGTCGGTCGTGAAAGTGAATATGTATGACCCGTTTGATTGCCATTCGAAAGCTAAGGACAGAAAAATTTAGTTATGGTTAGGGGTGTTTGGTGAGTAGGGGCGTGATAGCCATAGAAATCAATGGTTTTTCCGAACGCTCGTATGCCTCAAAAGGTTACGTTGGGGCGATACTAAGACGATCAGGAGGAGGTACAGAGAAAGAACGTAGTAGTGACAGAAAAAAATTGGTTCCTACAGCTAAAAACGGAATTCGGAGTATTGTTCGAAGATATATTTGCCGTGGAAAGGTATGTCTTGGTAGAAGTAGAATGGCAGTTCGGATATTTGTGTCGAGTAATTTCCTTATGCTCGCAATCATAGCAATCGAGTACTTAAGGACTACTACAACGCATCGACATATGATCAGGTGAATCGCAATAGAAGTAGACATAGGAAATAGGAACAGAAAAAGCTACAGAAAATGATCTAACAGTAGATGTAGGACGAATAAGCACAGGACCAAGAAGCACATGGTGTAAAAAAGAAGAAGAAGTTGTAGAGTAGGGTGTATAAGCCAACGTAGGTTCTAATAATTTTCTCGTTTTATGAGAAGGAACTCGGTAGCGTTCCACTGAAATTATTGTGGCCTCAAGTTGTTGATCGAAGGATAGAGGTTGACTTATCGAAGTAGTAGGGGTAATCTTAAGGACGTTTGAAAGTAAGGAGTTAAGTTGCCGCGGATTGTACAAAAGAAAGCGTTTCTCTTCAAGAAAAGATTCTGAAAGGCCAAGAAATAAATTCAACATACATGACATATATCTCGCAAAGGATTCTGAAGGACCCATAGTCCTCTGATAAATCTAGCGCATTAACCGATCATCGTAGTCCAGAGGAAGAAAAGCAGATTTGAGCATACGGGAATTGTCAGGCCAAGAATGCACGCTATTGCGATTCTATATAATAGCAAGACTGGACCTGACAGAATTTCGGGACGGAAGTAAATAATAGGTGGGAGGGGACGTCTCTAGACGAACGTAACTCATCCGTACGAACAAGAAAATTGATTAAGAATTCCTCGCCAGAAAAATTAAGACCAAGGTTGGAAACTGTGTTACTTTTAGTAACAGTACGGGACTGGGTAAGAGCAATCGGTTCAAGTTCTCCCTCGACCTTAAACAGTCTAATGATGTCGATCCACTAGCATGCCATTGGGAATAATAATAACTAAAAGATATGGAAAAAAAGTAAGTAAATGCTAACCGCAACCTAATAGAACTCAACAAAGAATTACTCAAACCGCAAAACAAATTAAAAATAAACCGAAGGAAAGATTGAAATCCAAACACACAAACTTGATCGGGACAAAAAACCGAGTCTAGAAATACTAGTAGAGAAAGGTAGGAGCAACAAAATAGTAAATACTAATAGAAATAAGGTGCCAGTGTTTTCAAAAACTCAAATTGCCAGCGAAAACACAATTCAGCGTGTTTGGGGATTCGTGTTGGATGCAAATGCTGCTTTATTACTCTGCCGATATCCGAGTTACGATAGCCGTTTTCTATAAGACTAGTTTTTAGATAAGTCAGTTCATTAGATAAATCTTCTGGTTGTGAAATATTAATTGCCCGGTGGACTAGAGAGTTGATTACCGATGATTTTTGTGACGGATGATGATGTGACGACGCCTGTAGGTATCTGTCTGTGTGTGTGGGTATTCGATATACGGAATGACCTAGTCGTCCGTTGAACAGGAAATTTCAGCACTTATCAAATCCTCTAATATTCCCAAAGCTATTCCAAAACTCATAATACCTCGCAAATCTAAACCACCTCGCTTGTACGGCCTTCCTAAAGTCCATAAACCTGATGTCCCTCTCCGTCCGATAGTGAGCACAATTGACTCGCCAACCTACCATCTGACAAAATACCTAGCAAATTTCTTAAAACCCTATTCCGGTAACACCCCCATTAATGTTTTAAACTCCGCTCATTTTATAGAACTAATTTCAAATATTGAGCTAGGCTCTAATGATATACTAGTCAGTTTTGACGCAGCATCCGTATTCATAAACGTACCTGTCATAGACGCTGTCTCCATTATTAAACAACTTTTACTTCAAGAAAAACGAATTTGAGTACATGGTCACGCTCATTGAAAAATGTTTAACTTCTACCTATTTTGTTTTCGACGGACAATTTTACAAACAAACTTCTGGCACACCCATGGGTTCGTTTCTATCCCCTTTTGTGGCCAATATATTCACAGAGTGTTTGGATTCATGGCTCTGGAATCCACAGACCTTAAACCAAAAACTTGGCTCCATTATGTGGATGGCACTTTTGTAATTCGGCTCCATGGACACCAAACGCTCAATAATTTTCTAGATCACATAAACATTCAACATAAAGATATTAAGTTCACTATAGAAATTGAAAAGAACGAAACTCTGCCATTGCTTGACGTTCTGGTGAAGCGCCAACCCAAAGGACGACTAGGACATTCCGTATATCGAAAACCCGCACACACAGACAGATACCTACATGCGTCGTCCCATCATTATCCATCACAAAAATCATTGGTAATCAACCCTCTAGTCCACCGTGCAATTAAGATTTCACAACTAGAACACTTATCTAATGAACTAACCCATCTAAAAACTAGTCTTATAAAAAACGGCTATCGCGATTCAGATATCAGCAGAGTAATAAACTGGCATCTGCATCTAACACGAACCCCCAAACCACGCTGTAATCCTTGACACAATCTTTAGCAATCCTTCCATACATACACAGAGTAACAGACAGAATTGGCAAAATTCTACGTAAACACAACATCAAAACATTATATAAGCCCACTAATAAAATTTTACAAATATTACCAACCCCCAAAAGATTTCGAAAGCCCCAGGTGTATATAGTATACCTTGCAGCTGCGGTTTAGTATACATAGGAGAAACAGGACGGTCAGTACAGACTAAAGTAAACGAGAATAAGCGATGCTTAAGAACAAGCCAGTACAATGGCTCAGCGGTTGCCGAACATCAATATGAAACAGGCCATACCATTTACTTTGATAAAACGAAACGAATTGCCAGAATTACATTTTTCTACAATAGTAAAATCAGAGAATCTGTAGAAATCACTAAAAGTTCTAACAATCTAGACAAAGACGATGGCTACTATCATTCCCCACATTTGGAAAACAGGCCTGTGTTCACAAAAGCAGAACCGCAACGTTCACTGATCCGCTACGACACTCCTCTATTCATGATCACTCATGCATCAAGTTCTTATCCTATATAAACTATCACTTTCGCTACTTTCACCAGTTGCTTTGCCACAAGACACCTTTTGGCTTAAATGGGCTGGTGAGTCTGCAAGTTCAGAAGTAACTTTACACACTCTTTACACTTTAACTTGTCTACTTAATATTATCATTCTTATCTTTATTATTATTTTTTATTTTTATTATTTTTTGTTTTCTTGTCCTGATGAAGCCCCTTACAAAAGTGGGCGAAACGTCGACCTTATTTTATAAAATGACACGGTTTCAATCCGGAACCATAAATATGTTTACTGACAGTAGCCTAATTTCATCTTTACAAACCATGCAAGATGCTATTGTCAATGACAAGCATATTATGGTGAGATTGTCTTTTTGAAATTTTAAATGTAGTGTCTATAATTTGTTGTTCATGTGTTCAAGGACCAAACAATTATATCTTACGAGGTATCAGAATGAAGAGAAGAATTTGTATAAAACGCTTGTTGATGTTTAAGGCAATATGCAAAACATTATATGATAAGTGCAGGTTTGAGGACTTTGTCCAGTTAAACAATTGACTAAACCGCGATCGTATTTGATTTAATTATCAAAATTTTAAAATTTGAGGATTGTAATTTTAACTAGCGTGTGTTGTAAAAGTCAACAGCGTTTTAAAAATTGTTAGCGTTGCTTATTTAATTCTGACAAGTAAGTCGCTTCTCTAACTACATTATACAAACAAAGAGAAAGACAACTTTTATCTCTATAACTAAGAGGGATGTAAAACAATGTATAGAAACGATTCCACTCTATTTCGTTAAATTTAGATTGAGTTCACGTATACTTCCTCTGTTAATATTGCTGTATAACGCTTAGGGTTTTTGAGTAATTAACATGAGTAATTAACAGAAGGTCCATTTATGAACAGCAAATGCGTAAGAACCGGCCAACGTCCGAGGAAATCGTCCTTATAATGTATTTATTTTGTTTTATTATCTGGAAAACTGAGATATCTGAATCTTAATTAATGTTCTTCCGCTTTTCTATTCCGCAATCGTACACGCTTTCCAAACGGTTTGATTTTACTGTTCTATACCCAAGTCGTATTCATTACTTCAACTTGATGTAAAGTGACATGTTTACCCACTGTAGACAAATATATATATAGGGATCAGGCTTCTTTCGTGAAAAGGAAATTCTGTACAATTTGAATAATTTCTTAGTTCCGAAACAAGGCGATTGCCTCTAAAAACTGGCATTATAGGATAGGGATATAAAAACAAAACTCAATAATTAGAAACTAGTTGCTAATTTATTCGGTGCTTCATAGCCCTTATTCGTGTAATGTTTTGGCCGATTTTTGTTATACTTAAAAGTTGTTACATTTAAAGTTAAACGTAACCTTTAATACATGAAGATATTTTAAAAATAGTTAATATATTTTAAAGTTAATTTGATGCTTATTTGGACAGGTATAAACAACGCAGCTGTTACAGTACGTCCGTGTGAGACTGTACGGCCGCAACCCCTGATACAGGAAGTTTTAAATATTATGGCTAAGACTGATAGCGCCATCTTATGTTGTTAATACAAGAAACGAAGTAACGTTATCTGCAATACCGATCAGGTCTGCTAGTTGCTGCAGTATAACATATCTAGTACCTCTTCTTGTTTGAACGTCGTCGAATAAAGAGTGAGTTGTTGCCCAGACGCCGACGAGGCAGCAACTCGCGTATTCAGACCACCGCCTTCGGGCGTTCAAAGGTGAGCAGCGGAACGGTGACGTCCTACGGGAGTTCTCCAGCTATGCGGGGTGCCGAGGAATGGGTACACAAGTGAAGTCGTCGGGGATGCACATCCGTCAGTCCTGTTTAGACGAGCTACCTGACGATGGAGCGGCCTGTGGCCAGTAGCCACAGGCCAGTGGACCCAGGATCCGAAATACTGTGTAATAGGAGGACAACTAAGGGGAAGATCCGGGAAACTGCTCACTGCACCAAATGAATAGGATCCCAGGAGCAGGTCTTTTGGGATCCAGTCCTACAGATTTATATATTTTATTCATCAAATTAAGAAGATCAACCGATAGAAACACCACAACAAATCAAGAAACAACAATATCTACAAGCCGAAAAACTTTAGAGTTACAAAGCACTACAGCGACGCTGAGAGCGTCGCGTCAAGCTTCTGTAGTTGATAAAGAGTATGAAGATAGCTGCCACCTAAATTATTATTGTATATTATTGTACCTTTATAATTAATATGTAATTTAGCTATAAGAGTTTTGACAATTTGAGTGATGCGCACATTTAGTGATGAGTTTGCGTAGTATTTGCGCACCGCAACTTTAAATAATTTGAAGCAACGACATATGTACCTAGATCGATGTGTTGGGTCAGTCTCGCTTTTTTGGTTTCTCGGTTTTTCAAGGAATCACGTCCAGGTTTAATGGGATATTTCAAAACATATCTTATCCCTTTCAACTCATTTCATTCGATTCAATGGGACCATTTCCTAAATCAAGAAGTAACCAACATTTGTTAGTGGTAACTGACTGGTTTTCGAAATTTATACTAGTCCAACCATTAGCTAAGGCTACTTCTACTTCAGTTATAAAGTTTCTCATTTACGGTGTCTCTCAGATTGTTATGTGCGGTAATGGAGCGCAGTTTATCTCGAAAGAATTCCAAAAATTTATGAATCAGTACAAGGTGCAGAAGCTTTGGTTTAACGCTAAATACCACCCCCAAGTTCCGACGGAGCGTGTGAATCGCGTGTTGGTAACCGCTATTTCTTCTTATATTGAGAACAAACATAACCATTGGGATGAACATATCTTTAGAATTGCACAGGCCATCCCTAGTTGCAAGCATGAATCTACTCAATTTTCACCCTCTTTTTTGGTGTTTGGCCGCTATATTCCCTTAGATGGTACATTTTATGGTCCAAGTCCTGATAATACCGATGTAGTAGATATTGATGAAAAAATTCGTTGGGATAAAGATCAAGAAGAATTACTTAATATTTTTTTTGAAGTTCGTCCTCATTTACGGAACGCTTATGAGAAAAGTAAGCATCACTATAATTTGCGAAAGTGTAATGTGTCTTATGCTTTAGGTGAGAAGGTGTGAGAAAAGAATTATGTATTATCTGACGCTAAGAAAAGATTTGTTGCTAAACTTGCTCAGAAGTTTATTTTGTATGAAATTACGAGTATTGTTATTTGGTTGGTTTATGAATTAGAAGACATGCAGGGTTAACCTCAAGGTAGGTGGCATATTAAAGGCTTAAAGCCGTATAGGGCTATTTCTGATTTGAATAATTCGTTTGCTAGAAATTCTGGTTTTGTCGTTGACGTTTGATTTTTTATCGTAAGTTCAGGAATTGTCTTAGCTGATGTTAGAATTGATGCGTTCTGTTTGGGGATTTTCATTGTGACGTATACACACTACCCTTTAGAGAATAGTTGATGTTTACTGTTGCGATGATAGGGAATTTTCTTTCGATATTTTTGATAATTTCAGAGATAAGTTTTTTTCCATTATTTTCACTATTTCCTTCCATATAACTTGACTTAGAATTTTTTCTTTTTTTTTGTTTTCTTTTTGTACATGTGCAGAGGTATGCACATGTGTGCATTATGTAGCTTTGAGAAATTAGTTTGCATTTATCTACAACTGTTTCTAAAATAAATACCAAATATTTTTTGATATTTTTCTAATACCTATTTTTGTGAAACACTATCTGAAAAATTATTGGAATTATTTTTATTAGATTCCCTTGTTCGAGTCGAATAAGAATGGTTTTCCTGTTTAATTTTTTGAGGATTTACTTATCTATTATATTTTTGAAGCAGACTATCTTTACTACATTACTAGAACGTTCAGAAAATTACATGATTTTTTCATTAATCGTGTAGCTTAAAGTACTTTTTTGGCAATTTGTATCTAATATATCTACTTATTGTACCTATGTACGACAAATATGTTGTACCTTTAAAAAGTGTATCTTTACCGTATATCTTGTAACTTTTATTATCTATGTATCTTATGTACTTTATTTTCTTTGAATCTGTTTGAAATGTTAAAGCATTTACTTTTTTGATATCTGTTAGTATAAGAGACCCATGTTTATTTCTATTAATTTGTTTTGAGTAGTAACGACATCCGCTAACGTTTATGTATTTATGGATTGTCGTTTATTTATGGAAAAAAATTAAAATTTTTGCTTATATTGTTAGTAGGCAAGCATCTGAAACTCGTATTTTTGTATAACCATATTATTGTACCTTTATGGTTAATATGTAATTTAGTTATGAGTTTTCGACAATTTGAGTGATGCATGCGCACATTTAGTGATGAGTTTGCGTAGTATTTGCGCACCGCAACTTTGAATAATTTGGAGCAACGACATATGTACCTAGACCGATGTGTTGAGTCAGTCTCGCTTCTTTGGTTTCTCGGTTTTTCAAGGAAGCGTTATAGTTTTGACACCTAGTGACGCCCAAAATACTTTGAACACTTTCATTAGTGCACTATTGTACCCATGGCCTACAGGCTTTATTCTTTTTGCTTTTTTTTTAAGAAATCCGCCTGTGTTACGGTACGTCCGTGTGAGACTGTACGACCGCAACTCCTGATACACGAAGTTTTAAAATATTATGCCTAAGACTGATAACGCTATCTTATGTTGTTAATACAAGAAACGAAGTAACGTTATCTGCAATACCGACCAGTGTCAGCAAGGTGCTGCAGTGCAGCATATCTAGTACCTCTTCTTGTTTGAACGTCGTCAAATAAAGAGTATGAAGATAGCTGCCGGCTAAATTAGGGATATGCTTTTATATGCATGATGATTTCCTGTATCGCTTTATCTTCATGTTTGGATCTCAAAGCAAGTAATTTGAGAAATTTAATTATTTAATGTCACCTGTCATCGTATAAATTTTGGGAGCTCATGTGTTTCGTTTTGGTAGCACGATCGTTTTACCATGAAACTAAATTTAATTTCTCAGTTCCTTTCTACAATTCAGAAGAGGTTCTTACAAACAAGTATTGCACGATCCTCAAGCCCGCTTACGCCTGACCTAGATTGTATTTGTTATATCTCTCTATCTACGAGATATCTAAGTATCTCTATCTTAGGGTACGTTACACAGCATGGCACGATGTTTAAAATACAAAATCATGCGAATATAAAACGAATGTCTACTTACAATGTTCATCAATAATTTTCAAGACAATCGGGGAGGGGGGGGCTAGCTACCCGAAATTACAGAAGAGAAACTCAGATGCAAGATTAGGCAAACAAATAAGGCTTTTAGTAAAAATTGCACTTCAAGGTAGTAAAACGTGTCTATTTCACTGCCAAGAACGGTATCACACCCTCACTTGTGCAAAACTGCCAATTATCATTGGCCTACCAATATCAGGAGACTGTCGACGGTTACCCCAACACTTTTCAACAGGAAGTCACGTAAATCGTCAGAAATAGGTTCTCAATTAAAACTAAAGTTATAAGAAAGTTACATATGAAAGTTGAAGAGTAAAGAAGATTTGGTACGCGTTACAATGGCATGTAACAATTCTAACACTAAATAAGAAGATGGTTGGGTTCTATTCATATAAATATACAACAGGTTGTTACGTTAATTCGAGGCAGCCACGTTGGGCGCCAAATTTATGCTACGTTGGCTCGTAGCCGTGCGTAACCCAAAGAAAATCAAAGAAATGACCGGGCTCAATCGGAGATTAGGGGGTTGTAGAAAGCAGACCAACATATATGTACGCGGTTGTAACGACTTAGTAACAATACCTGCAACAAAAAAAAATCAGAATAGCAAACCTGAAATAAAGAAAAAGCATAGCATGCTGATCGAGCATAGATTGTTCAGTACTTGGTAGAATGTAAAAAACAAACTGTTTGGATAATCTATATAATATAACAACGGTAAAAGCAATACAAAAATTTTTAGTACAAAGTGAGGTAATATTGGGGAGTAGCAGAATCGTTTCCTCACACACCAATTAAACATAGATCAGACAAAATTTTAACAAAAGATAAATAGGTAAGCACAATTGATATGAGTCATCTAGTATTGTTGATTCTTCTTCTTTTTTTTTTCTTCTTTTTTATAGCATGCAAGTCTATGGTAAAAGGTATCAGAACGACAAAGATATGGCAAAACAACGGATAGATATTTAAAGTAGTAACAAGTAGGAAATAGTTCAACTTACAAAAGGTCCTTCAGTAACGCTTCCTTGCAATTGAAGTGTGGGATTCACGATGTCCGGCACTAACGCAGCACTTCACCCTTGACTGTGAGGGTGTTGATAGAACTTATCACACGTTACCCTAATCACACCTACGTATTTCACTGGTGTTAGCAGCAGACATTATCACGCGACGGAACTATGTAGCATTGATAAATTTCTTGTTAATTCTATTTCCTGAGACAATAATTTCGAAATATTTTGTAGCACTAGTTTAATTTCAACTGGGACCAAATGTATATTATTTTCATAAACATCCAAAAAGCAGTGAGAAACTTCAACCACTACCTTTGTAAACCGGTAGTCGGTTATATTTCGCAAATAACGAAATTTGCGCAAGCAATGATCTATTTTAGATACTTTGGGGTTGGAAAATTCAGAAACTACAATATCAACTGTATTTGGATAATCCAAAGTATGAACTACTCTGATAAAAAAAGAAAAGGACCGCGAAACTAGATCGCACACACAGTTTAAATATCAAAAGACAAAGCACCAACAAAAAAAAACACAATGAGTAAAGCACGTGTATCACTAAAGTAAGTCCGTCAAAATGTTCCGTAGAACCCGCGTGCAGGTCGAGTTTAACAAGTTCTACCACTTTTATTTCCAACAGAAACTCAACCGAAAAACAATTAGTAAGGCACGCGTAAGCAATAAAACCGTCCGTCAAATGTCCTTAAAACACACGTGCGTCGACCAAACACGTTCGCATATAAACCATACTACTTCAATCGGAATTATCACTATACTCTCTACAGTTAATATACAACTTTTATTTCACAAGAAAAACAACTAAAATCGTGTCGTGCTTGTTCATGAACAATTCGAAAATTCATACCGCATTAATTCTCACTATTTTCAAAGCAAAAAGGAAACAGTATTTTTAACGTAATTAGTATATAGGAACAAAGAGCAAACTACAACTGCTCATCTGTTTATATCAACTCGTTGCTATTACAACCTCTTATCGTCTATTATCTAGACTTGTATATCCACATAAGGAACAAAATTTATATGAACGGCAAGACAAGAACGATGTAATCCACTCATTATAATACGACGCATTCGCCCAAGGAGTTAATAAATATAAAATATAGAAATAGTAGTTACAGAAATGTATTTACGAATTGGGTAGTGTAAAATGTTAAGCCATTAAAAATGCACGTTACAGATTCCCCCCTAGCAAAATAAAGACGTCGGGGTAAAAAAAACGACAGACAAGGAACCAAACAAAAAAAATTATCCGGTTCGAAGGACCAATACCAGTATAAGAAAGGAATATTTTTCTAAAAGAAGACAAAGTCATCTATCGTAACCAACAACGACAGAACAGATAAAGAAAGCATCAAGTAGACACCCAATGAGGATTAAAGGTCTTAGCTACTTTCAAAAACGTCAAAAGACGGATGTCCCCAAAAGGGACATTTCTGTTCTCCACCTCAAAGAAAAGTTTTGGCTTTCCGCGGAGAAACCAAGACGAAAGAAAAAAAACGAGGAAGAAAACTCGTAGCAAACCAACTAGACGACAAAACTGTCAACGTCAAGTGTGCAGCAAAGAAAGAACCAAGACAAAGTAAAGGGCAAAGGCAAGCTAGTACACAATCTAGAATACTTCCAACTGAGGTAACACAGATTCGTATGAAAAGATTACTCAAGCAAAGTATGGCTAACAGACCTACAAAAGCGACCAAGTCGAAATACCTAAAGGAAAAGAAAATAGATCTGAATCCTACCTCAAGGAATGGATGTAGAAAGCGACTATAATAGTCAAAAAGTGAACAAATGGTAGAACTAGCCAGAAGAAAAAGTCACGGGATGGGCTAGCTACAAAAATATGAATAGGAATACGAAATGGGCGCCAGTGTTTTCGGACACAAGCTTATCAGAGAAAACACAAGACCAATAAGCCAAGAAAATTACAAGTCATTAGGGATAGCGACACGTAGGGGTCAAAATAGAATCGGCCGTAGGGAGCCCTCTAGGATCCGGAGGTTCAGGATCAATGTCTGGAGGGTCTAAAGTTTTATCGGGTTTGAGGTCCTTAATATGCCAAGTACCCAGATCGTTACCAGAATCATCCACTAAGATATAGGTCCAAGGAGAAAGTTTAGTTCTAATAGTAAAGGGACCCACATATTTGGGAGCAAGTTTAGCATTGAAGTAGCGAGTAGCATCCGAAAGAACATAATTGCGTTTCCAAACGCGATCGCCAGGAGATAAAGTTAAGGGACGACGACGAAGATCGTAGTGTTTAGCATTTTTCTTGTATTCTAAGGAAAGGCGTTTCGAAATTTCTTCACGAAGTGACTCAAATTTGACTAAGTCAGTAGGAGGAATAGGACGTTCGGGATCCATAAGAACATCATCAAGATCAAGAGGTTTTCCAAAACGATCGCCGTAGAGAACATGCTGTTACGTTAATTCGTGGCAGCCACGTTGGGCGCCAAATTTATGTTACGTTGGCTCGTAGCCGTGCGTAACACAAAGAAAGTCAAAGAAATGACCGGGCTCAATCGGAGAGTAGGGGGTTGTAGAAAGCAGACTGACCAATGATGTATGCGGCGGTAAAGAGTTAGTAACAGTACCTGCAATAAAAGAAATTAGAATAGCAAACCTGCAATAAAAAAAAGATTAGTCCTGCAAACCTGAAATAAAGAAGAAGCATAGCAGCAATGCATAGTCTAAGTTATTCAGTACTTGGTAGAATGAAAAAAAAACTGTTTAGATAATCTATATAATATAACAACGGTAAAAGCAATACAAAAATTTTTAGTACAAAGTGAGGTAATATTGGGGAGTAGCAGAAACGTTTCCTCACACACCAATTAAACACAAATCAGACAAAATATTAACAAAAGATAAATAGATAAGACACAATTGATATGAGTATTTTAGCAGTATCGATTTTTTTTTCTTTCTTTTTTTTTCTTAATCGCAGGCAAGTCTATTGTAAAAGGTATCAAAACGACGAAGATATGGCAAAACAACGGATAGATATTTAAAGTAATAATAAGTAGGAAATAGTTCAACTTACAAAAAGTCCTTCAGGAACGCTTCCTTGCATTTGAAGTGTGGGATTCACGAGGTCCTGCACTAACGAAGCACTTCACCCTTTACTGGGAGGGTGTTGATGGAACTTATCACACGTTACCCTAATCACACCTACGTATTTCACTGGTGTTAGCAACAGACATTATCACGCGACGGAACTATGTAGCATTGATAAATTTCTTGTTACTTCTATTGCCTGAGGCAATAATTTCGAAATATGTTGTAGCACTAGTTTAATTTCAATGGGGACCAAATGTATATTATCTTCACAAACATCCAAAAAGCAGTGAGAAACTTCAACCAATACCTTTGTAAACCGGTACTCTGTTGTATTTCGCAAATAACGAAATTTGCGCAAGTAAAGATCTGTTGTAGATTCTTTGGGGTTAGAAAATTCAGAAACTACAGTATCAACCGTATTTGGATAATCCAAAGTATGAACTACTCAAATAAAAAAAGGACAACGCCACAAAAAACACAATTAGTAAAGCAACGCGTATCACGAAAACCGTCCGTGTTTCCGTAAACAAGCACGTCAAACACGTTACATATCAAGCATATTTCCTTCAAATGGTCAACAGAACTACACTGCTTCAGTTAATATACAGCTTTTCATTTCACAAGAAAGACAACTAAAAACACAATTCGACAATTTATACTACATTAACTCTCACTATTTTTAAAGCAACAAGGAAACAGTACTTTTCACGTAATTAATATCTAGGAACCAAGAACAAACTACAACTCTGCACTCTAATCTCTTTCTATTCAATCGTTGTTACCATAACCTCTTATCGACTATTATCTCGGCTTGTATATTCACATACTTGCAACAGTTGCGAATCAAATCTACAGTCATCGGCTGGGCGTGAGGCACCGAGAAAACGGCCTAAAATGGTACCTATGTAGTTACTGTGAAAATTGTCCTGGACAACCACAAATTTGTTTAGAATGATTTCATTTCACTAGTTTGTATCATGTATTTTTGCACTTGATCAGAGAATAAAGATTAATTTCATTATTATTGGCTAAAATGCTTAGTTATACATTTTCCTCAATCCAGATATACATAAAATTTACACACAGAGCCCGCCTTCTTCTTCCTCTTAAAATACATTGCACCGTCATTTATGAATAAAGGGCATGGACTAATACATATCGTTGCCTGTCATTTAAATATGAATGAATCGTGACAAACTGAAACCATACTGTCATTCGTATACGAATGACATGGCAATCGACGTGTTAAGACACATTATTAAGGTGCGTTGAGCATCTAAAAAGACAAATCAGATATTCGAATTACATATTAATAAATGAGTTTTTTTAGTTGATCTTCTTCAAATCGCAATGCTCTATTCCACTCTTGTTTGTTTTGTTCGCCGTTTATATAATCATTTTGAAAAAGTTTTTTTCCTATCTCAATCGACGTGAACTATACGATTAATGCATTCTTATGAAATTTGTAATGGCACAACTATATAATTCAGTCCAAATCAATGGTCTGATAATATCATGTCATGAACTGTTCTTACTATGGGAATGAACTGAAATTAGTCTTCCTGGTCGCTTTTCATCTTCAACGGAAAGTTTTTCCCTTTTGAATATCGCAATCCCATTTTTTATAGTCGCATACGATAGTCATTGATAGTGAAGTGGTTTAGGCATATTTTCGTAAATCTCCTTACCTATCCCTTCTAATACAGGTATTTGATAATAGCTCAATCTGTAATTTATCCATTTTCATGTTTGTATCTGACATGATTTTTTTCAAAATTTACTGCATAGCAATGCTTCAACTTTTTGAAGTAAAATTTTACAGTAACAGTTATGTCATTATTTGTTGCAATGGTAACAAAAATTTGCGTTGTTTAAGGAACATGACCTAGGCTTACTTGTTATTCATCCCTCCTCGTAACTTAAAAACCATTCTGGGTGTTAAATTGAAAACCTCAACAATACGCATTGGAAAAGCAAAGTGGCTCTTGGGCTGCTCTCGAATTAGAAATATAGCTAAAAATTAAATCTATGAATTTGATTTCTAAGACATTAAGCGTAGTCTATGAGTCCTAGATTAATAATTCTATAAACAATAATATCCCCAGAAAAAAATTAAATAGAGTCCAAACAGGATTGTACTAGGTTCAAAATAAGTTCATTGTAGCTGAACTTCAAGTAAGAAAGTGCAGCTGAGTGGCGGTGCCGTTTGCTGTTCTTTCAATTTTACTACTCATCTAAGATTGGGATAACTCGAAAAAGAAGGTGTTGTGGTACTTTTATTACAAAACATTGAAGGAGCGTATTTAAATTTGAACGGCGTTGTGCTCTTCATAACTGTAGATATATAATAACTCATTTCTAATACCACCTTAATATCTATTATGTTTGCAAGCAGAGTTCAAATTTACGACTACTTTATTCTGGGTATTCATTTTATAATTGGTAACTGACATTGATATAAATTAGGGACCGTGACTGGAATTGCTCCGTATCTTAAATCTGCACGTATATCATAGTTTTAATGTGAGCCCCGAACGCAGATTTGCTCTCCTCAGCCGCTCGTGTTTGTCTATAAATCCTTCCAGTAAACGCACCCCCATTCCAGAGCGACGCACCCCTTCGTTTATTGTCTTTACTGTCAAAAAGTTATAAGCTATTACTTTGGCTTATGGCTATCTTGATCAACTAGAAACTGCTAATTCTAGTGTAAACCTTTTATATATTATTTGATACAATAATATTTGAAATTGCATAAGCACTTGTTAGTTGCGATTCAGCATTTCTAATTATTTACACTTTTAAACACGATCCGCGTAGCAACCGCGAGGGTGAAACAAGAAAGTTTACTTCTTATACTTTTATTAACTCCCGAGAAAGGTGGCTAACGGTATAAAAATTCGGAAGAAGAATAGATTGTGTAATATAAAATATAATTTATTCAATAAAGCAGCAATTCAGTGCATACGTTTAATATTCATGAGTATTTATCAATAAACAAACCACAAACGCCATAACATTCACCTTTGATTAGTTAAAAAAAATCTTCGGGTGCTTTAAAATAGTTTTTTTTATATAAAGTAATGCCTGCATATTAGAGTTTATGGAATATCCAATACGCACTAAAAGTTTTCACTAACGTAACAAACATTCTCGTGGCGACACCCGGGTGTCGCCACGACAAGGTTTGTTACGTTTGCAAATAAATTTTGCTGTAACATTCCGCAAATTTCAAAGGCCAGACGCACTTCTATAGTCATCTATAGAGTCTACTATGTAGTTTCGATTCAATTCTGTACTTCCACACTTAGTAGTGTTGGTGTTTTATCACCTGATGGCGGTTTTATTTACTTTTGCCATAGTACAAAGATTGTTTCAAAATTATGTCAGTATAATAGCTTCGATTACTTCATAGGGTTGGAAACTAATCTGCTCTGATGAGGCTTAACAAAGCCAAAACCGTCGGTCAGTGGATGTTTCCTCCCCTGTGAAGTAATAAAACTAATGTTTTGTTAATGGCTATATAACTACTAGCCCGATTTGTATTCGTCAAATAAGCTTTTATTATTTTTATAAAAGTTTGTTTACGGATACATCTTATTTTATATAACAATTTCTTATTGCGGACTGCAAATAACTTGGCGTTTTATTATTTGAATTGCCTTTGGGGCATGAACCCGGGTGTCGCCACGAGAAGCTTTGTTACGTTTGCAAGTAAATTTTGCTGTAGCATTCCGCAAATCTCAAAGGCCAGACGTACTTTTATAGTCATCTATAAAATTTATTATGTAGTTTCGGTTCAATTCTGTACTACCACACTTTAGTAGTGTTGGTGTTTTATCACCTGATGGCAGTTTTATTTACTTTTGCCATAGTACAGAGATTGTTTCGTAATTTTAGTATAATAGCTTCAATTACTATATATATTTATATAAACTTCTTTATAAAGATAACGACCTTAATTTCAATATAAAATGGTATTCTTTTTGTAGGTTTCAGGTCTTCTTAAATAATCAGTACTCTTTTTTATAAATCTAAGCTTTCGGATATATTCAATCCTTTGTCAAAGATACTAAAATATACAGAAATAATAATACTGTAAAATTATAAAGGTATGCTGTTACTTACTAAAGCGAGGCTACAGATATAAATTAAAAATACATTTGTTTAGCAATACAAACATTAAAGATATAAACTTGTTGGAAGTTAGGTAAAGTTTGACATTTGACAGGTGTTTTATTTTTGACTGAAAGCTCCCCCTCTGTTTTTAATATGTTTATTTAAATTTTAAATAGCATGTTGTGTGTGTGTGTGTGTGTGTGTGTGTGTATGTTAGCAGCTGTTGTGTAGATTACTGAATATTTTTAATTTATGTGTTAGTGGTTTGAAAATTTAGAAGATAAGTATATATAGAGCTCAAACTATCAAAATCAGTTTTTTTGTTCATACTGTTAGAATTTTGAAAAATGCAGCACATTTTAAGAAATTCTCTTTTCTTTTTATGACTTTCAATGTCTAAAATTTTTGGTGTGTTGAAATTTATCTCATGATGAGTGCTATTAACGTGAGTAGTTAAAGCACATGCATTGGGTTTGACTCGTATGTCACTTTTATGTTGAGTAATACGTTGTTTCAACTTTTGTGAGCTTTGTCCTATGTAAGATTGGTCACAATTTAAACAATTAATTTTGTAGATAACGTTTCGTTGGTATAATGGAGTTGTTTTATCTTTTACTTTAGAGAATAGGTTATTTAGAGTTAAACTATTCCTTTTCGCAATTTTTATGTTAAATTTTTGAAAATATTTTCTAATTTGACGGTTAAATGTTCTATATAGGGAGAGATTGAAATATTAAAGTAGTATCGTTTTGGTTTTTGTGTTATTATTGAGAATTGCATGAGGTGTCATGTGATTGTATAGAAGACGTTTAATTAAAATGGATGGATAGTTATTGTTTTTAGTATGATAAAGAGTTTTTAAATTTTTTGGTATAACGATGGATGACTAATTTTTGAATTCTATTCTTTAAACCTAAGATGAAGTTAATTTTAATGTTGTATGAGTGATATGATAAATAATTTAAATACCTGCCGGAATTAATAGGTTTTGGTACCAATCTAAAATAATGTTGTTTTCTGAATTTCTAATTAGTAGAGTGTCTAAAAAAGGAATCGAGCGATTATTTTCGTTTTCTATGGTAAATTGTATTTTGTTGTTATAACTATTGAAAATTTGTAAGGTTTCATTGAGTTTATCTTTAGGAATAGCTGTTACTATGTCGTCTACAAATTTCTTTATGAATGGTAAACTGAAAGGTAGTTTAGGGATCACATTATCTAGTAGGGTGTCCATGACAATTTTGGCTAATATAGGACTTAAATTGGAGCCCATTGGACAGCCAAATATCTGAAGATAAAATTTATTATTAAATTTAAAATAACTTGTTTCAAAGAGAAAATTAATAATTTCTATAAAAACCGGTTTTACAGTATTATTTACAGTATTATTATTTCTGTATATTTTAGTATCTTTGACAAAGGATTGAATATATCCGAAAGCTTAGATTTATAAAAAAGAGTACTGATTATTTAAGAAGACCTGAAACCTACAAAAAGAATACCATTTTATATATTTATATATATATATATATATATATATATATATATATATATAGAAAGAGAGAGAGAGAGTGAGAGAAAAAGAGCGAGATGGGGGTGGAGGGAAAGAAAAAGAGAAACAGCTTTAATTTCGGAACCCCTATTTTGGTTCGCCAATCTGTTGTACTTTCAACGCTTCCACTTCTTTTGAAATTCCTGGATAATCACCAAGTGTTACTCCTCAACCATAACAGATGCAGAATCTCAAACCTATACCATCCACTGCCTAACCAACTTAGTAAATAAAACATGTAAGACTCACGGGACAGATACATTTATGTATTAACCTTTTTTAAGTTGTTCTTACTACACTTTCAAAAATAGTAAAAGAAATATACTCGCAGTTGTAATCAAACAATAAATCAAATGCCAGAAGGCATAATTTATATTTATAATATTTTGTTCGCCTTTTCTAAATTATTATACTCCATACTGTGTGTAAGTTCACTAATACTGGGTGTGGCTAAACTGTCTCCCTGTTTTGAATACCTTCGTATAAAGTCGGAGAGCAATGCACAAAGGTGAGAATACCCAATGTACATGCAGCAAGATCAACAGTTTTAGCTTACAAACGGTTTAGTCTGTAACCTCATGTGGACTGACGCATAAAGAGCTTTCGCTATGGATGTGATACCCACGAAAATGAGTCCGTCATCGCTGTACAACGAGCATTCCGTATCAAATATGAAATTCATCGAAATCAACAAGTCCCTGATCGAAATTCAATCGTTTTGTGGATCTTCAGAGAAAGTGAATTTGTTATCAAGAGAGATGGTGGACGTTCACGGACAGGTCAGGTGCTCAATATTACAATCGCCTAGACGTTCTGCACGCAGATATGCGATCGCTCTTCGCCTCTCAGACCGCATTGTACGAAGAATTCTGCATTAGGATCTTTATTATCATCCGTATGAAATGGTTGTTGTAGAGGAATTATCATTTTGTTATAGGAAAGGCGAGTTGTTGCTTGTGAAAATACGCTCGAAAATTTATCTCAGGAGACAATTTGGTTAGCGACGAGGTTCATTTTTACTTGTCTGGCAGCATTAACAAGCAAAACCTTCGGTACTGATGTGCCGATATCCCCAAAGAGATACACGAAAAACCTCTGCATAGTCGTAATTCCACAGTCTTGTACGCCGTGTCAGGAATGGAAATATCGGTCCTTACTTTTTGAAGTAGGAAATCGGACTGTTTCCGTCAATTCAGAACGCTACATAGCGATGATTCAAAATTTTTTCGGTCTATCCCTTGCAGAACGTAATGTGTAGAATGCCTAGTTTCAAAAAGATGGAGCGACAGCACACACGTCTCAAGAATCAATGCAAATTTTAAGAGAAATGTTTCCCAAACGCTTGATTTCCTTGCGAGGCGACATTCTATGTCCTGTGCGCTCTCCGAACTTGACGCGCTGCGACCTATTTCCGTGGGGCTATCTCAAACTCAAGTCTTCGAACATCGTCCAAGGACCATGATGCAACTAAAGGATCCAATCCGTCTGGAGATTCCCCAAATGCCGTAAGAAATGTTAGTAAAAGTTATGCGAAACTTCAGAAATCGCTTGCGACAGTGCTACGACAATGGCGGACATCACTTGTAGATATTGTATACAAAACCAATTAAAATAAAACTGTTTTAGTTCAACTCTTCAGACACTACAATAAAATATTGGTATCTGAAATAATATATGTTTTATTAAGCTTTAAAAATAGGGAGACAGCTTAGCCGCACCATTTTACCCTTTTACTCCTTTTGCTCTTTAAAATATACCACTTGACTCCACAACACGTTTAAACTGTCTTTGTTTTAGTATAAATTAAGTTTTGATATGAAATACGCGAAATACTAGCACAAATTTGTTGACCACAAAAAATTACTATCTTATTCTATACGTATTATAAATAAATACCTTTCAATAACAAGAAAATTTTTTGTACTCTAAAAATTATTCAGAAATACGACGCTTATATTATTAAACTCTTTTATCACTTGTAATTAGGTCAACAACACACAAAACTCATCCACTATTCTGATCTTTAAGTTCCTTCACCTTGAAAGAAACTCCTTATTCTTGATCACTTTAGTAATTCAAGCTTGTGCTTTATATTTCTCAAAATCTACAAAAACAACGACCGATCTTTTTTAGAAAATTACAAATATTATCTCAAAAACATAAACTATAATACTCTTTAATTTATTAGCCTAGAAATTAAAATTAAAATCAGAGGTAATATAAATATTCAAAGGTAATATTTAAAGTTAGTATTTAATGCCCAGAAAAATAATTTCATATAACCAAAAATATTACACAAAATATATCTCTATTTACATTTCTTCAAAATAAGCCAAAATGACATCGAATACATGTATAAAAATTGAAAACAATGCAATATCAGCAAGACGCTTTAGAAATTATTTATAACTTTAACTAAATTCACAATCTTCGGAGATGAAAATAATAATCATTTCTAGGAACCTAGAGTCTTTTTTAGAAATTAATTCCCAAATTGAACATCACAAATTTCTTAAAGGAATTTACCATCTAAGCTGATGCAAGTCACGTACACCATTGCCAATAGAAATAATTGATTTTCAAAACAAAGCACATAATTGGCTTAGTGTGTCCAAATATACGAAATACACTTTTATTTTCAATGTAAACTGCATGTTCATCTACATTACATCCATCGCGGAGGCCAACTAGAAACTTCAAACCTTATCAAAATTTGTAAATGTTTATCTATATTTTCAATACCTTTTAAAGCAAATGTTAATTTTTATTGAATAGAATAAAGACCAGTCGAAAATGTTTGTGACCAAAACAATGCATCAACTTTAATCAGAAATATTTGCCATTCTTAAGAAACACCGCAAATTTTCCTTGTTGGATAAATTATTCCTGATTATAATCCAATTCGAATTAAAATAAAATGCTCATTACAATCTATCATTTTCTATGTGTAAATTCATTCATCCATATACAAAGTATATTTGAAGAAGCATTCAATCTTTTGTTATAAATAACAAAATTAAAAATTTCTCTTAAACCTTCCTAAATGGCGCTTATCTACCATGTAATATTATATATATATATATATATATATATATATATATATATATTACTCATATTTAGACCAGGGTAGAAAATTATATAATCACATCAAATAATTTTAATCACTGTGTAGAAGCTTTTGGAAAAGGTACGCGTTATTAAATAACAGCGTGAAGCATAAAAATTTATTAGTTTCATTAAACATAAGAGATTTAAATCATGTACAAGACGCTTTAGATCAAAAGAAGCAGTATTAAAAAGCTCTGCGTGTAATGTAATTATTCCTAAACAAATGGAAATTACGTGCAAAATTTATATTAATTAACCCTATTTTAAGTAACCGGTAGTAAAACAAAGTGTACACATAATAATTAATATTTAACTTGTATTCGCTGAAATGAAAGGATAGAAGTCAATTTTAATTGGAGTTAATTAAACCATTATTAATAATAAGCATAAAAGTCTGTGAAAATCCAAGATTATAATACCAGAAAATAAAGCTCTGAGAATTAATATTATTTTGAACACCTGCGTAGTTTAAATATCACGTACGGCGAAAATTGTGTAGATAACAAATGGTTTCAAAGAATCTTGGAGAAACCGGGGCTTAATATTCACGAGAATGTGCGATACGGGGTTATTAAACCCAGATAGTCCACATGGACTAAAATATAATCGATAATAAAGAATATCAATTTGCACCAATACGAACAGGTTAGAAAAGGAAAGAGAAAATGCGTCAAGCAAAGACACATATAGTAAAAGGCGTGATTTAAGCAACGTCACGAGGGTCACAATTGGTTGAAAATAGGATGCAAATATCAGAGGTAGAAACAACAATTTCTGTACAAAATTAATTAGTTTTTCTCGGACATGTTTGCGTGCCGTGAATTTCTGAGATTTAAATGGGGCGAGTGAAAATTCGTAAAACCGACGCGCGAGCGACGGACTGGGAACAGAGAATGAGAAATTCTTTAGAATTACCCGTTTTGGGGAACAGACCGACAGACAGGCTTTTTGCTATATATACCGGTGGTAATATGAATTTCGGCCTCTTAGACTTTTGACTATTCGATGCGTTAAAAGCTCTTACATCCGCGACTTGATTGAAGATGTTAAACAGTGCATTTTAGTTTGATAAAATAATTTAAAATTTTGCTCGTATATTTTAGTGATTCAAAATAGTTTGTTATTTACGTGCTAACATGAATGTACTTCAGTGCACTTAGATACAAGGTAATAAAATTTAGTATCACTGTACCAATTGGCAAAATTTACAACGACAAATGTATACACAAAAGTAGGCAGTTTTGGCGTATATTGGTGAAAGACGCTATTTTTCCGGGGGTGTTAATAAGTAAGTGGTTCAAATACGTGTCTCGATCCACGAAACAAGGGTCAGATATACACAGATGAGTTCCGGAAAAGCCCAGAAACAACTTTAAATAAATGGTGATGGAGAAAATTTTTAAAGCGTTGAGAATTAGAAGCCGTAAATATAATCCTGTTGGAATGGTGTGATTAACTAAAGGGACGATGTACTTTGAAGCTACGAGGACAGTAACCTTCAGGTAAATTATACTATTTTGTTTGACATTTTGTGTGTGTTGAATTACTTTATAATTGATTTACTTTAAATGGACATTAGTGAAATTGTACTAACCATAAAATTTTAATGTTAAGATGAAATTTGCTTGTTTAAGTAGAAAGGGTATTTAGTATTGATGTTCTGAATTATGATGAAAATATGGGTATGTCTTTGAGCTCAATTAGACGAACCTGGTTAATTAACGTAAAGGGTGGTAGATGCTCCTTTATACTCAGACTCCGGTCTGCTTATATTGTTATATTAATTAGTAGGCATCCAACAAGGACTTAATTCTGGATGCACGTTAAAGTGATAATAAAATTAATCTTGAAATTCTTTTTAAAACTGAATTTTATGCTGAAATTTAATTTGAAAATTTAATGTATTCTGAATATTGATGTAAATAGAGTTAACGTTGATGTTTGTGGTAGGAATGTGTTGTTTAATTTTATGAATGAGGAGGTTTATAAAATTAGGTGAGCAGCCGAGGCGAAAAGAGGATCACAGCAGTTTATGACGCCCAATCTGTGGGACTAGAATTTTTTTGTTGAAAGGACCCAGTTCCCGCATTCACAGGAGAATATCACAACAATATATATATTGCTATAATAAGGAGGTTATTTAGGGATATATTGACTCATATTGGTTACCCAATACATGTAAATGGTACTATGAGTTTTAAAACCGCATTTATTTAGCATAAAAATACGTAATTTGTATATTATGCAAAGAGTAAACATTTAACACCCCGTATAAGGATCGCAATTGACTTCAATGCCGAGAAGCATATCACTCAACAATAAACATGCATGCAGCAAAAAAAATACACGCAATCAAACTTGTCCTAAACCAAAAATATTCATAAATTATAAATTAATACGCGTTAAATGCAGTAAAAACCTAGAAAATCATAATACAATTCACATTAAACAAGCTATAATGATAGCAGACAACATACTGTCCTGATAAGACACGTATCCTTCAAAATAAATACGCTTCAGAAACGCAAAAATGTAAACAGAAATATGTTAATTTACGTCTCTTTGTCTACGTGATTTTCCACATGGAGTTAATACGATTCCCAAAGTATTACTTAATAAACAAAGACATAAGTAAAATTACGTGCCAAGGCGAATTAGAAATTCCTGCAACGACATCAAAACAGACGGTATAAAATAAATACAAACGAGAAATGTACGAGTACCTACGTGATCAAGGAATCGTTTCTACAAGGCAATATCAGAGATAAACATGTAAAAGCCAAAAAAAAATCTAAAACAATCGATGGCTGGTTGTCAACTTTGAACAAGAGCTCAGATAAACCATTAGATTTAAATGGGGCGTAGGCTATATAACGGCGGAAGTTTGATAAGCGGAAGAGTCTTAGTTTGAACCACGTACAAGCGCATCACTGATACTTAAAAATATACGCGACGAATAAATATTCAAATTAAATAATAAAAATTTTGTGAAAAGTGATGTTATAAAATATTTTAAATTAATTATAATGAAAATATATGAGACAAGCTCAGCCGTTTGCTAGAAAATGGCCCTAAGTGACAAAATTTCTGGAGATTAAAATACATAGAGCAATAGTGATCAAAGGGACTGAGAAAATAATTACATCGACGTGCAGCGTTATCATATCAATATATATATATATATATATATATATATATATATACATACAGGGTGTCCGGAAAATACGTGTACAACGAAAGAACAGATATTCTTTGGCTCGAAATAGATCGATTTGAGCCAACTTACCTATTATACAAGTTGCTTCATTTAACCGCTAGAGGGCTTCAAAAATCGTGAAAAATATTTGATATTTTAAAATAACTCGAAAACGCGTAGATAGATTTTGACTATTTTTGGGGTGCGAGTTTCTACTTTCAATTGACATCTTTTGGTGGTATACGCAATAATTTTAAAAGCATACGAGTGTCCCAAAAATGATGTATTGTGTAAATATCCGACCATAATCTTTTTGCTGCTTATGCAATGACTACAAATTTTTTTTATGAGTAGCCGACTTAATTTGGAAACTTTTTTTTCTCTTGTAAAATTTTGATTAGATGAGCGGTTTGTTAGAAAAAAATAATTTCAAATGTCTGCATACTTTCGTCATCATTGCTGCATTAACTGTAAAACGGGGCAAATAAAAGAACATTATTTAACCTCAGTTTGCCTGTCAAGTCGTGAATTTCTGCTTAATTCAATAAAAGTTTGCATCTTTCATCTTACATTATGAGTACTTACACAAACAACGAACAAGTGGATATGCTTTTGGTTTTCGGATTTTGTCAAGGCAATGGTCGTGACAGCGTCAGGGTCTATAGGGAAAGAATTCCTAATCGCCGAATGCCAAACCACCAAACATTCGCAAATATTGAAAGACGTCTTCGTGAAAATGGTAGCTTTCAGTCAAGAAATGCGGATCGAGGAAGTGAACGTACCACAAGAACTGCGGATCTGGAGGAACAAATTTTGGATAGAGTTGAAGAAGACCCAAAAATAAGCACCAGACGCTTAGGACTTGAACTACAAATTCTTAAAAGTATTGTTCATGACGTTTTAAAGGAACAGTTATTACACCCATACTACGTTCAACAGGTACAAGACCTTTTGCCTATCGATCCTGAGGGCGTCTAGCTTTCTGTCAATTTATTCAAGATCAGTCGCAAAATTTTATTTACAGACTAAGCTTCTTTTACAAGATCTGGTATTACTAACATACATAATGAACATGTTTACGCTGTAGAAAATCCTCATGCAACTAAAGTGTCTCACTATCAACATGAATTTAAGATTAATGTCTGGGCTGGAGTTATTGATAATTTTATTATCGGTCCTGTTGTGATACCAAATCGATTAAACGGAGACAATTACTTCAACTTTCTACAACAAACATTGCCGAATTTATTAGAAGATCTGCCATTGTTACTTCGCCAAGACATGTGGTTCATGCACGATGGTGCTCCTCCCCACTTTACTCTAGCTGTTCGACAACATTTACACGAAAAATATCCGGATCGATGGATCGGAAGGGGATATGATGCTCCTACAAATTGGCCAGCACGATCGCCGGACTTGACGTCCTGTGATTATTTTTTGTGGGGTACCTTAAAATCTAAGGTTTATTCGTCTCCACTTGATAGCGAAGAAGAATTGTATAGACGAATTTTAAATGCAGCCAACCTTTAAAAAATAATGCACAAACAATGCAGAGGGTTCAGTTAAACTTCTTACGAAGAGTTAATTTGTGCATTGAAGAAAATGGCCGCCATTTTGAAAATTTGTTGTAATGGTCCAACACTTGTACCGCGCTGTTAATTTTCAACGATAGTAATAAAAAATAAACAAAACAATGAAATAAAAATAAAAAACAGACATTTGAAATTATTTTTTTCTGTAAAACCGTTCGTCTAATCAAAATTTTACAAGAGAGAAAAAAGTTTCCAAATTAAGTCGGCTACTCATTAAAAAAAATCGGTAGTCATTGCATAAACAGGAAAAAGGTAATGGTCGGATATTTATACAATACATTATTTTTGGGACACTCGTATGCTTTTAAAATTATTGCGTACACTACCAAAAGATGTCAATTGAAAGTAGAAACTCGCACCCCAAAAATGGTCAAAATCTCTCGACGCGTTTTCGAGTTATTTTAAAATATCAAATACTTTTTACGATTTTTGAAGCCCTCTAGCGGCTAAATGAAGCAACTTGTAGAATAGGTAAGTTGGGTCAAATCGATCTATTTCGAGCCAAAGAATCTCTGTTCTTACGTTATACACGTATTTTCCGGACACCCTGTATTTATATATTATAATGGACTGGTCGATCTTATAGAGAAGTACACATGAAAAATCTTTTTGGGATATAGCCCAATAATAAAAAAATATTTTATTAATTGAGAAGTTTAATCAATACTTAACGTTTGGGTAGATTTTTGTATCATTCTCAAAAGCTAAAGTGGAAAAAGAAAAATAGCTAAAGTAGAAATACATACTAAGATGATCTATGAACTATGATCTTTCTGAATTTGTAAAATTTAACTAAGAAAATCTAAGATTTACAATAATAAATGTGGGTTAATGTATAAAATTAAAATGTGCCATAAGGGCACGTTTTGCACTAATGGCTGTTAAAAACGGAAAGGAAAACACGAATCTAACAAAATTATTTTAAGCTGACAGGAGAACGTTCCAAAAATGACAGCAGTTACACTACAATGAATATTAACTCCTTTAACGATGTTTGAAAATATCATTATTATATAGAGTGGAGTAAACGTTTTGTATTTTATCAACATCCATTTTGTTATTAATAGGATTGATTTCTTTGTGATATAAAAAGACTCAATAAACCACCTAATTGGCCGTGAGTAATTACACGACTTAGTTTCTGCGGAATTAACATATGTAATGCCCATAGATGCTAAAACTACTTTACTCAATCATGTGCAATATACTTTAAATAACGATTAGGAACATTCTATGATTAATTAATAAAATAAAATTGTTGAAAGCCAATTGAGGGGTAATACGTATTGGCAGCAAAATCTTTTGCGTTGCAATTAATTGACGCATTTATAGTATTTTAACTTATTCGTCCTTAATGTGCAAAAGCCAACTAGAACTATTAGCGATTTTTTCTCTTTCTTAATATTTATTTGCCTTTGTTTCCAAAATTATCCACTAGAAAGCATGTTTTGCTCCAGTGAATGACGATAGGGAGTGTGAGCAGTTTTGGCAGAAGTTGGAAAATGTATTAGACACACGCGAAAGGAATGACCGCGTGGGTTCTATTAGGTGGTATGAATAGTTGGGTCGAAATACACAGATAAACTTCTGAGCATGTTATAGGTCTGATTGGCGATCCAAGAACGAACGAAAATGGAGATATGTTAGTGAGCATGTGTATGGAAAGAGAACTGTTTGTATCCAACACATGATATAAACAAGAGGACATACACAAGTACAAATGACAAAGGGCGAATGCGAGAAGTATAATTGATTTGGTTGTCTTTGATGAAAGTTTAAGAGAATTGGTAAAAGACACCAGAGTAACGAGAGGGTTTGAGTGTGGGACCGAAAATTTTCTAGTTCTTTCCAGAATTGATTTTAACCAAAAGTGGGTGTGGAGAAGAAAGCAGAATGTGAGACAATCAAGAGTGAAAGAAGAACGCTTGTTAGAAAAGTCAACTCAAAGAGAGAACGCTACTATATTAGAAAGAGAGTTGTATGAATGCAAACAGGAATGGGATAATGCTCTGAAGTTTGAAGATGTGGAGAAAGTATGGGAATGTTTAAAGAACAGTGTAACGAAATGTGCTTTGAAAGTATGTGGAACGACAATGATTGGTACATGTAATAAAAATGCATGGTGGAACGATGAGGTCAAAAATGTTGTCGAGGTAACGAAAGTGGCATATAATGAGAATGATTGCAGAAAAAAGATGTTAAGTTAAGAGAGCAACTTCGGGAATAATTCTCGCTTGTTGGCCAATGTAGTACCTTCGGGTGGAGCAGGGGAATAATCAATATTAAGTGGAACAAATTCAACCAATTCTGGTAGAGGAATACTATACACATGACCATCTAACCGTGCAGGCAGTAAATTTGGCCACACTACATAATTGTCAACAATCCCTGACCAAATATTAACCGAAAATTTCCATTGATGATGTAACCTGTAAACGGTGTGAGGATTTTCTTCGTTTCAAATGTGACTATTGCATGTATTAAAATAGCTATAATACACTCCTAAGAAATCTTGGTTCATCGTTAAGTACTATCCGGCAAATTGAACTCCGTTGGAAAAATTAGCTGGAATTAACGTTTGCGCTTTTTGAATGTAAAACGGATGCTTCTGGTATTCTTTAAATATCCTCCAACAGATATGCGACTTGTATGCATTGCATAAGCAATGTCACGTGAGCTTGTTTACGGTTTTTATTTCAAATTGTTGAAAAACCTGGTCATCAACATTTCAGATAGCACGATTGGCTTCCGAATCTATTTTCCTTACTTAGAAATTTACCATTAATCTCGAATACGCTGATCCATTTTTGAAAATGATATGACAGGTAATGTAACGTTGAGGATGCTATTCCCCAAAAATTCGCCTTGCTTCGTTAGCATTACTGTAATCTACTCTGTAGGCAAGATGTATGTCTGCTAATTCAATATTTGTAAAAAGACACATTTTCAATCAAACACTAATTTATCTAATAAAGATTCATTTGTGACGCTTAAAATGACAATTAGTCACACTTTTCTAATAAGGAATAATTCGCGACAGACGTAAAATGATAACTACGAAAGTGGTTCGTGTTTTTCTAGAGGTTACTATGATTCTTTGTACACCGCCGAAAAAGTCTTGGGGTAGCAATCGATTTTTTTTATTTTATCTCGATACTGAGGAATTTTCGGACATTATGAATAAAAAATGTTTATATAAGTGTCCTTTATCATTTCTGAAAATTGAGAATAGTTATTCAGTGACACCCGGTATATTTACTAATTTCATCGGGATAACTAACAATGAAACATCATCGTCTAGTTGCAACTCCATTAGCAATAAAGATGAAATAATGGCAATAAAATCGAAAACCGTAATCATACATATTCATATCAAAATCATTTAACACAACGTAACACAAATCTATGAAGTAATAGAAATATATTATAGCATGGGCTAATGAAGAATGGAGCAGTCATGGTTAATGCGTTTATTATTTATTATTAGGGTAATGAATGACAATGCTCACTGGACAATAATTAGACTCATAATTCCAACTAGGGCGTTAATGTATATTGAAATGCCAAATCATTTCGCTTTCCTGCCTACTTGGTGACGTTGAAAGCAGTACATTTATTTAAAAAATTAAAGTATATTAACTAGTAGTTTTTAGTTATTTTACTACATTATTTAAATAACCTTTCTGCTTACGTTACTTGAAGGTTCATAACCCATATCATCGTATGAAAACTACATATTTAAATAGAAATATTTAAGAATTGTACTGTCTTTAATGGATTCCCAAGTTCAATTTGCTTGTTTACAGTTTCAGTTTAGAAAGCTTTAAAAGGTCAAGATTATTCCATTTAAACATTAATATTATTATTCCCGTAAAAGAAAACAATATTTATCCCTTAAATATTTGCTTAAAGAATCACACCAAAAATTTGGATACTGAAGTCATAATGCCTAGATGAAAAACCATCGAAAAACTGTGAAAATCGTCATATTTAAGATATATTCGAAGAATGCAAGGTGTTCACTTTTAGGAAAAGCTTAGGGAACCTGTTTATTATTTTAGACGAGGCAGTTGCAGCTCTAATCACAATTAGAAATTTCTGGACTATTTAGCCGTGACCTGCTTGAACTCCATCTCCTCCAGACGTTTCATCCACAAATGCGATGATATCTGGCTTGAACTTGATGTTATCTCCATAATTGTTTCAACAACTTTATTTGATTTTTCAAGTGCGATTAACTGGTCGTATGTGGTGATTAAAGATTTTTGCTTGGATGTTGTAGAGCCAGATACAAAGTCTTGCTGCCGAGCTAGTGAAATTTAGATTCGTACATGTGTTTTTTTTGGGGGTTACTGTCAATAGATTCCATGTTTTTTTGAACTGCATATTATGATTTCAGATTGTAGAGTATATTCAGCAACTGTGGAGACAGAAATTTCATTGCTGTTAAATCAGTATAATGCACTATTTATATGTGTGTGTGCGCGTGCGCGCGCGTGTGTATTATTAATACTAAGTTAAAAAATGAATTATTGGCAAGTGGCTCATATTCAGCCATGAGGGCATTCTGTCGACGCGTTTCGCTCTAATTGGGTTTCATCAGGACAAGAGTAGCAAAGTTGTAATATTTAATACAGACACCTTAAGAGAAGTACAGCATCACCTAGCTCACAATTTGTGCCTTCGTGTCGTTTTACCTGACATCGCAGGTTTTACCAACACGACACGGAGCAGATCCAGCTCAACTGCCTTTTCCATAGCCAAAAGTTATAATTTAAAAGAAAAGTAGGTTTAGTAAGTCTTATTTTAATATATATATATATATATATATATATATATATATATATATATATATATATATATATATATATATATATATATATATTATATATATATATATATATATATATATTGTTGTGGATTGTCGGGAACACTCGAGTTTTCCCTAAAAACCAATCAAGCCCCACGAATTGGGCGTCATAAAAATTGTAGTGGAAGGTGGGATTAAGCTCTTAAATCGAGCTCCAGCGTTGGGCCGTCATAAAATTGCTGTGGATCTTTCAAAATTTCGTTCCACGCTTGGACCAACATAAAATTGCCGTGGAAGTGTCTAAAATTCTCGCCCCACGAATTGGGCGTCATAAAATTTCTGAAAATAAAAAAAAATAAAAAAAATTCTTACACTACCTTTGGAACGCCTCCTTATTTCTGCACACCCTGGCTTGCACAGCAATCGGCTTGTTCTTGAATACCTACTATCCTAATTACATTCCTTTCTCACACACACAGTCAAATGAAATTACCACTCAAATAATGCAACAAAACATACAACCTTTTTTTATTTACACATATTAACAAGTTTCCAATATTAAGACAATATTTACACATTGGTACATACAGTTTGATAAAACTGTTACCATCTTAATCATTAAATCCTTTAAAATTTTATGATTTCAATATATTTTAACAATTTTATTTTAGACGAGTAGATGAGCCCGTCATGCAACTCTAGATTGATTTTATTATGGTCTATTTTGAGCTCATTTTAACCCAGTTCCTCTAAATGCTTTTAAACCTTGCATTTTTATTAAAAGTAAATCTAAAGAACCGTTTCCTCCTTACAACAACATTTTATATCATCAATAAACCTTTTTAAATAATCAATATTAATTGTCCTGTACATATACCCTTTTAAATGAGTTTATATGGTAATAAATACACCCCCAATAAGTCAAAACACTCAAACACAAAAATATCTGCACAAATGTTTAAGCAAAAAGCAGAAAATTAATTTTCTTTACCTATAATAAGCTTCGTCCATCGTTACCTCAGGAGATGTGTACCAGAAACTATCGTCGTTGCATCCATATACTTAACAATTATACCTGGATCCAACTGATCCCCACTATACAAATCTCTGCAACCACCTTTAATATTCTACCCAGATACTTGTCTTGTCCAAACTTAACATTCCATACTACTACACCTCACACATACTAGTTAAGCTTTAAGATTCGCTTACCCAAGTACCATCCTACCATTTAATTGAATCTTGTAGTAACGGCACCTTTTGTAACTTTAGCACCCACTCGTGCAAATCACTTTTAATACTTTTCCGGTATGTTACTACAGCTTTACATACTTTAAAACAGGATGTTGTATGCTACTTTACCGAGTAAACAATAATTAATACAACTTAAGATCACGTACTAGCAATTACGTTGGAGATCTAAGCGCGATATAAGATCTAAGAGCAAGAGAGCTTAAATATCTTTCTCAGAGTATTTATACGCTTTTCCAACCCCACACAGAACCTCTCTTTATTGAAAAGCTTATTTTTAAAATCAATTCTACAAATTTTGAACGTAACGTCTAAAAAATTCCAAGATTATCCTAATGTTACACTGAAATTCGTTTACTAACCTCAACGGATGTGCGCTTCTCAAAACTGCTAGCTTTAGATCAATGATATAGCTTTCTCCCGTTATAACGCTCCACCTCTCAGCTATCTTTCTCCGTTCGACCCATATTTATTGTCTCTTTTAGAAACCCTTCTCAAGCTACAGAAAATCAATATTGTTGTTAGCCTTAACTTCTCCCTTGTATTTTAGACGCGAGTTGTAACCAACGCTTTCTTATACGTTTCTCAGTCCGTTTTACATTATAGATCGTTCATTTCACTTAGTCTTTAAGGCACTTGTTATTTTTAGCAGTTTGTCAAAGCGACCATTGCAAGCAATTTTTAGAATTTTGTGCCAACGTTTATTTAAATTCTATAAACTTGACATTTAACTAAAAGGAGCTTCTTCAAAGTCATTTGTTGTTTAAAATAACAATTCCGAGTTTATCCCCTTCTTAGGATTTGTAAACGAACGTTTTCGTTTTTTCAAATGGAACTATGCGTTTAAATTATTAATTTTCTATACTTGAAAGCTGCGTTTCCTATCCCATGCACTTGATTTAAAATTATTACAATTAAATTATGCGTATCTTTGAGTTTCTCTGTACTCTAAAGTTTCTTCCCTTTATGCAATTTTAACATTCTAATTTAGAATTACAAAATATGTTACTAACTGTCCGTCCTTACTATCTAAACTGATTAATTTGGCGCGTAAATAAATTGTTCTTATTTTCTATATACACAGTTGATAAAATTTTATTGTCTAGATCTATTTAACCTTTAATTCCACGACAATATATATATATATATATATATATATATATATAGCTATGACAACGCCTCGCGTTGGGAAATTTGATATTATTATCTTGCCTTCTTTTCTTTTCTTTGCCTGGCTAGCTCAACGGGAGTTATGGAATTTACAAAATGAAATAAAACACTCAATCTCAGGAAAACATCTGTACATTAAAAAGCATTTTTTTTCATACAAAAGAATTTATAGAACAATTTACAGTTCCAGTTCATGCATACAATAATTCCTACGAGATTCTTAATTATTAAAATATGCCTTATCTAATCCTTGATAAAAGGTATGAATCTTTCTTGCTTAATACGTAGATAATTTAGGTATCTTCTATTACCACTGTCACGGATAACTGTCACGGATAATTTATTAAAGATCTAGATTATGCAAACTCTAACCTCAAAACTCTCCGGTAATTATCCGTTCACAAAAAGTATTATAGGATTAAGAACTTATTCTAGCTTACTAATATACATATATTTTTATCAGTTACAAACAAAGAAATCTAAGGTTTTGTACCTACGAAATCAAATAGCGCTTATCCAACTCTTAATTAACTGTATTAAATACCTGCTGCTTCCATTTTATATTGACGTTAAAATCACAGTGTACAAGATCATCCATATTAGCTTAAATCTCCACAGGAATATTAATTTTCAAAATGTATCTTTTATTTTTAATTAAATAGCTTTAAATTAGCTTTGGTATCGAAGAATGTTCAATCTTCATTGTATTTTACAAAATAATCACGTTTCACCAAGAAATTGCATTTCATAACTTCTCTGTTTGAAAATACTCAAACGTATAACTTGCATGTCGTAATTTAATTTATAGCATATAATTCTGCTTTATATCTTACAAAGTCTATCTCGTATATCTAAACGAATTTTATATATTGCTTGATGACGAATCGCGAATTAACGAATAAATACTTCTAATAATGTTCCAGTTTTATATACAAAATCATCTAACTACGTCACATTCTCCAGAGTTTACGCAATTAATTCGAATCTTAGTCGCCTACGTGACAGGAATGCCGCGCTTTATGGTCTAAATCGTGTCAAATGACGTGATTTATGTATGTAGTAAAACGTACCGTTTATTCTTTTCTAATAAACATAGTTACTGGCCGCGTCGCATTCTATCTTGTTGAGACACGGAAACTATAAAATAATTCTTCTCGATTTTATTGCTTTTTCTAATAGCCGCGCGAGCTCCTTGAATTACATGTTTATTCTTAATTAGCTATTTAATGGTTTATAACAGCATTTCTTAGGATTCGACGTATTCGTTTCTTAATAAAAACGATTTTAGTTAGCTGGGTTTAAAAGTCTTAAAATGAATATTTTATAATGCACATACAGAAAAATAATTAAAGTATGCGTTTGCTTCCTTTATGGTTGATTTGTAAACCAATAAGGTTAATATTTAAAAACGCTTTTTATTTATATCTTAATAATTGTAACATACACGGAAAGTGTGTTTTTATTTGCATCTTAATGGCTTTGTGTGTATCTCTTAAAAGATGATTTACATACACCGGAAGTGTGTTTTTATGATAAATGAAATGAATGACTTAAATTTAAGTTATTTCCGGCACTTATGATAAGGGCTTCGACTATAAACGCTTTATGAGTGCAACAAAATGATATTGTTTCCAAATGGATGTACTAACGGGCTTTGTATTTACAATACGCTTATATTTATACAGGGTAGAACAATTAAAAGTTAGAAAATTTTAATTATTCCGATTTCCTCCTATTTGAGTGGGCTTTATTTATTCTCGGCTAAAATTAATATTTGAGTTTGAAACGAACCGCGGCCAAGTTGTGAAATGGGCCGCGAAAATGTGAGTGGTCACAACTTTTTTATTAATCTTCCTGTACCATTGAGATATGAAGCACTAAAGGACACTAGCGAAGCATAAACTTTCGGTTTAAACTAGTTTTTGAATTTGGAACTAACCGCGGACAGTTGTGAAGTCAGTCGCAAAAATGTATGTGGTCACTACGTTTTTATTAATAAGTGCACGCTGCTGAGGTATAAAGCACTAAAGAGCATTAATCAAGCACTAATTCCAGCGAAATAAGTTTTTGGATTTGAAACAAACCGTAACCAGTTGTAAAGTTAGCCTCAAAGCCACCATTTTATAATTAGTAGCCGTTCGCAGCCCAGTTATAAAGCACTAAAAAGGACCAACGAAGCACTGACTTTCATCTGCAATTTTTTTTTAATTCAAGAAAACCCCAGCTTAGTGTAAAGTTCCGCCGGAAAATTATAAGTCACCATTGTGGCTGATACGGTTATTTGGTGATCTTCTTTTTTAAAGCAGTAAGGAACACTAACGAAGCATTGACTTCCTGCACCTATAACAACAACATTGCTTACAAAGTCACGGCTAACTTCACGCAACCGCTTTAATGTGCGCTTTTGTGTCTTCTATCATAAGTGGTGCGTAAAGATTGCGAAAGATTGCTAAATTCGAAGGACCTTTTAATATGTTTGTGATTCAACACAATGTGTAATGACATATGGTTATCGGCAGTAATGGCGATCAAATTTATATCAAAAATTATAATATAAATGTAACAAGTACAAATTATTAATTGATTATAACAAAACGAACATACCTCCAGTAGTTTTCTGAGCAGGTACGGTACACCGAAACGGCGGTGATTAAGCGGTTTGGTTCACTTGAAATCACGCACTTCAGCCATATGGAGCAGCTGCACTTGTTGTTGCTTGTAGTTCGAAATTACAAAAACGAATGATAACAAATGTCAAATCGTCTTCTGCTCTTCTGATTGGAGATAATTCCCCATATTTACGACAATTGACAATTATAATGCACCAATTTCAAAATAGTTTTATTAACAACTGGAGTTGTTTAAAAACGCGAAAATAAATTGTGTTTTATTTTAAAATGAATAAAACGGGAATACGAACCAATAAGCTTGTTGACATTGATTATATCATTATTAGCTACGAAAAAGGCTAATTAATCGGCATGTCATTACCGGATTTACACGTATTTCTGGGACACCATACCAAAATCGACCTTTTGATCTCATATTGCAGCAAATCGGTTGTACACAATATATATATATATATATATATATATATATATATATATAAAGACAAGTTATTTGCAGTCCGCAATAAGAAAATTGTATATAAAGTAAGATGTATCTGTAAACAAACTCTTATGAAAATAATAAGAGCCATTGACAAATACAAATCGGGCTGGTAGTTATATAGCCATTAACAAAACATTAGCTTTATTACTTCACAGGGGAGGAAACATTCACTGACCAATGGTTTCGGCTTGTTAGCCTCATCAGAGTGGAATAGTTCCCAAGAACCCTATGAAGTAATCGAAGCTATTATAATGATATAATTTCGAAACAATCACTGTACTATGGCAAAAGTAAATAAAACCGCCATCAGGTGATAAAACACCAACACTACTAAAGTGTGGAAGTACAGAATTGAACCGAAACTACATAATAAATTTTATAAATGACTATAAAAATACGTCTGGCCTTGATTGTTTCGAAATTATATCATTATAATAGCTTCGATTACTTCATAGGGTTCTTGGGAACTATTCCACTCTGATGAAACTAACAAGCCGAAACCATTGGTCAGTGGATGTTTCCTCCTCTGTGAAGTAATAAAGCTAATGTTTTATTAATGGCTATATAACTACCAGCCCGATTTGTATTTGTCAATGGCTCTTATTATTTTCATAAGAGTTTGTTTACAGATACATCTTACTTTATATATATATATATATATTATATATTATATATTATATATTATATATTATATATTATATATTATATATTATATATTATATATTATATATTATATATTATATATTATATATTATATATTATATATTATATATTATATATTATATATTATATATTATATATTATATATTATATATTATATATTATATATTATATATTATATAATATATATTATATATTATATATTATATATTATATATTATATATTATATATTATATATTATATATTATATATTATATATATATATTATATATATATATATATTATATATTATATATTATATATTATATATTATATATTATATATAATATATATATTATACCACCCCCCCTTTTTATTATATACTTTACTTTATTTTAATTTCGTCGCCCACCCTTCTTATAAATTTCAATGCTTTTTTTTGTATAATGTGCAAACACCTATTGCACGCCCCGTACTTTTGCAACGTTTGGTTGGTTATCTAATCAAAATGTTTATTACTATGCCTTGACTATATGAACTCTTTTCTCAGGGTGTTCACCTACTTACCGTGGGTTCGGTGGTAAGTAGATGTGCAATGCCCAACCAAACTGCCCTATCTTTTGTTTTACTACTTTTATATAAATTTACTACTGTATATGCCAAAATTTAATGATCAACGTAGCCTTGTTCCAAATTAATTACTACACAATTTCTGACTTTGACGTTATAAGATATTTCACAGTACTCACCTGGATTATACTTCGTCGCTGGCCTAATTTGACTGCTGGCTCAAGATCTTTGTCGCCGTATGCGTCTTTACATGGATTCACTATCGTTGTAAACTTTGCGTATCGCCTCCAGGTATCTTAGTATAATTTTGTTAATCCCCAATCTGAAATAAATAACCCGAATTTTAGAATTTTGAATAACCGTTTTGTTTACTTCCCCTGCGCTAATTCTTCCGTATTACTTTCTTCGTAGCCTTTAACTCTTCCAATTGCCGCTCTCAAATCGCTCAATCCAAATCTATTCTCGTGCCGCTCAATCAAAATCTACTTTCCGTTCAGCTCAATCCAAACCTATTCTTCTTTCAGCTCAATCCAAATCTATTCACGTTCCTTATCTTAAAAACCACTCAATGACCCGCTATACATAAATCTCTATCCAAATCAGTCCAATCAATGCCCCAATAACCATAAATCCGTAACCAAATCAATCCAAATCTTATTCACGCTTACAAATTCCTCACCGATGCCTTCTGCATTTATCAAATCCGTTCCTACACAATCTTTCTTTTCGCCGCTTCGCTATCTCACCAATACCAATCTTCACTTTAATTCGCCGTCGCTATTCTTTAACTAACCACTGATGCTTTTCGTTACTCCACTTTAATAAATTAAACTCTTCAAATTCAAACACATTTATTTCTTTTTCAAAATATTTAAACAATTTTAGCGCAGGTTTACAAAAACACGTCTTTACACAAAATTGAATCGAAAAAGATCTTCGTTGTTTACTTTCCAAGGCGATTACTACAACAATATCATGCCTACTTAATCACATATTACATAAATAAAAACATCCAATAACATTTTATCCCTTATTTTGTGTCACAAATACCTTCACTGTTGTCCTTTTACACTTTTCTAGTTTGTACATAATTCTATCATTGGTCCTAAATAATTCACAATTCTCCAATCACATTTGACACTACTATTACTTATAATTTTGAAATTACATATTCGTCCAAAAGTTGATTCTATTTAAATAAAAAGCCAAAATAATTCACACATGACCTGGATGCGTGGTTGATAGTAGACATCCGTAGACGCATCCGGTTTTCGGATGGCAAATGTACTTTCAATGGCCTATTAAATTGTAACTCAGTATAAAACCTTGAGCACTGTGTATTTTATCAACGTCATTAGTCATTATAGTTTACCTTTTGGCACATACATTTCAAATTAACATTGTAAATACTTTAGCATATGTAAAGTACGGCAAAACATAATTTTTGAATTACGGGATCTGATATATGGATCGTTCTATTTGGCATACACCCCCTTTAACCCAAAACTACCCTTAGAACCCTCGTAGCTCCCACCTGACACTACATTATATATATATATATATATATATATATATATATATTACTCATATTTAGACCAGGGTAGAAAATTAAATAATCACATCAAATAATTTTAATCACCGTGTATAATGAATATTATTAGATAATACGCGTTATTAAAACCGTGAAGCATAAAAATTTATTAGTTTCATTAAACATAAGAGATTTAAATCATGTACAAGACGCTTTATATCAAAAGAAGCAGTATTGAAAAGCTCTGCGTGTAATGTAATTATTCTAAACAAAGAGAAATTACGTGCAAAATTTATCTTAATTAACTCTATTTCAAGTAACCGGTATTGAACAAAACGTACAGATAATAACTAATATTTAGTTAGGATTCACTAAAAATTAAAGGGTATTATTTTTAATTGAAGTTAATTGAATCGTTAGTTACAGACAATATCTATAGAAACTTGTAAAAACCCAATAAAATGAAAATCCTAGAAGTGTTAGTTAGAAGTAGGATGTTTGAACACACCTGCGTATTTTAAAAGGCAATTTCAGTTTAATTTGTTTAGATAAACATGTCGATTCTAAGGATATTGGAAACGGTCAGATGCTTTAGCACGAAATACAAAACAGGGTTTATTTAAAAAGCTCTGAGAATTAATATTATTTTGAACACCTGCGTAGTTTAAATATCACGTACGGCGAAAATTGTGTAGATAACAAATGGTTTCAAAGAATCTTGGAGAAACCGGGGCTTAATATTCACGAGAAGGTGCGATACGGGGTTATTAAACCCAGATAGTCCACATGGACTAAAATATAATCGATAATAAAGAATATCAATTTGCACCAATACGAACAGGTTAGAAAAGGAAAGAGAAATGCGTCAAGCAAAGACACATATAGTAAAAGGCGTGATTTAAGCAACGTCACGAGGGTCACAATTGGTTGAAAATAGGATGCAAATATCAGAGGTAGAAACAACAATTTCTGTACAAAATTAATTAGTTTTTCTCGGACAGGTTTGCGTGCCGTGTGAGAATTTCTGAGATTTAAATGGGGCGAGTGAAAAATTCGTAAAAACCGACGCGCGAGCGACGGACTGGGAACATAGAATGAGAAATTCGTAAGAATTGTCTGTTTTGGGGAACAGACCGACAGACAGGCTTTTTGCTATATATACCGGTGGTAATATGAATTTCGGCCTCTTAGACTTTTGACTATTCGATGCGTTAAAAGCTCTTACATCCGCGACTTGATTCAAGATGTTAAACAGTGCATTTTAGTTTGATAAAATAATTTAAAATTTTGCTCGTATATTTTAATGATTCAAAATTGTTTGTTATTTACGTGCTAACATGAATGTACTTCAGTGCACTTAGATACAAGGTAATAAAATTTAGTATCACTGTACCAATTAGCAAAATTTACAACGACAAATGTATACACAAAAGTAGGCAGTTTTGGCGTATATTGGTGAAAGACGCATGAATTCTTTGCTATTTTTCGTTCAAATACGTGTCTGGATCCACGAAACAAGGGTCAGATATACACAGATGAGTTCCGGAAAAGCCCAGAAACAACTTTAAATACATGGTGATGGAGAAAATTTTAAAAGCGTTGAGAATTAGAAGCCGTAAATATAATCCTGTTGGAATGGTGTGATTAACTAAAGGGACGATGTACATTGATGCTACGAGGATAGTAACCTTCAGGTAATTTATACTATTTTGGTTGAACTTTGATATTTTTGTGTGTGTTGAATAACTTTATAATTGATTTACTTTAAATGGACATTAGTGAAATTGTACTAACCATAAAATTTTAATTTTAAGATGAAATTTGCTTGTTTAAGTAGAAAGGGGTATTTAGTATTGATGTTCTGAATTATGATGAAAATATGGGTATGTCTTTGAGCTCAATTAGACGAACCTGGTTAATTAACGTAAAGGGGTGGTAGATGCTCCCTTTATACTCAGACTCCGGTCTGCTTATATTGTTATATTAATTAGTAGGCATCCAACAAGGACTTTAATTCTGGATGCACGTTAAAGTGATAATAAAATTAATCTTGAAATTCTTTTTAAAACTGAATTTTATGCTGAAATTTAATTTGAAAATTTAATGTATTCTGAATATTGATGTAAATAGAGTTAACGTTGATGTTTGTGGTAGGAATGTGTTTGTTTTTTTTATGTATGAGGATGAAAGCTATCTAGAGGAGCAGCCGAGGCGATTAACAGAAGAAAGTCAATGGACCAACACAGTTAAGGTAATGAATAGCTTTTTGTAGGATTCACAGCATTCTTGACATCCAATTCGTAGGTGCTCGATTCGAAAAGCGGAGTACCCGGATTTTGGTGGTATCACAGCAATATATATATATATATATTCTTTCAATGGGTGTTCACTGAAGATATTGAAAGTATATTTGATAGATATCATTGAGTCGCTGCAGATTACAATTGTACGATGAGTTGCTGTTTTTGTCTATTCTAAGGCTTTCCATATTGAATATAAAGCAGCGGTATTGTACTTGCGTATGGTAAATTCCACAGACTGCTTAATCCCCTTCACTGAATCTCGGAGAAATAGGGCATGCAATTTTAAAACAATAGAAGGGGAACCGAATTGTATATAGGCTGTGTGAGAATTAGAGGGAACTGTGTAGGCTAGTTCAGAGTATAAATAAGTGCGGGCACGTGTCCAACCAGTTTTGAAACGGAAAACCTAATGACGAAAAAATAAGCGCAGATAAATCTGATGATTATTATAAACAACTACAGGTGTTGGTTGTGAAATACCTGCAACTAACAATGTTGACTGTGCGGAAAGACATATTGGAAAAAGTATTAAATCGGCAAATGTTCAAGTGCGGGGGGAACTCGGCAGCCACAGGCTGCCTACGCCCCTTCATAACCACTGAATATCGGAGAAATAGGGTATATAATTGTAAAACAATAGAAGGGGACCGAACTGCATCTAACAAGAAAGAACAGCATGATGAAAGACAACAAACATAGAAACAAGAAGAAAATTGTTGAAAGCATAGCTGTAAAGCATAGCACAGTATGCCTATGAAATAAGGGCAGTAGGAAAAACAGACAGAAATACGGTAGCAGCCTTTTGGAATGCTGTGCTTCAGATGTATGAGGATGATAGCATGGACAGACAAAGTTAATAACAAATGAGTTATAGAAATAGTAGAGGAACAAGGATATCTGTGAAAAAAATAGGAGAAATAGAAGGGCAGAATACGTTGTAAAGCATTTTTGGGGAATAGTATGGGATATATTACAAGCAGAGATAGGAAAAAGGAGGTATATGTAGACCTAGATCAGATAGTGATAGATGCAGGCTGCAAATTTCAGGGAATTGTGTAGGTTAGTTTAGAATAGGAAACAATGAGTACGCGTCAAACCTGTTCCAGGACTGAAGACCTAATGATGATGATGGTAAAGTATCTATGAGTAATTTGTGTCTTGTATAAAATGAGCTTCCCGCGCCTTTTCTTGTTTTTTATCCGTCAATGTAGATTGCACATAAGTTTGGGTAGTCGGATACAATTTTCAGGAATTGCATAATTTGGGCAGGTTTGGGTAGATTTGTGCAATTCCTGCGAGCAGTAGGTAGAGTTGGTGTCCGTGTTGTCCGTCCATTTTTTCTTTGTAATATATCTCAAGAGTGATGTTGAAAACTTGCTAAGCCATTCGTGGTATTTGACGTTTAGCGGACTTGTAATTGTAGGACAGTTCCTTCTGTGGCGAAAGGATAAGGCAGATAGTTATAGTTAGTTGAGTAGTGTATTCTGTGGACTGGTCGTTACAGCTGCAGTTGCAAAACGTTGCACCGTTGATCGGTATCTTTAATATTTTTAATGAAATCATAACAATAGTTGATCAATGACTTGAAACATTTGAATTTTTATGAAGCCTTGATAAATTTAAAAATTATTTTGAAAACAAACATCTCAATTAGGATATATTGTAGAAGAACATGTAAGATAATTATGAATCTTTCAGAGTATCTGATTTTAACATGAGCCATAGAAATTTTCAATTATGTGACAATGAGGATTTTGGGGAATTGTTTTCTAAAAACTTGCATAATTTTAAGTACCGACAATGTTGGTTTCTGTTGCAACGGCAAAACGGTCATTTATCAAACCGAAAATAGCTTAAAATTATTCTTTCGCTTTGATGATGTTACAAAATCGACTAAATAATCTTGATATATCAATAGAATCTGATCTACTAAAAGAATTAGATATGGAGAACTTAATTCAGCAATTTGCAAAATAAAGCACAGAAAGTCCTGCTCACTTTACATAAAGTATAATTTAATCTTATTCTTTTGTGTTATATTGTAAATATCTTGTCTAATGTATAATTCTAAGTTTTCTTGAGTATAGGCTACCTTTAAATTCTATAAATTATTTTAAATAAATATATACGAGGAACACTATTTATGTATTGAGAATGGAAAAATTAAACAAATGAATTTGATGAAAAATACCTTTGTTGCTTTTCAAAATAATCGCCTATAAGATCTATACACTTTTGTATGCCATTCAACCACCTTTCAAAGCACTTTTGTCCAGTCAGAAGATGGCAGCTCTAAAACATGCATTTTGAAGGCCTCAACCGCTTCTTCGGGAGATGAAAATAGATGTTCACGCAGTTTATTTTTAATTACTGGAAGCAAGAAGACGTCGTTGAGTACTAAGTTGGGACTGTAAGGCGGATGACCCATCAATTCGATTTTTTGTGTGTCCAAATACTCGTTTGTTGCATGTGATGTATGTGAGCTTGCATTGTCATTATGCAAAATGATTCGTCGTTTTGGGTTCGTTTCTCTCAATTTACCGAAAACTTTAGGCAAACAAATGGTCGTATACCACGCTGAATTAACGGTCTTTTGATTTTCAAGGGCCATAGTTGCCACAGGACCGGTTTTCGTAAAGAGAAATGCCACCATTTGTTTTTTACCGCTTTGAGAACGAACAACTTTTGGTGGCTTTGCTTCACATTGAAACACCCAAACTGCCGACTGGCTTTTTCTTTCTGACTCATGTTGTACACCGCTTTGGATGCACCACAGTTATGTTTTGAAATCAATTTACAGTACCAATCGAAACGAGCATCTTTTTGAGCATCTGTTAACAAATGTGGAATCCAACGCGCACACTGCTTCCGAACACACAAATGTTTGTGCAAAATTCTATGTATGCTGGTCATACTAATGTTTAAACATCTCTCGATTCTTTGATTTGCCACATGACAATGTTCTTCAATTAGTTTTTGCACAGCATCGATATTTTCCTACACAACGACCGATTTTGAACGACCTCCTTTAACTTCGTCCGTGAGCGAACTACGTCTACGTTTGAATTCAGTGTACCAGCGATATACAATGGCTGTGGATGGCGCTTCATGACCAAAAGTTGAATTCAGTTGATTGATACATAGTTCTTGAATTAGACCATGTCGGAAGCTACAATAAATCATAGCTCGAAAATTTTTGCGCGTTAATTCCATATTTTGGCTGAGATGAATTTTTAAACACTGCAAATAATACAAATAGTGCTCGTACGTCAAAACATTCTGAGTACTTATAACCTCAAAAATGTCAAACTTTACGATGGCAATTTCAGATCTAGCAATACCAGTGTTGCCAGTTCTCAATACATAAATAGTGTCCCTCGTAGAGCTGTATGTTAATTTTTTTCTAATTGTATACTATTGCGTATTATATAAATAGAATTTAAAACGCCAATGGCAAATTTGCACGAGGGCATCATAAGCACTCGGGGCAAACGTGACATTTTCATATTTTTTTTTTCGCTTTCTGTGGAAGTTAAGTGTACCGATCCGATGTTTATTTTTACTAAAATATCCGGCGAGTATTTTTAAATTCCAAATAGCTTACACCACTTTCCATTTTAGTCAAATTCGAAGCCTAATACACAAATAACTATAATGATTGGTGTTTTGGCGTTTTAAATGATAGTACTGTGAGCGAGGCATGACACACTACGTTATTTTGATTTAAATATGTTGTATTCTACAATTTACAACACGCGCTGGTTTAAATATTTGAAGAAAGAATAGTATATTACAAGCGAGTTAAAAAATGCTTCGCTCCTGCCGAGGACAATATTTTGACCGACGCTCAAAACACTGAGGTCAGTAAAAGCCCGAGGCGGCAATAAAATTTTCGAGTTTTATATACTATTTTATTCTAATTATTATTTCTATATTTTAGTTAATGATTTGTGTAGAGTCGAAGGTCATGTCAAAATACAATATATTGATTGAAATATACATTGTACTTGTTTGGAGAGGAGCCGAACCTAATGTAATTTATGTCTCCTCATACCCTGCATGTGATTTTTTAATGCTTCGCCCGAAAGTACTACATTGGACAGAAAGGGAGTTTTTGTACCTGAAAAATTTTGAATTTTGTCGAACCCATGCTGTTACAAGCAAGGTAACGATTTTTAACGTGCGTGACAATACCCATACACTGGACCTCCATTTTACCTCTCATCCAAACGAGAGCGTATTCGCCTAACATTTTTCAAGCGGACCGTGTCTGGATTCGAATCCGGGTCCTTGGGCGTAGTAGTCACACGCATGCCAACTGCGCCACGGAGCCGCCTGTCTTCACATACCACGGTTTGCTTTCATCTTGCAATAAATTTAGAATCACAGTTTTAGTAGCTTCTTTTAGTTCAGCAGAATTATAAAACTCAAATTTGGCATTGGACATAGTAGATGTTATTCTATTGTGTCTAATGACGAATTTCAGTTTCTCTGGTCTGCAACTTTCAGGCTCGAGATGTCATGAGATAAAGCAATTGTTAATTGTTTACTTTCCTTAGGTTAATAATATGCTCGTTGCTACTTTGACGGTGAATAAAAATATCCCCCCTCCCCTCCCCCAGACGAAAGTACTGTCCTCTTTGGGAAGGAAAAGTGGACTTTCTACCTTTATATGAGGGAGGGAAGTAAAATATTGCTTTCGCAATTTATAAAATAACCTTACTTACTGAAGAATCGCCTCAAAATAAGAAGTTTTTTTAAATGACCTGCGGTTACACTGCACTTTAGTAATCCCAAGGTCGCGGGTTCAATTCCTGACACGGACTGTTTGAAAAATGTGAGGCGAGCGTTTTTCACCAAAATATGCCGGCGTGCGGATGAGAGGTAAAATGGAGGTCCCGTTTGTGTTTTGTCACGCATGTTGAACATCCCCTACCTTACTTGAAACAGCAAGGATTCGCCAAAATTCAAAATTTTTGGGTAAAAGAAACTCGTCTTCTGGCCAATGTAGTACCTTTGGGTGGAGCATTGAAAAATTAAGTGTAGAGTCATCCGCAATGTGACTCGACATCTACAAGTTTTGTCCAATACTATACTAAGTTATTTGTGCGCAGCCGTTCTAATGACGGTATATTCTTCTTGAAGTATTCTCTTCTACTTGTAAGAATTTATTAATTGGGTTTATGTTTTTAAAATATTTGTCATCGGTCAGTAAACCAGCGCGTGGCCTTCAGTGAAAATGTAATTTTGTTATGTACTCCATCTAGTACTACTGTAGAAACGACATATCAATTACTACTCTAACTTGACAAAATAGTAAATACAGCGTTGGCATTTTAAATTTAAGATCGAAAACTTCAAATTCGTTTTCTAAACATTTTTACTGTAACAGAGTAAATTAATTCTGATAAATATTCATGCTGAAATAGTCAAACGCCATTAAAATCCCTTAACTTGACGGCTGAAAAGAGTTATTGTTAAAAAGTTGGTAATTTATGACATTTATAGATACGAAATATAAAGCTTTGATGATCAGTTTTACATTTACATTTGACTATAAGTTATAGTAGTTTTTGTTCTGAATTTCAATAGTGTCCCTCGAACCAATGATCCATTGTGTGTTCCATAAATAATAACGGCATGGTATGTAACTTGTATTACAGAACACGCGGGAAATAATTTAAAGTTGCAGTATAATTTATTATAAAAATACTGGTATAATTGTTTTTGATAGTTTGTACTTTCAGATAGAAAAGTAGCAATAAAACGACCGACAAGCTAGAAATTGATATAAATTATCTGTTTTGATATGAAATTAGTCTGCGTAAGGAGTTTGTGCTGTGTAATCAGAGCATTAAACCTTTTATTTTACTAAATAAAAGTCCTAAAGTAAAAGAGGAAACCACCAGCATTATATTCTTTTAGTTATAGAAAGTAGGGATGGTCTCGGGCCGGGCCGGGTTGGGCTTTTAATAAGCCCGGCCCGGCCCGACGCAGAAAGGTAACCGGCCCGGCCCGAGGCCCGGCCCGAAATAAAAATTGACGGCCCGGCTCGGCGGGCCCGACTTTTATTCGGCGAATGAGAAGATATTTTTTTTCTGTTGTGTTCAACAAGTAACTATCACTCTTTTGATTAATTTAAGAGTATAATGATTTTGAATTACAATCAAGATACTTGATTTTTGATTCTGTTACGTACCTAGACGTAGCCGGAAGAAAAGTAAGTACCAGGCTAACTATTAAACGCGGAAAGTGAGGGGATTCGCCTACATACCAAAAAGAAGCAAAAAAAACATCGCTCACGATGATCTATTTACAAATAAAAATAAATAACGGATTCTGTACAAACAAGCAAGAGCAATAAATTAAGCGTTACTATTTGAAAGCAAACAGTTAGGTGATATGAACAATTTAGTACATTAGATACGAAGTGCGCATCTCATATTTACACAAAATAAAATTAATCAGTAGTAAATAAACCTGTGAGAGCTTTTGTCAAGCATTTTTAAAGTGTCACCTAATACTTTTTGTAAAATAACTAATTAGTAGGAAAGAATTAACGTGTGGGAACTTTTGTCAGATATCGTTAAATTCGTACATAGCACCGTTTGTAAAATAAACTAATCAGTACAAAGGAATAAGAGCGCTAATATCGATTAGCAGCAACGAACAATAGTTCTACAATGTGACGTTTCTTGTCACAAAACTACACCAAATGTTGATACGGAATATCCCATTGACACAACACACAAAAGGAAACGAATTGCATACCTGTAGGTGTCCAGATACTTAGCTTGAAAACCGTCGGGAGTGAGTCAACACAGAAACGCCGCGGTATTCAGGATCCATTCACCCTGGCATCGTAACTACAGCAAAGACCTACGGACAAAAGCAGTTGGTCTACAGAAAGGAAGAACCCATTTGGCCTCCAGCTAAAAAAAGCAATTCACGCAAGACACCTTCTAGTTGAACAGAAAATAAACAGACGTGCACTGCATAAGAAATAAGGTGACGAATAATGTAGAAAATATGTCGACGCATAAGTTGTAGAAGCAAATTTAACGATGGTTCAAATAACGCGAATTCCAACTGCAAATTCTCGCTTATCGAAGCGCGATTAAAACTGGAAAACCCAGGTTTTAACAGATAGTGTGCGACCTTATTTCAACAAGTTTTTACATTGAAACAATAGAGAAAATCATTATAGGCGGTCGTAATGTATACCAAGATGACGGGTACCTGAAACAGGATATAACTATTTAGTTGTAGCATAAACTTGTCGTTTCAAAGCAATTAGATTTAAGTTAAGGAATTTATCCGAGAACGTGTTTATTATTAATTATGTTGAAGGATTTAACAGTAGAAACAGAATTTATTCGAGCGGGTTTTGAATTAATAAGGGAGAAAAATAGGGTAATTAATTTATGCTGAAAATAAACGTATCAATTCTTTAAAAAATCCTAAAAATAGGTAACAAAGTTACAAAATGTTTAGCAATTTTCAATGTTTATGAAATTGTACGCTTAACGCACCTTATAAATTTTATAATAAATTTGCGTCCGCTTTATTTTGTCGTTCCTACTTCAAAAAATTTTACTAAAATTACCTACTTGAAATTAGAGAGTTGTTGCAAACTCATTCCAAGCAGACTTTATTAAAAGAATCTTCAAATAAAGTATCCTTTTTTAAAAGTTTGCATCCAATCTAAAGGAGTGTTAGTGCAAGTGTTTTTCCTTACTCTTTATTCTGACATATATGTTTAGTATTCTATATCTATAGGTTATGTTTTAAAAATGAATAAAGAATTAATCTCTTTTGTGATAAGGTGACCTACATGTTTAACTATATTGGAAAAAATCAAAAAAATTGTATTCACACAAAGATGAACCTTTTTTTATTATTTGCGTCTTGTATTTCCCACTGATTCAATAACATTTGTATGTGTTGTCAATGTGTTTTTACGGAATACTTTTTGAGTTTACTTCAAGACACTGTTTTTACTTCTTTCCAAGCATATAGCATATCTGTTTTCAAAAGGATTTTTACAGTTTACTTCTAGGAAAAGCATTACAAAACAACATCCTCGTATTTAGAGCGTTGACGTTTTATATCTTTTTCGTGTTATAAACTTGGACATTATATTTCTAAATTTAATTACGGAAACAACACTACAAAAAACCGTTTATTTCGCTATATTTATACACAAAGCAGACAATTAAATGTAAGTTTCTACGTTAGGCATTTGGCATATGTCAAAATTAAGGCGCTTTAAATAAAAGCATTCCCTGCCTGTGTTTAATTTAAATAAAGGTGTTCTGTATTTTAATAAAGTACAAACATTAAAGGTGTAATTGCGCATGTGTAAATGCCAAATAAGGGAAAACTTTATTAAAAAATTGGTAAAATAAACTTTGCAATAACTCTCTAGTGTTTTAGGCGGTAGACATAAACTATACACGCGATTGTTGATATCGACGTTCGCCGCATGATTGAGATTTGGAGTATATACATATACATAATATAAATCGTGCAAACTTTTGCATTATGAATAAATCACCTAGTTTGATGTTCCTGAGCATCTTTAACTTGCCTAAAGTACAACATGAGGAACATTAAATAGGACTAGTAGAAAAAATATTCGGTATAAGAAGTGAGTTATAATATCACGTTTCCTTTACACTAAACAAGACGAAAAACTGATTATTAATAGGTTCATGAAGACACTACGTGAAAATATAATTAAGAACGTTTACTTACTCAATGTGAGATAGAAGTGAAGGGACGATGGAGTACTTACTCGTGCGTTTTTCATAAATTCGAGAAAGATCAGTTTATTAGATACTTATTTATATAGAAACATTCGTAAAATACCCTGTATAAGGGCTATTAAGTACGTTTGAAGCCTAAACCGTAGTTACTAAAAGAGTTTTTATTCATATCAGATAGTTTATTAAAGTATCGTATTTGTGTAATTGCTATTAAAGGAGTTTCACTCATATTTTATAATAGAAGAATCATGTTTTCTATAACATTTTAGTTCAAATGCATATGAGCAATTTCAATTATAATAGGAAACTTGTATGAATAAATATTCTTAATGGATTTAATTTGTGATTTAATAACAAAAAGCCATGTTTCTAATTAAAAAGTGTGTTTATTGACACCATGTTCTAGAATAGACTGAAATGTTGTGATAAAGCATAGGTAAACAAATCGCTCCACTGATCTATATCCTTGAATAGCCTGAAGCGGTGATAGAAGGTATAGTGAAGCAATGGCGAAAGTTGTCGGACCCGCTGGACCCGCCTGGAAGAAGTGCATCAGAACGAGCTCGTTCTTATTTAAAGCAAATGCGAACTTTGGTGTAGATCAGTGTTAATCGAATCGCCTTCGTGAGAGTATTGCCTTTGACAATATACAATTTACGTAATTAAATTCGTATACAAAAATGTATAATATTTGGTAGTGATTGTTATTTAAAATATTCTACAATAGAAAATATACAACTAAAACTATCGTAAGAAAGAGTTTATAAATTAGAATAGCCATAAACAGCTTAAATGGTTTATACTTGATGAAGTAGGTCAATTTGCGTAAAAATTTTATTTTTTAAAACGATTTAAAAGATTATGGAGCGGATTGGTAATTATGTTTAGGAAAAAGTTAAAGCTGGTGAATTAAAGTCAAACAACAAAAAGACACAACGGTAAAATCAATTTCTTTAAATATTTTGTGTGGTTTCTAAAGATTCACTATCAGTTTAAGTTCAGAGTAGGAGTTGTGTGTAAATGTCAATTTAATTGAATTTGGTGAGTTTACGACAAACATACCTACAGAATTCGTCATTACACAAGGTGAAAATTAGACTTACTGAATTCAGCTTCGTTTAATACGGTTTTTAATAGGTAATGTAATTAAATTAGATGACCTCTAAAAGAAACTGGTGTACATATTAATTATAAGAAAGGTTTACCCAAGACGTTGTTAATGAGTGATATTCCCATGTTAAAGATTTGTTTATTAGAAACTAAAGTATACAATGACTTTGAAAATGTATTGTGCGAAGTTAATTGGGGTACAAATTAATTATAAGGAAGGTTTAGTTGTAAAGCTGATAGTGAGTGATAACCAGGAGTTTAAGATTAGTTTTGAATAAGTGAGAAAAGGAGATGTTCTGGACTCCTTATTTTAGTATACAATATATGTGTTGTGGGAAAGTTATTTCCAATCAACATTTTTGTATTTAAGATAGTGTTGTAAGAACAAAATGTTGTGAATGCATTATTTTGTATTTATAAGATCGTTCATAAGAAAATTAATTTTGTATTATTATACTGATATAATCACAATAGTTTCATTAATCCTAGAAGAATCAGAAGGCTAGCAAAAATAATTAGATGATGTGCAAATTAGAAACCTTTATCAACACAGCACTTGTATTGACGTCCAAGGACGTGCAATATTCATTCATTCATAACAAACACACACACACATACACACACACACACTCACACACACAAACACACACACACACACGCACACACACATATATACATATATATATATATATATATGCTATGTACTACTGGAATTATCGAACCCCTACGTTGGGCTGTTATATTAATTATTGCTATGTCCTCTAAATTATTCGCGCCCCATCGTTTGGTTCGACCATATTAATATTGCTATGTATAAACAAGATTGTAATTATCTCCTCCGACGTTGGGCTGTCTTATTAATATTGCTATCAATTCCCTCCAGAAACTTAACTGGATTTTATCTTGAACCAACCTTGTCTACCAATAACAAAATTTGATACGTTACCGCATTACTTGTTATCAATTTCGTATTCAACTTATAGCTCCTGCTTGAACTGTTTAAATTATCAAATCACTCCCATTAACTTTATCTTATGACCTCGACTAGCATTTATTTGGAATTATAAAATTTAGTTAATTCGATTCTATATAATGAAACAAATATTATGTACAGTTCTTGTAAATTATTTGAAATACACTTTTCAATTAGTTAATGTTGTAAATCTCATTTATTAAAAATCATATACTCAAAACCCAAAGTCACCAAAAAAACCTATTATCTTTATCAAAGAAGAAGTGTGGAACGTTCTAAACCTCTTACTATATCACGCACTTTATACGTATTTAAATCCTTTGTTTTGGTGAACTTCGTCACATTAATTTATATTAAGCAAATTTAAAATAAAAAATATAGAAAAATAATGTCTTACAACTAAAATCTAACCTGGTCTATTTTCTTCTTGCAATTGACGCATCCACTAATATTTCCCATGCATTAAACCATCCATTTCAATAAAAATTATCTTCCCCCAATTCAGGATTATTACATGCCTATTCAAATAGTGTTTATCCACACGCTTGAACCATTGCATTTAAATTATTGCCATCACCCTCTGGACTACCATTATTCACTTATACTTATGCACCCCAATTTATTGTCGTCTCATTTCAGACTTAGAATTACTTCTTATCAATTTCCTCAAACTTAGAATTGGATTATCATCATATATTTTCCCTTGACTTAGAAATTGAATTTTTCTCCCCGGCTTCAGAATAGAATTCTTATTATCATTGTCCCCTGACTCGAAATTACATTTATTCTCCACGGACTCAGAACTTGGATTTTTCTCCCCGGCTTTAGAATAGAATTCTTGTTATCATTCTCCCCTGACTCGAAATTACATTTATTCTCCACGGACTCGGAACCTTATTATTATTGTGTTTTAGTTTAAAATAAAATTCCCCAAAATCTACTTACGTTTAATCGGCAATCATAATTTTCATCTTGGCACTTATACTATCTTTCACTTTAAAATTATTACGTATCACTTTATTTCATAGCGGCGCACCTCGGCCTTTGTTGAGTTCAAAACTGACTTCGTTATCAAACATGCGGTGTTTTGATGAATCTAATTGCTTTTCCATACACAACTGATGCAATTCGACTTTTAATTTTTATATCTGCCTGTTATTCACGCAATTTTTAATCTCCTCTCTTTATCAAATTTGTTAACTACTTGCACGCATTTGCATTCTGCTTCTCGAAGCTCTATTTCTTATCTCTGTATTAACCTAATTGTTTGGAACTCTTTCGAATGCGTGTTTAATTACACTTTATTATGTTTGCATATAAAATACGCGTGCTTTCACTGAAAATATCATTATTTACATTGCCTAAATTAACTAAAACTTTATCTACAGGGTATTAAATATTTAGTATTTACCTAATGCATGTGTTCCTGGTTTCTACGCTAACTATGCGTCTTTCTATGTTTATTTGCGTCGCTTAATACTACTTATACTTTATATACAGGGTGTTGACTGCTTACTATTTACAAACTATCTCCATTTCTCAATTCTTTACTAAATAAATGCAGTTTTCTGCTGCCTATGGTAATTTCTCATTCTAAAACGACCTCTTACTATAAAGTACACCCTTAAACAACCCCTTATCACAGCAATATACACATATATTAATATGAAAATGACCTCGCGTTGGAAGCCATTAAAAGAGTGCTGTGAAAAAGCCCGCTTTGTGATCGTCACTAAAAGAATGCTGTGATACAAAACAGCAATTTGTAAAACTTGAAATTGTTCACTTACCTTTCTTATAACGTTGCCTGGCTAACTCAACGGATTTAACAAATTTAAATAAAACAGCAATATCACAAAACGTTTATACAGTATGGAATATTTTCTCTCATATAAAAGCATTTACAACATCATTTCTTTCAAACATAAAATAATTTCTAAGAAGTACTTATTATATAAAAAAGATGTTCCTTACCTTATTTTAAATTTACAGAACCGAATTTCTATTTTTTTCATGGATGACTTGCCTGGTTATGTTCAATGCCACGCTTGTAAGGTTTGTTTGGTTAAAAACTTATTGACAGATAATCTATTAAAAAGTCGGAGTGTTTCGACCTCCGATCATAAATTTTCCTGGTAAAAATCCATTACAAAGATATTATTAGGACTATCTTAAGCTAAATATAAATACTCCTATATTGGTAAAAAATAAATCTAAAAGTAATACTTGCAGAATCCACAAAAACGCTCGTAATTAAATATCTTCTTATTTGAAATTGATGCCCAAATTAACTTACAAGATTTTCCATATTTAAAAGCTTCGTTTCAAACAGCAGTCACCAAATTACATTTTTAGTTAAGTCCTCCTTTCGATTATTTAATAAATTATTTCAAATGGCGTTATCTTGAAGATGTTTCCTTTTTTATTGTAAATAATAAATTCCATATTTTTTTATGTAATTTTCATCGCAATTATCAAATCACAATATGCTTACTGCATACTTCAAATACTATCCTCGCAAAGCAACAACTCGCTACTTAAAATAATATTTCATGATTGAATTTAAGAATCGAATGGATCGAATAATCGAATAAATCCCTAATTAATAACACTTTCTTATATATACAAATTATCCATTTTCTAGAACCTACTAGAATGTGTATGGAACATTATGAAGCAAGGTTTCGCAGAAAAACTTATTAGCGTCTAAAATCGCAGCGCAAATACCTCGTACTCTTGTTCCAGTTATTCGTGATTCGCGCTGCCTCTTCTTGTTTAACACATATACTATTATTGTGGCGTCGCATACTAATGCTAGAAATAATCAAGTTTATCGGATATTTCATGAATTTTGTGGGTTTTTTTGTCTTCCGGCCGTTTCTCGCAATACAACGTTTCATTTATTAATTAGATATTTGCGTAATTCTAAATACCGACGACTCATCTCTTTATAGTCCAAATATTCCGGAAAATTCTTTATTTAAAATAAGTTTCTGTAATACCCGGGGTAATTAATTTAAACTTTAATTGCTTTTAATGCAAAAGGGGTTGCATTTTATAGACATAGTTGCTTGTAACATCAAAACTTGTTTTTAATACACCTATTAAGGTTAGAATTTGGGTATTTTTTAACAATATTGTAGTTTTTTTACACTAAATGCGTAAGCTGGTACTATTCCATGCTATTTACAGCAAATGGAAAGTACCTTTATCAAAAGTGTATTGATAATTAATAAGTAAAAATGAATGTTTTACGGTATCCTACATTTAATTATATTACATATTCAACTTATGCTACTTGCTATTCATATACAATATGTTATATCAAACAGGGTAATTATTTATACACGGGGAACTTGCAATTTTTGCTTATACATCAATGAATAAAAGTACGCTTGTATTATACAGGGCGTAACCCTGAATTTACGGAAATTTATATTTTTTCCGTGTTTTATTATATTTTAATGAGATTTATTTGTAGAATTTTGGTGGCAATGACTTCTCGTGACCCCTTATCACGTCAATATATATCCGTTTTGAATGGACCTGCACCTTGAAAAGGATCTAGATTACTAGAATGGGTAGAATGGCTTGCGTGTTCCAGTGATCTAAAAAGTCGAGCTACAGGTCTAACAAAAGTGGGGTTTTTAATGAGGAACCAGACTAAGACAGGTCCCCGAAAAAGGGAAGCCGCTCTTTCGGTGTTTAGAGTGACAGAGACCATAGGGGTCGGTATGACATTCTAATACACATTACTGCGATGTGGAAGGCAACGGAAAACCACTACATTATGTTCCAAGTACACAGCGTACTCAAATTGCTATTTAAGATAATTGGCCGATGATACTCCACAGATAATATATTAAAGGTCAAAATGTTTCGAAGTCTGACCTCAAAACTTTCTGGTAAATATCCTTATAAAAAAATTATATCATTAATACTTATTCTACCTCAAATGCAAATAACAAAATACTCAAATATCTGTTACAAATAAAGAAATCTAAATATAATACCTGGAATGGAAAAATAGCGCTTTTATCATAATCTCATCTCCAATGTTAATTAATGATATTAAATACATCTTGATTCCATTTTTAATTGACGTTAAAATTCCAGTTTATCAGTTTTGTTCAAACTTTAAATCTCCATTAAAACCTTAATTTTCAAAGTGCTTTTCCTATTTTTAATTAATTAGCTTCAAAGTAGATTTTGTATTGAAGACTCATCAATCTTTATAGTATATCACAAAATAATCATGTTTCACCGAATAACTGCATTCTATAATTTTTTATATTTAAAACTAGTCAAGGTATAAATATCATTGCAACTCTGATTGTTATTTTGGTTTTATAATCAACGTTACATATTACTGGGATTATGATCGAATCTCACGCGATTTAAATCATGAATGAATCGTTCTAATCAAGTTCCGGCTTTTATATTAAAATTATCTCTATTCGAGAATCGTCCTGTTCCGTTTGAAACATAATACACCCTAATGATGTCATATTTTCAAGAATTCCAGTTTTAATGGCGTACTTAGTATCGAACCTCCTCGGCCGATTTGATTTACGAGCATGGCAAGCGTTGTTTGTAGTTGTCCAACGCACAGATTTATTGGTTGCATCGCAATCCTTCTTACAGTAACAATGAAAGATAATAAATAATTCTATAAATTTTTCTTGCCTATTTAACGATAAGAGGAGTTCCGGCGTTTCATTCATAATTGGTTTATACAATATTTCTTAGGATTTGGCGTATTTGTTTAAATTAATGAGGAAAATTTTAGAGTTTGTTTCATTTAAAATCCATCAGTGAATTTAAATGTGATATCTACACACCCACGCACAATTAATAAAGGTTTGTTTATATTTTGCAAATGTAATACGATTTGCATTCTTAACAATTTAAAAAGAAAATATTTGCTTTCACGGTAAATAAAACGTGTTTCCATACACAAAATTATTTATTTAGTATTTTAATTAATAGAGGCAATAGTTTGATATTGTTCATACGCGAATTAAATGGCTTTTTGTATTTATATCTTAATATAATTACTAACATACACGGGAATCAATTTAGCTAATTAAAGCTTTAATATCAATAAGATTGATATTATTTTTTCCCTGATATTTTAAATGGTTTTTTATTTACAATACGCTTTAAAACGAATGATTTACCTAGCATATAAAGTTTATATCATTTTTATGATCATGCCATTGTCCATCATAAATTTAATCACATAATTATTAAAGCTTCTGTCTTTTAATGGCAAAGTACGCTTGTATTTTTAAGTTTGAAATTAATTTGCATACATGGTAAGTGTGTCTTGCTTTGTATTTTAATAGCTTTGTGTTTACAATACGCTTATTTTTTTATACAGGATGAAACAATAAATCTTCGAAGATTTCGATTCTTCCTGGATACTTTCCATTTGGGTGAGTTTTATTTATGGAATTTGGGTTTCAATAACCTCTCGTGACTTCTTATCACGTCAATATACATGACGTTTCAGAATAAAGTATCGCAAATTGGGGAATATATAGATCTTGACAAGTCATCAAGAAAAATTAGATAACAGTTTCCTGTAAATCCACCCGTTTATATTATACAGGGAGATGAAGTGATATTGAAAAATTCATGTTTTTATAATATTTTCATTTAGGGTAGAAACTTTTTTTGAAAATAGGTACTCGTTAGTTGTTTGCTAATACGAATTATTACAGCTCGTTTCAACAAAATAGGATAATCCATTGGCGTAGAATAAGAGGGGTTATCAAACAATTTTGACCTACACCTTTTGCACATCCTGTATTTCATAAAAATTAAAACTCATAATTATTCCTCATATAATTTGCCACAAAGAGATACTCTTGGTTAATCTCTGTAGAGTTTTCCAGATATGATTGACAAAAATGCCAAACGTAATTGAAAGTTATGTTGATGTATCTTTGTGTACACGATTTAGATTTGAAAATTTTCCAATTGTCGTCATCGGTCTCGGTGAAGGAATTGGAAAACGGAATGGTCCTAGAAAGACTAAGATATAGGTTCAGGTCCTGTCCAAGACCTTGTATTTTCCATCTTTCGATTACTAGCTCGATTTGAAATGATCATTTGGGCTTTGCATGAAAGTCTAAGTTATTATTTCATCTTATAGCTTATATATATATATATATATATATATATATATATATATATATATATATTTATGCGTTGAAACATTTTTATAGGGATAATTTACAAATACGTTTTCAATGCAAATAAATATCTACATCATTGGACTTTTCCCAAATTTTCGCGAGTTTAAGACGTTGAATGTTTATGAGATGATGCAATATAACCTCTCCATGACCATTAATCACACCAATATATATATATATATATATATATATATATATGTATTGATGATATTACAAATACGTTTTCAATGCAAATAAATATCTACATTATTGGGTTTTTCTCAAATTTTCGGGAGTTTACGACGTTGAATGTTTATGAGATGATGCAATATAACCTCTCCATGACCATTAATCACATCAATATGTATATATATACATATATATATATATATATATATATATATCTAACTCTAAATCTTTAGAATATTAACGCATTTGAATAGGACCAATTACGTATGAAAATTTTTGGAATATGCGATTGAATACTTCTCTGAATGCAATACTTTCATTATAAAATGTGGGCGAATCTCATTTGAGAAACGTTTGTTTGCTCGTGGAATGTAATGCATTCAGTTATTCTTAGATAAAGTACGATTCAACCGTCAAGGTTTTTATGCATTGAAACATTTTTATAGGGATACTTTACAAATACGTTTTCAATGCAAATAAATATCTACATCATTGGGCTTTTCCCAAATTTTCGCGAATTTACAACGTTGAATGTTTATGAGATTATGCAATATAACCTCTCCATGACCATTAATCACATCAATATCTTGTGATTTCTCTCTCAGGTTAAATGCTGTGCCAAAAATTCAGTTTCTAGGAAATTTCTCCCTGAATTATGCTTTACAGAAGTAAAAAGTAGCTATTCTACCGGGATCAAATACTAAATAAGTGAGATGTGGCAGCGGCGTCAGATGTCGTGCCATTGCCCTACTCACGTCACAAGTGCTACCCTAGCTAGATATGAATCATACAGAACTACTCACTTCTTCAACCAAGGAACAATCTTATGAACGTGCACAAAAGCATAAATAAAACTATTATGGCCCGCGGTAGTCTTAACGTATTCTGAAATGGGTCGCAAAGTTCAATTATAGGAGCCTTTTAAAATAATTTTGGTTTTTAGTTAGTTAGATGACACGATCAAAAATACATATTTGATTACGTATTCTAACAACATGTTTCGCTAATTAAGCCATTTTGACTACAAGAGTTCAGAAAGTTGTTCATGCTTCATCTGGGTACAGCAACTAGAATTGGAAAGTTAGTGGGTTTGAAAACGGTAAGCTTCAATTAAGTCTAGACTTTCTTTAAAAAGGAAATTAGTAGAACATTGTACCAGACTCAAGAAAAGGACAATAGCTGTAATTGTAAAAATCTAAGTCGCAAGTTGACCTTGAACTGTGGTTAATTGCCCTTAATTTTACATAATTCTGTAGATTGCATGCTAAAATCTATGGTATACATTCTGCTCTCTTTAAGCTTGTTACGGGGGCAGCTGTCAATTTACGTTTGATATACCGTACTCGTATATTAAACCCAATCTGAAAATTTACTTCTTTATAAAAACTTTCGGTATTAAAAGTTAACAACTAATTTACTGGCAATAAACTCACTTTATTCATGTACAGCGGCTCATTTCACAATTTAATGCGAAGGTAGCGTAAAGGCAGTAAATACATCTACAACTATACGGATCTTTGCTTGTTAAAATTGTTATTGCGCTGTACTACCCCAAAGTGATGTACCTAAGGATTTCCCAATTCCTTTAATTTCTCGCCCTTAACCTCCGCTATTGTCGCTGCCCCACGTCATAACCGCCCCAGCAGCGTCCGATAAGCCGTTATTCCGTCGCCCGACCCCGCACACAAAGGCCTAATTAGCCATAAACTCTCTGATTTATAACGGCACAGAAAATGCAAATATGAAATATGAAAATGAAGATGGGTGTAATAAAAGTGATATACGAGGCTCCGCAGAGCCATTTGTGAAGGCGCCATGACTCACTCGTCAGTTTTATGTGCGGACGTCCATCATTCTCATGACAGCCTTCATTGCCGGGAGCCACGGTCTCTCTGCAGGGGCGGGCTAAGGTGACTTATCGCGAAGCGCAGCCTTTGTTCCGGTGATTTATACTTTTAATAAAAATGTGTGACCAGTGACTGAGTGCATTTGAACTTTGAAGGAATACGATCGTGTCTTCTAATGCGAATAGGATTGCCATCTTTCAATGTTATGAAAGGAAAAATGTCACCATAAACTGTTTGCGTGGGACATAGCTTTTTATTTACTGAATTCTCATCATAATTATTACGACATTGAAAGATTCGTGCGAAACCCACCCTACTTATTTCCAATTAAGTTAGAACATAGTAAACGGTTTATCACGTGAGAAATGGGAATATGGAGTTACAATTTTACATGTAACGTATACGGGTCGAAATCAAATTCCCCCAATTAAACTAACAATTTTAAAATCTTAAGTAATACTCCAAAAGTGGGTTAATGTAAATTCTTTGCATGTAAATTTGATTGCATTTTCTCTGACATATATTTTTTAAAGTTTATCCGTAGGCGCAGTATTGCCTGGGAGACAGAATTACTAGCATAATAACGCAAGTGTTTGTAGATCTTCGATGTACTTCAAAAACAACCGAAAGTGCAACTCACGGTATAGAAAAATGTTAAATGTAGAATTAAAAAATACGAGAAGACTCAAGTCGGTATAATGTGCAAACTGCATACCTAATAATCGCCGCTTTGAATCGAATGATGGATTGAAAGTAAATAAACCATGCTCTCTTAAACTTACAGTGAACTTTACGCTGATATCTGGCTACCATTGTATTTAAATAGATTTCAAGCACCATCCTAATTAAATGAGGCTAATAATTTCAAACGGATCAAGTAATTGAAAGAAGGAAAATATAAGATCCCACACAGAATTTGAACCTGCATTTTCAGCTTTCTGAGCTGATGTAAGTAGGGGTCTGACAGGGTTTTTAGAACAGTTTTGCTCATTATCCCGTATTTCGGTTCCTGGAGGGTGTTTGGGTGATGTGTTAATTGGATCTGAACCCTAATTTCCCGGGCGATCTAACTCTGTTAGAGTTTTTAAAATCGGACTACCCCTTACAAAGTTACACCCTGTTAAAGCCCCGTACCCCGATTTTTCGCTCGTTGCATTCATATCTAACCTAAGTAAGAGTTTTCTTCGACTAACCATTTTATTTGAGCAAGAATTTTCTGAACAATTCAATCCTGTTTGAATTGTTTAAATCAAACCACTCCTTGTCGAGTTACACCCATGCTTTTAGGAAGTTGTCCAAACCGTCTTAGGGTATGACACAAAAGTTTGATCTATATTTGTTTGGGTGACCCAAATTTTTAGAAATTTTTTAAATCGAAACAACCCTTGGGAAAATTGTACTCTTATTAAAATTTTAGCCATATAAAACGTATTACATGGGTTCTAATTCTAGTAATTTTTCAAAATAAAATCAACTCTTATAAGCGCTAAAGACACCCAATTACTTACATATTTTTCTCAATACCTTAAAAATCAATTTAAACCTTTGAAGGGAAGCTTGATAAAACGCATAGACTAGGTTTAGAAAATTTACCGCCGGAATTTTAGAAATGAGCCCTTCATAAGCCATAAGCATTTGATATTTAAAACCATTTTCAAACAGTAATGTTCTAAATAATGTAAAATGTAAAATATTCCAATGTAAGTGTTTTTAATATATAAATGGGAAGGTCGAGTTTAGCAACAAGAACCACACTCCTTAATTAGAATGTTCAAAAACACAACTTTTCAAATTTTACACAGGGTAAACCTTTACACAAATTTTATCAATTTTCTGGTTTTACATTTGTTACGGGCCTGTTTGACACTACGACACCAGGGGACAAAAGGATTGATATCCTTAAGTTGACTAGCTCTAGTCGGCGAGGGGTGGGTCTGACACAAGTCGTAGTTTGGGTGTCTAACAGCCCAAATCCGTAGTAAGCGGTAAACAGTATAGATTAGAGATAAGTTTTAACGATAACAAAATCGGGTGGGCACCACCAGTAATGACACAATGCTAGCTGTAATCATAAGAATCTCGTTACTGGTCGAGAAAGCTTTTTAGCACTTGGTAATAATAATAAAGGAACAATAAAGAGAAACTCACGGTGTAGAATGCTCTGATTTGCCCTACTTGCACATGCAATCTTAAGAGAAATGATACACCTTATCTTCGGTTGCTGACTCTATTTCTACACATAGCTGTAAGGATTACATTAATTGACACAGATATATATACATTTGAACAAACATACGGCGCCTACTACTACGCCTTAAATGCAACAAATATAAACAATAACTTACTACTAAATCGACGTTCGCACTGGCCAGAGCTATCAAAATAAACACTTATGTACAACTTATATTTTTAAGCAAAGTAGGGATGGATGTACCTGGATCTCACGCTGATGCGGCTAATCAATTTGACGACGTAGGTTATGAACTGGAACCCGAAGTATCATGCGTTTTGATCCGGGTGCATGCAAAACCTGCTGTATCTAGGTGGATACTAAACGTAGGACTAGTTGAATAGGTTTGCTTTACACATATTATAAACTTGCGTCCACGGAACTAATTACAAAAGGGGTAAATTACTTTGAAAAGGCTCGTAGCTTTACAGTTATAAATGCTAACAGTGCGTACACATCTATTATTATCCCACGTGGCCGACGGGGCAGCGAGGATAGAGTGAATATACGACAAAGCGCACTTTTCTAATGTTGGCTCCACTGACACAGATTGTCAACAACAACTTATAGTTTTGGGGAACAAAATAACTCAGTGCCAACGTGCGGAACTAGTCTGATCACTAAATAAAAATAGTAACAGTTCAACGCTTAACTTGTGGGGTAAATCAAACCACTGTACATAGTGAGGGGTCGTGTACGTTTTAACAAACTACCAACAAGCGTCATTACGGGGTGTGTGCTGTTCCCAAATAGATTGGACAATTACGGCTTACGGCATACGTAATTTAAGGTCCTTTCTTTCTCGTCCAAATTAGAAATTCCCAATATGGATTTGTATTCTATATATATATATATATATATATATATATATATATATATATATATATGGATATAGATAACGGCAAATAAAAGTGGACAATGAGTAGACCTGCAACAAATAGATTAACACACCCGCACCATAAAATAACGCAAAAACTCTGACGTTACTTAATGTCAATTCCTCGCCTGCTTTAAAATTAATATTCGAAGTGCGTCATTTACTACGCTTGCTATACGATTATAATATAATGAATGGTCATACAAACGGAACGTTACACATTTAGTTAACTCGACACTAAATAGATACTTTGGAAAATACAATTCGTATCTGAACTAATTTCTTGTCGATTATGGATTACCCAAATTACATATAAAAGCGGTGTATAATTCCTATTCAAAGGACTTTCTATTAATTATCTTATTGACTACATGTTTCGAGGAATACAAGATATATGTTTCAATGCCGTACATTAGAAATCGGCGCATAATTGCTTGTGGATTATTAATTACTCAAGGTACTGGAAAGTGCTATACTTTGAGTTGATAAAATTTATTGACTAACCTTCAACATCACCGAAAGTTTTAAACATTTTCGAAATCTCAGTACTTTTACAAAACTTTATTCTTCAACTATGCATGATCCAACAAAAGTTTCCTTAGAATAACCAACATTCCAATAACCTATCAAATAATATTAAAATTTCACTCAAGACCCCAATGCATTCTCCAGCGATTTGCTTAGTTTCTAAGCATATCACCGAGGAGAATGCATTTCATTGTTACTAAATTAACGATTTATTAAACGCAAACTACTTATAAGCTTACTAACATTTTTCACTAACCTAGGATTAATTATTAAACAAGGCCAGTTTTGTAAATACTTTATAAAAATAAAATAGTATTTTTAAAATGCAAAAGTTCTGCTTGGCACAGTTCAGAAAATTTTTCGAATGCAATAAACAATGGTTAGATTGACTATCTTTTCGTAACTGCTTCAAATTTACAATACCAACTGTTCAAAGTTTACAAGCTGGAAGGTAGCGGGTAATGATGTTGTCTTTAACAACCCTTTTACATAAACGATCTTATGTACAGGTACTATTCTTGAAAAACTAAACTTAAACGTTGAGCTGATAATTCATTGGTCGCGGGATGTCCCAATCTAACCTGTGTAGGTGATTTTTACAAAAATCGTTATGCCTTCGGAAATCCTCATCCAAGTTTTTACTTCTTAACGGCATATGCAGAATTTCGTGCCATAATTCGTGCGTTCCAACATTCAGTACAGCTATTTCTTTCACAAAAAATTTGCTTGGCATGTGCTGGAAGCCCTGCATATCTGAAACATACATGTTTTCCTGGTGAAATTTTGATGTAAATTCATCTAGAACATAGGTGGTCTTACCTACTAGTTTGTCGATACCTAATGGTGCTCTTACATCACTTGTAACGTCAACACCAAAAAAATCCATCTTTTACTTGTAATTTTGATAAACTCGACGGTACTTTAACAACTAATGCTCTGAAACATGGCGCCCTCGTCTTTTAAGCAGACGGTCAAGCGCGCGCAGTTTCTTATTATGTTAATCAGTGTTATATGCAAATCTTGACAGGAAAAGTGACGCTTATACTTATTTTATGGTGGGTTTTACCTATTTGTATTTAATCACAACACCATTTTTAGATTTTTTTTTATAAAAAATTGATCTTATCGATTTTTTAATATAACTCCTCCGTCATGTAAGATATTAATTATTATTGTGTTTTCCTTAGCTTCTTAGATCTTTCGAAATTTTTTTCAAATCGAACGACCCTGCTGATTTACAGATCACCCTTTTACAAACCATACCGTGTTCATCTTTAATCTATTTTTAAACAGCATTGCTCTGACTTTTGAGATATACCCATCGTGTAACCTATCAAATTAATATAGAACTTCCTGGGGAACCGAAATCAATTATCATGTTTTTTAAAATTAGCCCCAACAAAGACCCATACTATGTTTTATTATTTAAAAACCTAACAGCAAAATACCTCTGCATTTTTATTTAGATTTAACTCAATAATAGATTAAAACTCAAAAAATATTTATTAATATCTAGGAGTGTTAAAATTTTCAAGTAGTGCCACCCACATTCAAATAATTAAACCAAAAGGTTAAATATATATAAATATATATTAATTCTTAATGTAGTTCAAAATGAGACGTATTTTCTAGATAAATTTAATTAAATGTATGATCCTCGGCCTTGCATTATTTTGTTAATGACGTCTGATTATTAATTGTGAAAGGTACTTTCCTACAATTCTAGTTAATATATGGGAATACGCATTCTATAATTTGATTTAAATTGGGTGAGTGTAAGGACAAATTATACTTATACCTTCTCTATGTGTATAAATACAGGGAAAATTATACCAAAAGTTCATTTTGAATTTATTTTTGTAAAACGTACAGTCGTTCAAAATGTAATAATGCTACAGAATTTTCCGCCTTTGAAAATTTCGTGTGAGGACTATCGCCAAAGAAAAGTAGGTCTTAGTTCGAATTTTAACCTGTAAACGTAGAAGAAATTAATATTTACATGTATAATTCAAAAACTGTTAATCATTAATTTTTCTAGAATGAACATCTTAAGTATCTCATGCAGTGTGTGTAAAAGCGTTTTCACTGGAGGTGATGCCGTAAACAAACACATCGAGAAGCACATCGAGATGGCTTATATCCAGGAGGAGCTAAAAATTACAGACGATGAGTGGGAGCAAATTAAGGATTTGGAAAGCAGTCGACCGTAGCGCATGAAGAATGTATAAACGCAGCAATTAAGTTAGAGGTAACCAAATTGCTATTTGTAAAACCATACGCCATAACAAAATCTTCTTCCAAAATCATAACTGTAGGTCTGAACCCGTTTGACGATTATAAAATAACTTTCAGATTTGTTGAGATCATTTCGTAGATCGTACTTGATGTACCGCTTAATGTATTTAGGAAGTTTATATCAAATCTTCCATATATTATACGCACTATGGAAGTTGGCGTGCGAAATCAGATATGCAAATTCGACAACTTGCGTTTTTATTTAAATAATCATTTTTAGTGAAGATTGTGACATTTGATAAGAATTATTTGTTATTTACCAAAGGAATTTTAGAATAGATTTTAGGGATATCTCAGATCGTTCTCAACTACGCTAATACTTTAAGAAAACTAACGGAAAACGGCACTCCTAATACAGATTTGTTTCTGTTAGATGCAGCCATAGAAAGGTATAATAAGAATGATGTTTTACAGAATCTCGCACATGATGTAATTAAAAGCAAATACAGTAATAGCGATATTGGGACCGTGTTATACGAATTTATAAGAACCTATCCAAGATCGTTTGAAAACAGTATTTGTAGACGAGTTGAGTAAATGGAAGAGTACAACAGGTTTCCATTCCACGCATTCACGACCGATCCTTAAATTTTAAACTATAGATGATTTGAGAAAAATTTCTGTCACTATAATCCTACATTTACAGTTTATTTTCTTATACCTTTCTAAAATGTTGTATTTCAACTACAGATATTAATAACTGTATCTAAAATTATGTTATAGTTTTAAATAATACGATTCTGATTAATAATTTTGTAAAACGTTTATAACACCCTTTTAAAAAATAATACACATCTTTGTTATAATTCTTTTCATAAGAACTTAGATACCCATTTCAGTAGCGGGGGCATTTGAAAAATTAAACAATACCAATGTATACTTTATATTTTATAACATAAACATTTCTTATGATAATAGTTGATAATCGTTGAGGTGGTTAATCTTTTACTTTAAAACTTACAATTTAGTATATATTCCATCTGAACATCTGCCAACAGTTTAATAAACCCCGCTTCCTCGATTCTTTCCATAAAATCATTCAAATCCTCGGGCATTACTGACACAGCAGTACATTGCTTTATTGCTTCCTTGTATGACAGACACATAAGATATTTTTCTCCTTCTATCCTTCTATCCTTCTATCGAAAACCGTTGACCACATTCTGCTTTTTTACTCGTAGGGCATTGCAAAATCTTCTCCCAAAGTCTTTATACATATTTGTTTAATCATCTCTTTAAACTGTATAATTGACAAATTATATCTTCTACGCGAACAATCCTTTTATATGAGATATTCTTGTTCGGATATGTCCCGATTGTAACCGATTTGTATGCACGCGTGAAACAACAGGTAGGGAAATCTATCCTATGAACTGATTCGCTACATTCCTTAGGAAAATGCTAACGACTTTAAAAATAATTATAACTCTTGTTAGATCTCTAGCGCCAGGATAAACGCTATTATTTAAGGTTATGTAACTGTTTTCTGGATCACTTTCCTACACATTTTTTCCCAAACTATGCATATCAGGTTAGGGATTATACTTTACTCCATAAACCGACTTGTATATATTTTCGTCTTCATTTTTAACCAACACGTCAGCATAATAAATATGTACAGACTCGTCGTCAACTGGTAACTTACTTAATTTTTTTAAAAGTTCGTCTCTGTTTTCAACTTTAATTTCCTTTATAGGTTTTGGCATTTTTTCCGCAATTCCTTGTAACTGGGAAGCGGTGATTTGCAAAGGCTCAAGCAAATGTCTATGAGCTTCTTTGAATTATTGATGTGAAGTAGTATAACCCTTTTTGTGTTCCACAAACTTCTTTAGTACGGCATCCTTCATAAAATGAAGCTTACGTTTATTTGCAATAAAATCTTTAACGTCCGTCATCATGAAACTTCGGATTGGGGCTGACTATTAACGTCTTCTTCTACATTTATATACTCATCGAAATTTTTCCTATATCGCGCCTTATCCAAATCAAAATTTTTTACAATAGTAATAAAACTATGTTTCGAGTCACCACCATTCCAGCATCGCTGAGAAGTTTGTTTAAATTTTGGATATATCATGTCACCGCTTATATGATCCGTAAATATATGTCTGAGGTTGGTTTCATCTTGATTCCAGATTACAATAACATTGGCATTATCTCTAAGTCCGTGCTTTACTGCACTGGCATACGTTTGACATAAGGAATCAATGCTCTTATGTGTATCAAAGGAGAAAAACTGGGCGATCTTGTTTTGTTCGTTTGCAGGTATATCATCAAAGACAATAATTGAATCTTCTTTGGTATCTCCTGGTTCAATCAAATCGTCGTAGTTTCCAAATTCGTGATAACCAATTTCTTCTCTTAAAGGTTCAAATACCCTTCTTAACAGTTCATATTTCGGTTGATACATACAGGCTTTTTGAAAGCACATAGACGTTTTGGAATCTAAGTCCTTCTCGTGCAAGATTAGAGATATTAAAGTGTTAGTTTTCCGCAGTTTAATGGTCCAGCGAATATAGTTCGTATGTTAGACGGGAACTAAAGTCCATGTTTACGCACAATGTTAATTGAAGATGCCAAAAATTCGTCAAAGTTCTATATAGGTATTACAAGATTATGTTTATCAGTATCCATATCGCTTACATTCTCTTGTATAGAAACAGTTTTGCTAATATAAAATATCTTCTCGTTCTGAAATATTTTGACGTGATTGTATAGCGTAGTTCTAGGTATATTATATTTTTTACTAGCAGCGTAGACACTTGACACACCATGTAAAATTTCATTTACAGCTTTTATCATAATAGATTCTATAGTGTAGCGTTCACTTGGTGCCTGAATTTTTTTTTAATGCTGTATCACAACCGATTTTACATAGAAATTATGTCCCCATATATGCTTTACTATGTCGGACATATGGCGGACATAAGTCGGACATACGTTGGACATATGTCGGATATATATATATATATATATATATATATATATATATACTGGGTGCTTCAAAAAAATGTATACACACTTTGAACTTCCATAGAAAATTTATTTACCGTTCTACAAAGTTAAATTTCAGGAAAATAGAAAGCTGAAAGTCCAATGTAAATGAAACATAAATAACAAATGTTAATACTGTTCAAATTGGTGACCTGCAGCATCAATACAATTCTGAGTACGAGTCACCACAGATTCTGTATATCGTATCAAAACGTCCAATGAGATTTCTCTACACACTGCTTGAATCTCATTCCAAAGAATGTCTAGGTTACGTGGTTTACGTTTGTACACCTCATCTTTACTGTGCCCCACAAGAAGAAATCCAGTGGTGTAAGGTCTGGAGAGCGTGCTGGAAACTCGATTGGCCCCTGCGTCCTATCCACTGGCCCGACAAATTTTGATCCAGGTAAGCTCGTACGTCCCTGTGATAGTGCGGCGGAGCACCATCTTGTTGAAAATAAAATCATCATTACCGTTTAATGCACGAATGGCAGGAAATATGGAATCAGCAAGCATTGTTAGGTAATTAATACCAGTTACAGTGCCTTCAAATCAAAAGGTCCAATGAGTCCCCTTGAAGACAAACCGCACCACACATTTACACCATGCAAATTTACAGCTTTTCAATTGTAATATGAGGATTTTCTTCACACCAGTAAACACAATTGTGCCTATTGACAGTTCCATTAAGTTTGAATTGGGCTTCATCCGACCAAATGATGCTACCCATAAATCCCGGTTCACGTATCACCATCTCCTGAATCCATTCACAAAATTGCAACCTTCGATCTGGATCGTCGTCATTTAGCTGTTGCACCAGCCTTGGAATGTAAACACGATACTTGCCTCTCTTCAGAATGCGTAGCACGCTGCTAGCACTTACATCACTTTCACGTGCCCTTGCCTTGAAGATTTGTTAGGAGAGCGTTGAAACAGTTCCAAGACTGTCGTTGATGACTCATCACTTGTAGCTGTTCGAGGCCGACCTGAATGACCTTTATGCACATCACACACTGTTCCATGAGCTTCGAATTTGTCTCGTATGCGTGTAATTGTTAATCTTGAAGGTGGTTCTGTATCATACTCCCTTCTCCACTGTCTTTGAACTTCATTTACATTCTCAAACTTCCAGTACCACTTAATAACCTGCTTTCGTTCTTCAAAACTCAAACGTACGTCCGCCATGTTGATATTACAAATTCCAACTGATAATATAACATAGAGGGACGATTATGCTGGCACCTGGCGAAGAAATATAACATTAGCCTTGTAGTGCGGGAAAACTACAATAGATTAAAGTGTGTATACATTTTTTTGAAGCACCCAGTATATATATATCGGATAAATGTAGGATGTAAACTGGAGATATGTCGGATGTATGTTGGAAATAGTTTGGATGTATGTCGGATGTATGTCGTACGGATGCGAGAGGAAAAAAGGACAAAGTAGGGTAGAGGGAGGAGGGCTTAGGTTAGTTTACATTGTTTAGAGTTAAGTTAGTCGGCGTTTTCTGAAGTTATGTTATGTTAGTTGGACTTGTCAGGAGCTAGATTGGCTAGTGTCGTCTGGAGTTAGGTTAGGTAAGTTGGACTTGTGTGGACTTAGGTTAGATAGCAGGAAAAAATGATAGGTAAGGTCAGCGCCGTGGCGCTGACCTAACCTATCAATTTATTCTGCTAATATCAACTTACCTTATGTAATTAGCTACTTAATATATATATATATATATATATATATATATATATATATATATATTCTCCTGGCTACAACTTTTACTTTTGCTTGTTTACTCCACCCCTCCACCCTTTTATTTTTATTTATAATGATATATCTGATTATAAACTTTTACTACTTTATTTATTTAAACAAAATTTGCTACACGACTTTTGTCGTCGTCCCTATTTTAGTATTCAATAAATGACTTCTATTTGAGGTGCTTTAGCAACGTTTGGTTGGTTATCTATTTACTGTTTACTATATATTATGCCTCGACTATGTGAAACCTTAATCTCAGGGCGTTCACCTACTCACCGTGAGTTCAATCGTGAGTAGATGTGCACTACCCAACCAAACTGCACACTCGTTTGTTTTACCACTTTTTTAATGCACTGATTTACTATATATGCCAAATTTTAACAGATCAATGTTGCTTGGTGCCAAATTAATTTATGTATACTATTTATGACTTTAATTTTGACGTTTTAAGATATTCACGGTACTTACCTGAATTATACAGCGCTGAAGGCCTTCTTTTAAACTGCTGTCTCAAGATCGTATTCACCGTACGCACCTTCACAAGGATTCTCAATCGTAGTCCACTTGCGTATCGGCTCCAGGTGTTCTTAACCAATTTCGTTGACCCCAAATCTGAAATAATTTTACCCCAATTTAGAATTTAAAAAAAACCGTTGTATCTACTTCCCCTGCGTTAATTCTTCCTCGTAATATACTGCTCTCCTGTTTCTCTACTTCGTATTCCAATCAATCCTCTCCTTGCTCAATCCAAATCAATCCAGCCGTCCTATTTTAAATCAATCCTTTTCCTGCTATTCCTTTAATATCCACACGGTGTCCTTACTGCCGTTAATCTGCTCAAATCAGTCCAAAAATTATCAATATCGTCGTTGCCTTTTATATCCACTCAAATCTCATACTGCCGTTAAACCAAATCTTCCCAAATCCAACACCAATCTTGCTCAAACCTAAATAATCGTCGCTTTTCCCGTCGCACTATTAACCACTCCAAATCTTCTTTAATACTCGTTGCCTTTATACTCTCGATGCTTCTTATTACTCTCACTTTACTAAATTAGACTCTTTAATTCACATAAACTTTTATTTCAATAAATATTTGTACAACTTTTAACGCAGGTTTTGTAAAACACGTCTTTATCTGAACATAATCGAAATTAGAATTTTTATATTTATTTTGCTTAGCGATAAGATCAACAACCTTAGCTTACTTGAATTACAATTCTAAAACATACAATATCCAATAACAATTCGTCTTTCCTTTCGTGTCCAAAATACCTTCACTACAGTCTTTATAATATTCTTAATTTCTACTATTGGTCCAAAACACTTCACAATTCTCCAATAACCTTTATATTTCTATTCACTTTTAATTTTGATTTTACAATTCGTCCAAAAGTTGATTCTATTAAAAGAAAAGCCAAAATAATTTACACACGACCTGGACGCTTTGTTGGTTGCAGATATCCATAAATGCGTTCGGCTTTCCGACGGCAAATGTACTTTCACTGGCTCATAAAATATCAACTCAGTATAAAACCTTAAGTACCGTGCATTGTATCAACGTCATAAAGTCATGTTGTCTACCTTTTGGCATATATGTTTCAAACTAAAATGGTACATACTTTAGCATATGTAAAGTACAGCAAAATATAGTTTTTTAAATTATTAGATCTGATATATTAATCCTGTTGTTTGGCATACACCCTATTAACACAAATCTACCCTTAGAAGCCTTGTACCCCCTTACATAATAATGATATATATATATATATATATATATATATATATCTGATACTTGGCTTATAGCTGTATTTTTGAGCGTTGCTTTCTGCCTCTAACTGACATACGTCAAAAATTTGACAATGTCATGTATGATTGACAAAAATGCCAAACGTAATTGAAAGTTAGGTTTATGTATAGTAGTGTCTACGACTTAAATTTGTAAATTTCCCAATTGTAGTCATCGGTCTCGATGGCGTAATTGGTAAACGCATGGTAACGCAAATACCAAGATACAGGTTCAAGTCCTGTCCAAGACCTTATACTTTCCTTCTTTCAATTACTAGCTGAATTTCAAATGATTATTTAGGCTTTGCATAAAAGTCTAAGTTATTATTTCATTTTATTCAGTGTAATACGATAGTATTATCAACTTACCTTGTGTAATTAACTACCTATAATATTTATATATTTGATACTCGGCTTATAGCCGTAATTTTGAGCGTTGCTTCCTGTCTATAACTGACATAAGTGAAAAATTTGAAAATGTCAGGTATGATTGACAAAAATGCCAAACGTAATTGAAAGTTAGGTTTATGTATAGTTGTGTACACGATGTAAATTTGTAAATTTTCCAATTGACGTCATCAGTCTTGTTGGCGTAAATGGTAAACGCATGGTAGCGCAAATACCAAGATACAGGTTCAAGTCCTGTCCAAGACCTTATATTTTCCTTCTTTCAATTACTAGCTGGATTTGAAATGATCATTTGGGCATTGCATGAAAGTCTAAGTTATTATTTCATCTTATTCACTATTGATCTTGGGGTTTTTGCAAATGTTGTCTACTTTGTCAACTTTTCAGGTGTTATTCTGCAAAGTTGGTTGGTTCTGAAATGAACCGCTGTCAATTTGACGGCGTTTTGGCAAAATCATATCTGCTCAATCTACAGAGCCCGAAGATGGCAGATATGATTTTGCCAAATTGTCGACAAATTGACAGCAGTTCATTTCAGAACCAGCCAGCTATGCGAAATTATATATATATATATATATATATATATATATATATATATTGCAGTGTCACCTTGGGAATCGGCTCGCTACTTCGTGCCCCACACTTGGGGTGTCATTATTCCGGTATGATTAAATCTCACTGAAATCGAGCCCTTCCGTTGGGACCCCTTAATTTTTGTATGATTAACCTGAAAAGAGCCCTAAAAATCGTGCCCCAATGTTGGGTGACCTATTATTTCTACAAACCTGCCTGGACTCCAATCCAACTCCACCAAATTCCTTCAAACTACTTTCCCAATTTGATCTTTCTTGGATAGCTCTGTGCACTATCTACTATGATATACTTACCCCAACTACACATTCTTTCAACACCTTTACACACAACAAAAGTACAAAAATAAAATAAACTCCTTGGACAAACATACACTCTTTTACTCGTATGACATAAATGATTATTCAGACAATCTCAATATTTACACTTTTATATTTACATTAAAACATTTCACCCTTTTCTTCAATCTAAATTGTTTGTGAGTTATTACACTTCAACATTTTTATTTCAAAGTAGATGGGCCTATCGTGAAACCTTAAATTTACCTTTTTCCTGGTCTATGGTGAGCTCAGTATAAACCTTTTTCCTTAATATGCATAAAATATTGCATTGTCAAATTACTCTAAAGACCCGTTTACTCTTTACATCAAAAATTTATTATTCCTGTTTTTACCCACTCAAATAATAATAGAAAATTGTCTTTTATATACGGTAATTAAATTAATTTTTAGTTCATAAAATTTTCACTACATAATTCAAATCACACCTAGTTTTATAACACAATGCCAGCACCACAGTTCAATAATAAAACAAAATTCGTTACCTGGTGTGTTCTTCGGACACACCACCTCCTTAGATTACCTCTACCAAACTCACGTACTTGGATTTCCCCAACACCATCTCAACTCGTTTATCCAGTTCCCCCAGTTATTAGTGGATGCTTTCCATACTACTATCCGTCCAAATCCAAATTTTGATTCAGTCTCAATTTAACGTGCCACCCGCACTCTCGTTCACGAAATACTTGGTTCGCTTACCTCAGTAGCATACTGTCTTTACTCGTACAATTATTTATAATAATTTATTTTCAGTCCGTTTAACTTGTTAGCACCATCTCGTGCATTTAGAACACTTGTAAAAATATACGGCGGACTGCAATATGTCGGGGCTTTTAATTTTAACTAACAGCAAACTACCTTTTGATGTAACAGAATCGAACATTCTAATATTTGAAAAAATAGCTATAGTTAAAGGCTACATGAAGAATAACGAAATAGTATTTTTAATAGAGATCCCAATAGTAGAGAGTAACAACTATAATTATTATCATTTATATGCTTTTCAAACAAAAGTTACTAGCACATACCAAGTTATCATACCCAAAACCAAATTCCTATCCTTAAATGAACTGAGACATGGTTATACAAACGAAAAATGTACTGAAGTAACACCAAACCAATACTTATGCCAATCGTTGACGACAACAACCATTCAAGAAGACAGCCTTTGTGAAGTACAACTATTAAAATTTTCAAATCATTACGAAAACTGCGAAGTAAAACCCGTGCAAATAATCAACATGAAAATTCAAAAAGTTACAGAAAACAAATGGATAGCCATTTTCCCAACAGAAATAATAGCAACCATCCACTGCAATCAAGATGAAAATAACCTAGCATTAACCGGAAGCAAATTAATTAGTTAATTACCCTTAAATAAGACTGCTACGTAAAATTGAAAGACGAAGTAATCAGAGTTTATCAAGACCCCATAGCAATAAAAAAACTTGCAAACCTACCGGAACTACAGTTCAAGGTAGAACAACAAGAAGACGAAAAAATAGTCAAGAAACCCATGAAGCTAGAGCATCTAGACTTAGACGAATTCAACCACGCCATGAAATTAATGGAAAGTTACAAAGAACATTTAAGTGAACTCAAAACGCCCAAGTTACACTATGACAATATAAGCGTATGGACAATTGTGTCAATCATTTTAATAATTTTTCTAATTATATATGTACTTTACAAAATGTATCTTAGATATAAGAATAAAGGAAACTGTATTAGATTTAACGAAACAAAGAAAAATAAAGAAACAATAAGTGCACCCTTAGAAACAATGAATTTGAATTTTAAATAATAAAATTTATGAATTTAAAAATTAAGCAAAACCTTAATTTTTCATTTACGGTAGGAAGAGTTATGTATCCCCCAATTTACCTATATATTAAATAATAGAATCTAATAGGAATTATTAGAAATTGTTAAATAAATCATAAGTCAATTGCAACAATGTAATACAAGGATAAACCAGGCAGGTTATTAACAGTTCATGAGAACGGATATGCAACTTTGTATCCGAGACGACAGTGATACTGCAGGTGGCAGGTCACAGACGGTTAAGATATCGCAATTACCTAGAAATAAGATTGAAACAATGTAACAAAGTGTAGAATTAAGAGTAGAGCAGACATGAGATCTGCAAGTTTCCACAGTCATGTGAGGGGGTAAGGATATTATAAAAAGGCCAGGAGCCCCAGTTGATAGTAGTCAGTCTTCGAACTCCATACTTCGTTGTTTAAGCTACTCAAGTGAGTCAGTCCGAGTATTACAGCTTTTGCATTGATGTTTACCTAGGCAATTCGCCCTAATATTAGTTCAATTAATTAATTCTTTGGTTTAAAAAAAAGAACAGTTTGTTAAAATTCCGCATTAATTTCCGTTTAAGATAAATAAATTTGTTAAGTTTTGGAAACGTTTTTTAAAAACATCACTCCAAAGGCCAGAACCTTAACTCGTGTACCCAGAAAATCTTTCCTCGCCATTTACTCTAACAACCTACAAAACACGCCCATAGTGCCCGCGCCTCTATTCCCCTTGCAGTCATGCGTTCATAACCACTATTTTCTGTCTCACTCGTGTTTTCCTACTTTTATCGAGCCCCACTATTGCCCTGCTGTCTACGGTTACGGTTCCCTCGCTAAATATGCGCCTTGAAAAGCGATATCGTCGACAAACATCTTGCATCTTTGTTTCACTCATTTGTTTTTAAAATATACTCGTCTGTCACGCGCTTGAAAACTGCTTGTCCTTCTACCAATTGATGTATTCTATATTTCCCTTAGTTGCCTTCTAACGATTCTCTGTTCCTTAAAATTATTGATTTTTGCTTCAAAAATAACATACTGTTCGTTAACCTGACTTTTCCGATGTACAATACCTTAAAATGTTATCGCATCGTCTTCTAGCTTTCAAAGAAATATTTATTTACTTGAAGCTTCTATTTTCTGAACTCCTCGACCGTTATGATATGTTATTTTGTAGTCTACTACGAATTAAATTAATGTACTTTTTAGTTTACGATACTAAACAAATATCCGTTGCATTAATTATTGATTTTATATACCGCGAAGCTTTACTTACACATGTTTGCCTGCAATGGTCAACCTTGTCTTACGTTGATGTATACAATCATTACTTTGAAGCTACATAAAAATATGTCATTTAACACTAAAAATTTCTGTATGTAATCGTCTGCCTTGTCTTATACTAAAGTATGCAAATTCTTGATTTGAAGCGTAATAAATAAATAATTATTTTTCTATCTACTGGGTCGTTATAAAAATACCTTCTTGGCCTATTTACACACGTTGACATTTAACCTACACAGTAATATATATATATATATATATATATATATATATATATGATAGGCGGTCAATATTGTAGGGCGACGTAAATCTGAGGGCCAAACCTTGCTGGGCTTGACGTTGTCGTAGTGTTGTTCTGATTTTCTAGGTGGAAGCACGTACCGGTTGGGTCATAATGTAATTACTGACTGTTCAAAATAGTAGGTTGTATTGGGTGAGATATCAATCGCTGGCTGTGTAATCATGGAATAATTGCGTGATACCGGAATAACTATCACTAACAATGTTGTGTTCGAACCGGAATAACAATCACGGGCGGTATAGTGATACAATAAATGTGTGTGAATCAAGATAACAATCACTGGTTGTGTGGAGTGTGATTTAATTGGCGTAGCTTGTACATAGCGTAGTACTAGATTCATGGATGTCAATCACATGGGTGCTCGCACGTACTGTTACTTCGATAAAAATCTATAAGGACTGAATTTCTTGTCGATTCGGAGCCACTCATGTACATTCCCCCATCCTTCTGATTGCAGGCGTGGTTATCGTAATCGGCCGCAAAATGAATTCCATTAGTTTGAGTGTTTATGACTGGTAGCAAACGGTGAGGCTTCTTGTGAACCCCTTCCATTCTTAAAAAAAGATATCTTGAAATATTACCCAAAGTTTATCAATGTTATTTAAAGGCACTTCATGAAGAGAGACTTAAAGAAACGCATTGCATATTCAAATACAACTAAACGAATTTTTACATTTTTGAACAATTAAGGTTTAAGCACTAGTATAAGTTATTTGTAGTTTCATTTAGTTTTTATTTTGACACGCCGTACCGACGGAGTGGTACCAAACTACTCCAGTATTCCGTGGAACACAGTTTGAAGACCACTAGTATAACATTTGTTATGTTGTACTTTATGTTGTCAGAAGTCAAATATGCAACTATATAATACGAAATAGCGTTTTCAATTGGCAATAAAATGCAAAATATTACTTTTTAAAAAAATATACTTTGCAAGCCATTTAAATAAATTTTTGTTGTTATTCAGCTAAGTGGTCTTCATGGGTAAACTTACTTGTGTTGCTAAGTAAAGCTAACTGTGTCCTCGGTGTCAAGTCTACTTGGTTTTTGAAATGAACCGAAGATAGTAACTTAAGCCACTAAAGTTTCTTTTAGTAACTCATGAAAAAGGCAAATAATTTTTCTATTATAAAGTGCAATTAAAAACAATTAACCAAAGTTACTGCATTTATATAATAGGTGGCAGTAACCGCACTTAAGATTGTATAGCATCGCTCTAAACCATCTAATGCAATATTTTTAGTAAACGACGTAATGACTATCTTCATATTTTACTGAAAAGTTCCTAGTTATCTAAGAAATTTAAGTAACAAGAGCTGAAACATTTTAGGCTGCAACTTAATAAAAATTTAACCCTATCATAATATTTAGGTATGCCAAATCCTGCACACCTTGTTTATGAGGGATCTCTTGTCTGCCACGTGCTAAGTGTATTATAATGTTAATGGGAGAAGTTTTGCAGCCTGTATCTACCACGATTCTGGATGAAGCCCGTTTCGTATGCCTGTAAACGACGTCGTTAATTCTTGTTTCCATGAGATTAACTGAAAATTAGATGGCGCAAGTTTGTCTGAAAATGAAAAGAATACATCGTTTTGCGAAGCTGCGGTATTATTTGAAAACTATGCTCGTTTCATTTTATTATGTACTATTTTTCTGTTTTATTGGCGTAGGGTTCACAGAAGCAATCTCGGTTAGCAGTATGAGTATACTAGAACTGAATTAAAATATACTGAAAGTCAAATATAAATTCTCCAAACGAAAGCCGTTTGTAATTGATGGAATAAACTCTGCGTCTTAATTGACCTTTTATAAATAATCACACCATTAAGATATCCAGGCAGCTTTATACACCTCTGCATAAGGAAACTGTATACCTGCTGTGAGTGAGTATAAGATAAATGTATAATGCAAAATAGCATTCGGCATTAACTAAGCCAAGACAACTACATAAGCCTACCAAGAAGTAATTCTCATTTGCAAGGGTAAAGCGTGAGCAGTTAGTCGTTGATATCCTTTAATTCTGACAGAATCCATGTAGACGCGGTTTGTTCCTATGGCCCCTCTTGCTTGTTTTTTGGAGGAAAGTTGCTTAAAATGCATTTAGTTGGGCCACGTTACAATTAGTTTATGAGATTCTCAGTTGGAAAGCTTAATAAAGTAACTAAAACATGTATGAAGGTAAAATATTTTCTGTTTTTAGTTTATAGAGGATTTCACCGTTATGGAGTTTGCATACTATGTAATGTATGCGTTATGTGTACATTGACATAGCACTGAGAACTGCAAATTGCTCAAATCACTTTATACAGCTTTACGATTTTTATTAATTTATGAGAATACTATTTCCACACAAGATCGTTAGGTAGTTTTATATTTATTTTGCTTTTACATTATGTTTGTGCTTCGCATACATATAAGCAGGACCGCATTTAGCCAAACAGCGTCCATAGGTAAACAAAACAATGAGACCCTAAATGACCCAAAAATGTTTTTATCTACTCACCTAAAAAACGGGCATATTTAATATATTTATACCTAGTTTGTTGTGTATGAAATTTCATATTAAATATAATCGTGTGTAAAATGTCAAATCGTGCGTAAAAAATTACTATTAAACATTACTGGTCCTTTGAGAAATTTATTAAAAAATAAAGCTGTTTGGCATTGGTCTTCTGAATATCAGCATGCTTTCAATAGGTTAAAACTACTTGTTTCGAATTTACCAACTCTCAAATTCTTTGATCCATCAGAAGAAATTGTTGTTCAGTGTGATGCCAGCAAAGATGGAATGGGAGCTTGTTTGCTTCAAAATAACCAACCAATTTCATTTACTTCAAGAGGCTTAACTGAAGCAGAAAAAGGTATAGCATGGGTGAAAAAAAAATTACTAACTATTTGTTTTGTTACACAAAAATTTCATCAGTTCATTTATGGCCATAAAATTACTGTTCACATTGATCATAAACCGTTAGTTAGCATAGTTAAACAAGATATACATAAATGTACCAATAGAATTCAGAGATTATTACTAAAATTGTTAAAATACAAATTGATCGTTCAGTACATTGCAGGTAAATTTATGTATATTTCTGATTATTTATCTAGAAATTTTATAATAAAATCTGGAGATGATGATCCAGACATGACAGATATTGTTCATAGCATTAAGTTAGAAAAATATCTACCAATTTCAAAAGAAAAATTATGTAAACTACAGGTAGAAACACAAAATGATCCTGTACTTAGTAAGGTGACCAATTTTGTAAACAATGGTTGGCCTGAAAAGTGCGATTTAGATCGTAATTTAAAATATTTTTTTCAAAATACAAAATGATTTGTATGTGAAGGATCATATCCTGTTTCATAATGATAAAGTAGTAATACCTTTTGCATTGTATCAAGATATGCTTCAACAAATTCATGGCGAGGTACATTTTGGTATTTCCAAAAGCAAAAAACGAGCACGATCATTATTATGTTGACCTAAAATGTCTGAAATGATTGAAAATTTTGTTATTCAATGTCGTACTTATGAAAGATATAAAATCAAACATACAACAACCATTAATTCCACATAAGATTTATGATATACCATTTCATAAAATATCACTTGATTTAGCTGAGTATGGTGCCAAATATTATTTGATAGCGGTTTATTATTTATCAAAATGGATAGAGATCATTAGCATTAAAAATAAGTCTGCTGTGGAAATCATTATAAAACTTAAATGTTTATTCGCCACACATGGTATTCCTAGATATATTGTTCGTGATAATAATCCATTTCAAAGTTATTTATTTCAAGAGTTTGCCAGTAATTTTAACTTTGAAATTATTTATACAAGTCCGTGCCATCATCATGGCAACGGTCTTTGCGAAAAATATGTCGACATCGCAAAAATATAATTAAAAAATCTGAAAACAGTGATGATATTTATAATGCCTTATTAGAATACCGCACAACGCCTGTTGCTGGTACCGACTTTTCGCCATCTCAAATTTTAATGGGAAGGCTTTTGCGATCAAAAATCCCAATGACTAGTGAAGTACGCAAGCCAAAGTTAGTTGTTGAAGATGCATTTAAGCAATTTCAGGACAAGATCAAATACCTATACGACCGATAGTCTCATTCTGCAATACACCAGTAGAAAAAAATCAATAAATGGTTAAACCAGATTTTAAAACAATATTTATAGTTTAAAGCCAAATTTGCAATAAAAAAATTCTTATAGTCTAATAGAAAATTTATCTAAATTAATATTGCCAACACATTACACCATAATATCATTTGATATAACTAATTTATTCCCAAGTGTTCCAGCTAACGAATGTTCTAACCTCATTTTATCGCAACTCACTAACTCCAAATTAACAGATCCAGATTTTAACCATTATGTCTTTACTAAAACATATATAAAAAAAATTTCTTTAAATTTAATCAAAAAACATAGGCACAAATCACTGGCTTACCAATGGGTTCCAGCTTGTCACCTTTAATGGCCGAAATTTTCATGAACAATCTAGAGCAAAATTACATCTCAGTCCACAACTTTTTCAGCAAAAATATAATTTCTTATGGCCATTATGTCGATGACATATTGATTATAACAACCGCAAACACTGGTGATATCTCAAGTTTTCATAAATATCTAAATTCAATCCATCCAAGTATAAAATTCACAATAGAACTTGAAAATTAGGGAACTTAACCGTTCTTAGATATGTTGCTTATAAATAAACCTATAAAAGTTATGTTCAATTTCAACAGGAAACCAACCACTTCTGATTCAATTATTCCTTATCATTCAAACCATCCCTTCTCGCAAAAAATAGCTTCATTTAATTTTTTATTACGTCGTCTTATTTTAACACCAACATCCGAAGAATCCAAAAATGCAGAAATGTCTACAATAAAACAAATAGCTAACACAATGATTACGATACAAAAATAATTGATAAGCTTTACAAAAATTACAACACAAATTAAATAGCACTCATTTAATATCATCATCATTAGGTCTTCAGTCCTAGAACTGGTTAGACGCGTACCATCATTGTTCCCTATTCTGAATTAACCTACAGATTTCCCTGAAATATGCACAGTTTGCATCTATAACTGTCTGATCTAGGTCTACATCTACCTCTTTTTTTCTATCTCTGCTTGTAATATATCACATACTATTCTCCAAAAATGCCTTAGAACGTATTCCGCCCTACTATTTCTCTTTTTCCCCAGATATCCTTGTTCCCCTACTATTTCTGTAACTTATTTGTTATTATCTTTGTCTGTCCATTTAATATGTACAAAAGAATTAAATACCACATGTTATCACCCCTTAACATACTACAAACACATATTACCTAATCTAAAGAACATTTTTAAGAAATACAATATTAATATTATATTCAAAAATCAAAACAACATGAAACAATTTTTGGTTAGGAATAAAGATAGAATTCCAATCCTGAATAAATCAGGTGTTTATCAGTTAAATTGCGGCTCGTATAGATGTCTCTACATCGGAAAAACAGGCAGGAACTTCTCCATAAGATTCCAAAAACACAATAGTTGCATCTGCAAAAATAATATTAGTTTTAATCCAAATCACCCAACCCAATTAGCTTTTGCAAACGATATACTAATCAACAATCATCAATTTGATCAGACAAAAGATTATAAAATTCTAAGCGTTTACAATAATGATTTAAATTTAGATTTTCTTTAAATGTTACACATAACAGAAAACAATAATATATATTGCGTAAACGAAATAAAAGAATTTTACAACAATTCAATTTTCATTAAACTTAACTCCAACCAATGACTACCTACATTTTATTTTATTGATACCCTTATTGTATATTCTGTAGTCTAAAATTATCACGGTTTTGACAAATTTAATTACCATTACGTTTGTCGTTTTTATAAGAAATATGTGGTATATCTGAATTGTTCTTTTCAACATGGAAGAGCTAATTGTTAAGCTTGTCTTAATTTTCATTCTAACATATTTATCTTTTATAACAATTTCTAAACCCTTTATATTTAAAAATGTAAAATGTTTGATATCTTCGTTCAGGAGATTATATTTATTATTATATTATATATTAATCAAGATTATATAATAAAATCATTAAGGTTTTACAATATTTAATATATAAAGTTTCCATATGGTAAGTCTATCCGTTTCAATTTTTAATTTTATAAATTTCACATAATTGTAATTTTTTAGTATATGGGGCATGGCTTTGAGGTGATTGTATTATATCATTCATCAAGCAACCCTATTTGAGAGAAACAATACCGACGGTTTTCCAACAAAAACAATTCGTTAATATCTGCTTGTAGTACCGAACTTCAAGAAATCGTCGAAAAACAATATTTAATAAAAACTTACATTTTGGTAAATTACTACACAAAATTTACGACAGTTGTTCGATACATCATTCAACCTTTTAATATGGATACCCTAAACACGAAAAAATATATAAGAAAATTTGAAGACCTCTCCAAAAAACAGAAACACACAAAACTTAGCATATGGTATAACACAAAATGTAAGAAAGAAGGTTTGACTCACAGCTACATTAGTTTACGTTCCAACTCCATTTCAAGTAGTTCAAGAAAAGCTATAACGTCAGCAACAAAAACCTGGATAAATTCAGAAATCAAATTTCTATATAAGAAACTGGATTCTATAAATATGGAACTTTACAAACTCCATCTATTCCTAGCTTTTTATCTAGATATCATCATATGGCAAGAAACTATGCACATCATACAGAACAATGTGGAAACATGAGGTACAACCATTTTTTCAAAAATGTTTAACAAATTACACATTTTGAGGGAAAAATCAAATATAAAAAATGCTATTCATAAAAACGATTTCAAATTCTCAGACTATAACTTTGATTATAGAACATTAAATTTAAGTGATAATAATTTCACAAAAAACCAATTGGAACTGTTAAATCGAGGTTTAAAATTTGTTTTTTTAACAAAAGAAACACCAATGCATGTTATTAATCATCTTGCTATTTAAGTAGAGTCCATACTCCAATCAAACAATAATCCAAACAAGGACATATTAAAGTCTGATATCATTAGAAATCTAAATAGATTTAAAAATACATATAGAGAAAGTAATAATAATTACAAGAATTTAAATTCTTCTTTAAATTCATTAAATAAAAAATTGAACAGTTTCAACTCGACTATTTTATGTACAAAAGCTGACAAAGGTAATACCGTCGTAATTATGAATAGAATTGATTACCAAAATAAAGTATTGAATTTTTTAGATTCTAAAATTTTTAAGCAACTGGAAAAGGACCCTATTCCAAATTTCATTAAAGAAGTTCGAAAAGTTGCATTTGATAACCGTCACATCTTTATGTCACCTAACAAAAATTACAAACATCTATTATGCATGAATCCACAAACACCTTTACTATATGGTTTACCAAAAATCCATAAAGATCAAATACCTATACGACCGGTAGTCTCATTCTGCAATACACCAGCAGAAAGAATCACAAAATGGTTAAATAAGATTTTAAAACAATATTTAGAATTTAAAGTCAAATTTGCAATAAAAAATTCTTATAGTCTAATAGAAAATTTATCTAAATTAATATTGCCAACACATTACACCATACCTACATTTTATTTTATTGGTACGCTTATTCTATATTCTGTAGTCTAAAGATATCACGGTTTTGACAAATTAAATTACCATTACGTTTGTCGTTTTTATAAAAAATATGTGGTATATCTGAATTGTTCTTTTCAACATGGAAGAGCTAATTGTTAAGCTTGTCTTAATTTTCATTCTAACATATTTATCTTTTATATCAATTTCTAAACCCTTTATATTTAAAAATGTAAAATGTTTGATATCTTCGTTCAGGAGACCGCAATATTAATCAAGATTATATAGTAAAATCATTGAGCTTTTACAATATTTAATATATAAAGTTTCCATATGGTAAGTCTATTCCTTTCAATTTTTAATTTTAGAAATTTCACATAATTGTAATTTTTTAGTATACTTAAGTTTTTTAAACGTCTGAAGATGACACCAGTTGATATCGAAAACTAGTTAATAGGAAAATATATATAATAAAAAAATTAATAGTTAATTATTTATATGGGGCATGGCTTTGAGGTGATCGTATTATATCATTCATCAAGTAACCCTATTTGAGAGAAACAATACCGACGGTTTTCCAACAAGAAAAAATTCATTGATAGTCCTGTTGTTATTGGTGACTTTTGGATAATGATGATATAGTCAAAAGTGCTGAGGGCCAACTCAGTGTATCTGTTAGTCCACATACTAGTAGATACACGGTAATTGTAACACGTTCAGGTAGACAGGTTTTCAAACCTCAAAAACTTGGAGATTATGTTTGCTAAAACGGGGAAATGTTATATATAGTTTCTAGAATGTTCATTATTATTAAATCATGGGTTGCTGATGTCGCCCCAATTAATTAATGTTGTCATATTTATTGTTAGCTGATGCATGTCCTATAGTTATAATAAATACATTATTATTGATAACTATTCATTTTATATACTAAACATAACTCTTGAAATAAATAACTTTGAACTGGATTCTTATCACAAACAATATATCTAGGAATACCATGTGTGGGAAATAAACATTTAAATTTTATATTGCATTTCACTGCACCGTTCACAGCTTTTTGAAGTATTTCACCGTGCTCCTGATCAGTACTTGTTGCAATGATTAAATCATCGAAGTACACTTGCACGTTATCTATGTCACCAAATATTTTAACATTTTCTCTTTGAAACACTTCTGAACTTGAACACAAACCAGGAGGAAGTCTATTGAACTCGTATTGTCCAAATGGAGTGTTGAGGGTACATAGATAAGATGATGACGATTCCAAGCGCACTTGTAGAAATCCGTCTTTCATATCCATAACATAACCTGCTAAATTGGCCGTTAGAATCTCTAAAGTTGATATTTGAAACGTTTCACGGTTTATAAATTTATTTAGCTTTATAGGACTAAAACAAATCCTTAAATAACCATTACTTTTTTCAACAATTTCTATGTCGTTAACACAATCTGTCGGACTAGTTACTTTAGAAATTACTTTTAATTTTTCCAAATCGTTTAAGATTAAGACAATTTTTAATTTCGGTTTAATTACTTCGGGAGTTCCTCGCATTGGTTTCACTAACGGTACTGCATTTTCTTTTAGTCTTATTTTATATTTATAGGGTAATTTTCCTAAACCATCAAAAATGTGGCGATTTTTATTAATATATTCTTGCTTATCTTGGATGTTATTTTCAAGACAATCCTCCTCTTGGCTGTTAACCACTTCAATTCGATTAATTAAATTTAAAGAAACACATGTATTTAAATTTAGTATTGGATTTGAATTGGTATCGATAACAGTAAACTTTATTAATTCTTGATTTTTGTTTTCAGGCTCGCATATTACTTCAACTATACCTTTTGTTTGAACTTGATAGCCTCCATAAACCAGAGTTTTAGAATGACTCGGTCCTAATTGAACTTCGGACAAACTTTTAAATAGATGCTACATGGGGATATATTTACGTCAGCTGCTGTATCCAAAGTAAAATTAATTGAAACACCATTGATTATGATATCGTGTGTCCATTGGTGTTTATCAACTAGACTTTGACTTCCAGTAATTTCATTAATTACAAGATCTAATCTATCCTCTGATGAATTTTCTTGCGTTGGCATTTCAGTTAACTTTCTTAACTTTCCTTTGCCAAACTTTGGTTTGTCTTTTTTTCCGATTGTATTTTCGTTCCTAGCTCTGCATGCCCGACTAAAGTGGTTTAACTTGTTGCAATAATTACACTTTTTATCATAAGCTGGACATTCATTTATTCCATGTTCTGTATTACAATTGGTATATTTAAAGGTTTTAATATTTGTATTTGTACCAGGAACTTTTTACAACGCTGATTTCTTTACTTGTTGAAGACTGTTGTAATGTTTTACCTTCATATTTGCTAGCCTCCTGTGCTCTACAAATACTAATTGTATTATCTAGTTCTAAACTGGAATCCCGCAGTAATCTTTCTTGCAACCCTGCATCTCCACCAATTATAATTTTGTCTCTAATTAGTGATTCCTTCTGTATATCAAATTCACATGTTTGAGCAGGTTTAGTAAAGTCGGTTTGAAAATGATCGAAAGTTTCACCTTTGAGCTGTTGTCGATTGAAGAATTTAAATCTATTAAATACAGTGGATTTTCGCGGGGTGCAGTACTTTGCAAAAGCATTTTCAACTCCTAAGCATTTCCGTTCTTCACTAGTCAATGTGTGTTACACAGATGTAGTCCTTCATCACCAACTGCATTCAGTAACTGCAATTTTGACCGTATTTGATTTCTAGTATATTCATTTGCTTCAAGGAAAATCAAAAGCATTGTTCGTTGCCAGTAAGGTAACAGTGACCGCGGTAAATAGAAAGAGAGCTAAGGGAGAGAGTAAACGACACACTACTAGAATATATACCTTAGCGGAATTACGGGTGTGTAAGCACTGTTTTATACAGACTCTCAGAATATCAGGGGACAGGATTGATGGATTTTTGAAGACTTCTAAATGCGATCCTATCAAAGATAGCAGAGGAAAATCTCCAGCTGTAAATAAATTGAATGATAAACAAATCTCTGAAATTGTAACGCACATCAATCGATTCCCAAAATGCAAATCTCACTATTGCAGAGCCCAGACAAGTAACCGGTTCCTTCCATCACACATCCCTATATCCGTAATGTATGATTTGTATAAAAGTGAATATTCTAATCTTGTATCTTTGTCTATGTACAAACAAATATTCTACTCCAAATTTAACTTGAAACGCAAACCTCTTAAAAAGGACAGTTGTAACACTTGTGATTCCTTGAACGCTCAGATCAAAAACGCCGACAGCACACTGGACATACAACAAAAACTAAACAGACACTAAGAAGAAGCCGAAAAGGCTCGCAATGAAATGAAAAAAATATCAAGCGTGCCAAGGAGGAATTAGATAATTTCAGTTTTAACTTTTGATATGAAAAGAACTCTATCCCTTCACCGCATACCCACAAACATTGTTTTTTTGATAAGCGGTTATTCTGGCGTTACACCTGTGGCATACATAATGGTGGTTCTAATAAAGGATTCTGTTATCTTTGGGTAGAGGGACAGGCATGTCGTGGTGCTCATGTCTCTGAAAGCACATAAATGAAAATATTCAAAGCAAAAAGCATCTAATACTATGGTTGGACTCATGCGGCGGTCAGAATAGAAACATTAAGATTGTTCTAATTTTGAAATCCATATTCCATATTAGAATCACATCCTACATTGCAAACAATAACAATGAGGTTTCTTGTACCCGGCCATAGCTTTCTGGCCAACGATGATGACTTTGAAGACATCGAATGCGCTTTGAAGCTGCATTCAAGATTATATACTCCTTAAGACTACATAGCTATAATGAAAACATGCCGCAAGAGAAATAAATTAATTGTAAGCAGAATGAAAAAAGATGATTTTGTAGGAACTGATGATATTAAAAAAAAATTACAAACAGAAAAAAAGACCGAAAATCTGTTAGTTGGCTAAAAACGAGAGAGATTGAGTTGAGCAAATGCAAGCCGTGGTCAGTAATTCTGAGGTCTTCATTTGATAGCAAGGATGGACAGGAAATTTCAATACAAAAGAGAAATTCCGCGCGCCTTAATAATCAACCTCGGTTATTGTTTACCAACCTTGAACTTTTATGGCCAAATGGTAAAGCCATATCACAGCCAAAACTTAACGATTTGAATAGCATTATGAATTTGAATCCGGAGGATGCAAAGGAATTCTACAATACGTTGCAGACAGATGGAAGTGCCTATGACGATATACACGGATTTGGTGTTAATCTTGATTTTCCGCTGCAATTTGACGAACTGCAATAAAACTTTTCATTTCGATTTTTAGTATATATATATATATATATATATATATATATATATATATATTTGGTAAGGGGGTTTGTGTTCTATTTTCACTGTTTTTGAAGTGTGTCATTTCAATAATAGTGTTCTTTTTAAATTTTTATTATACAAAACACTTTATTTTTTCATTTTTTCTAGAGGAACAGTTTAGTCTTTTTCATGTTTACCATGCCAAGTAAATAAATATTAATCTGGTATAGAACTGTATATTGATGTTAATAGAATGATCACAAAATTTTTTTGTTTGAATGACCATTGAAAGTTTATTTTGTAGTGTTCCATTGCAATACCTAGGTATGAAAATACCTTATTATTTGTATAAGAATATGATTACCATTAACTCTACCACATGTTTATTAAATTTGTATAATCTTCTAAATAAACGCTAGTTGAAAAAATAATTTACATAATATACACGTCCAAAAATATGAGACAATGGCGCTTGTAATGATAAGACATAACGAAATACCCGCAACTAATATGTATCAAAAATGTATACGCCTATTCTTGGCGCTTAATAGGTTTATGCAGAACTCCTATAGAACCATTTACATTTCCGTTAAGTGCTTTTTGTCAATATCATTCATATTGATGCATAATATTATGTTTTTTTTTAAATAATATGAATTAGTTCGTGATACATTATCATAATATTTAATATCCAAGTCAAAACTAAACGAATTATTTGTGCTAGAGCCAATAATAGCTTTAAAACTTTAAACCGGTTTTTCTCAAAACTTAACCACTGGCGCTTGTCCGGTCGTTACATAACACTGTCCAAATAGAAAAATGATATTGAACTGAAGTGTAAATGTAATTACATCAATAAATCTATTACCCGGGTCCGAAAAAAACGAAGAAAGAGAAGAGAGGACCCGTATAAGTCACCGCAGCCCAATAACATGGAAGCCGTTCTAACAACAGTCGAAGATTACGAGGGATTTCCGAAAGGCGATTCGATTTAATCCGCTTGCTGTAAAAAATGGATTAGTGTGTCAAACTAGATTAGAAGAATTTTGCATTAAAGCAACTCAAATGGAACCAGAGGAGAGGAAAATAAAGAATACTAGATCTCAACAAATGTTTGAATGGGATCTTACAATAAAACAAGCACAGTTACGAAGTTACAGAAATAACGTTCAAAAATTTTTTATTCTTATAATGTGTATTTATTAGTGGTATAATAGGATGTTTATTGTTTTAAAATAAATGCGGATATAGAAAATTATGTGCAATATCTGGTATCTGATTATTGTTAATAAGTTGCTGCAAAGCACGTTTGTTGAGTTCTTCAGGCGAAGGTGGCTGATGGTCTCAAATTTCTAAAACAGTATTGGGAAGTTACCTTGTCGATATTATTCACTCAAATTTGTTTCTGTTTTTAGACGACAACCATATGCTACAATCGGAAACCTTCTTTTTAAGACTCCAAAGCAACGTTCGATGCAATTCCTAGTTCTAACTAGGATTGCATTATATAATTGTTCTGACTGTGTAATTGGATTTAATAACGGCGTCAATAAATAGGGGTATTCAGTCACCATAATAAGCATGACAACATTTGATATTAATCAAATACGTATTTAAACTTACCTACGATTAAACAATTTGGGTACAAGTAATTTTCAAACTATTTTTTACTACCGAATGCACGGATGTGTTGAAGTCATGAATAGGACTGTGACCACTGAGCAACCAAATGCAAATGTAACGTGGATAGAAATTAGCAATAGTTTCGTTACTTTTCGAACAATTCTCAAAGGAGTAGCAACATCCATTCCGCCAATATTCGCAATTGATTGAAGCTGACCTCCTGTAGAATAAAGACGGAAAGTCATCAATAACAGATTTGCAGGTGAAATGCAACAGTTTCTGCAAGCAATTACCATTAAAATTATGCATTGCCAAAAAGTAATTATAATACAGTATTTCCCGAAATAAACAGTACTGAAACTAAGTTGGCGGTGTTTTTATGCGTGCGCTGTCACACTCAAGTTAGCTAGTATAGACCTGTCAAGTAAACCTCAAACAAGTAATTAGTAGGGCCTAATTGTTAAAAATGGTGTTAAGTACAGAGGAGAAAGTGTTTCTGGTAGAGCATTATTATCGTTCATACGGAATCGGCCGACGTAATGGTGCAAGTTTGCTATACGTGTCTGATCAATTCACACAAAGGTTTAATAAACGTTCTCCAAGTAATGCTGTAATTTTGAAGGTTATTGAAAAGTTTAGAAATACAGGTAGTGTATTGTGCCAACGAAAAGGAAACTCAGGGCGTCCCAGGACAGTTAACAACAACAATAACCATGAACGTGTTTTTGAGCAAATCTTAGAAAATCCGAAAGTCAGCCAGGCAAGGACAGCGTTACAACTTGATTTAAAAGAACTTCCTTTCAAAGAATCCTGAAGGAGCTGGGTACATTTTCGTATGTGATTCAGGTACATCAACAACTACATCCTCGGGATTATCGCAGTAGAGTGGAATATTGCGCCAGAATTCTCGCGTTACAGTATGAAAATCCTGAATTTTTGAAAAATGTTTGGTTTTCAGACGAAGCACATTTTCACTTGTCAGGCTATGTGAATCGTCGCACAAATCGATTTCTGGGCTTTGCCAGACCCGATGAGGTTCAAGAGGTTCCTTTACATAGTGAAAAGTGAGTGTCTGGTGTGCTGTTTCCGGACACGGAATCATTGGTCCGTACTTTATCGAAGAGAATGGTAGGCAAGTCACACTTAATCAACAGAGGTACAGACAAATTTTAACACGATTTATCCCTGATCTACGTCAATTCTGTCGTGCACGTAACTTGGCATTTCGAAACCAATTTTTCAGCAGGACGGGGCAACTTGCCATACTGCTGCCGCAATTCGTCAATTTCTTCAAGAACATTTTCCAAGCAAATTCATATCACGATTTACTGACTTCCCTTATCCTTCACATTCTCCAGACCTCACACCTCCAGTCGCATACATTTGAGGCATGGCTAAAAATGCCGTTTTCAAACGGGCACCACAAACCATCGATGAATTAAAGGATGCCGTTAGAGTCTTCTTCGCAGCCTTGAGACAACCCTTATTCAATAACATGACCAGAAACTTAGAACATCGTTATGAAGTCTGTCTCGAACGAGGAGGTGCACATTTAGAACATATAATAAAGTGTCAATAAGATGTATTTTTTAAATATACAAAACAATTACAATTTCAGTACTGTTTATTTCGGGCAATACTGTACATACATGTCAATCATACCGGTATTCCAGTTGATGATCAATTAAAACTAACACAGGCAGTGCAGCTTCTCGAGACAATCCAAATCCCCGTCGAAACACAAAATCATCCTAGGTATTAATATAATGATTCTTTTCGTTAGTGAGGAGTACCGAATTTAATCACCTTCTTTAATGTCAATAAAATTTACTTAAAGAAAATTATTTAATTCAACAGTTAAACACATAATAGGCATTTATTTATTGAAACGTTAAAATGAAGAACCTCTAACCTCTATTAATATTGATAATTCACTTGCTCTAGGTTATGTTCCTCTTAATTCTTAAACCAGCATTTTTCCGCTGATTAAATTTAAATACACATTAACTTAATTAACCAGCAAGTTGATCACTTTTACCATACAACAAATTTTGGTTAGAATTTAATGGAGGTGGTGGAAATGATCATTAGTTATCACATCATTTTGTTAGCTAATATTGTAATATTAATAATAAACTTGCCTTGTGCGACTATCAAGTTGGACTATGGAAATGAGTTTGAGAGTCGTATCCTTCCTACTTGTATCTGATATAAGTCAAAAACTTAACACTATCAGATGACAAAGGTACCAAAAGTAATTGAAAGTTGGGTTGATGTATGGTAGAGTACACGATTTAAATTTGTCTATTTTAAAATTTGAATTCACCGGTTCCGGTCGCTCAATTGGTTAGCATGTCGGCGTATAAAGCCAAAGATTATAGGTTTGAAACCTGTTCGAAACCTTATATTTTTTATCTTTCAACTAGTAGCTCAATTTGAAATGATTATTTAGGATTAGCATACAAGTCTAATTTGTTATAACTTTGATCGCATATGCACTGACCAATTGGACTACCCGAACGGATGATAACAATCGGAAAGATATACAAATCTCATGTACACAACCATACTTCAACTTAACTTTCAAATATATTTTGCATTTTTTCAATCATATCTGGCAGTATCAAGTTTTATTCATTCTGTTATATATAGACAGGATGCGACGCTCAAATTTGCGGTTTTAAATCAACTATTAATTATGAATATCGTAATTGCATAAGCCAAATTAATTTTTTATGTTATTTTAGTTAATCAGATGAAATAATAACTTGGACTTATATGCAAAGTACAAGGTTCCGAAAAGTATTCGTACCTGTAGCCTTCGACCTTGATCGTCGATGCGTTAACCAATTACCTGCTTCAAACTCCAGTCTTAAAACTGATTTACTGTATAAATTAAACTTTAGATTTTTATTTTCAAAAACTATACTTTACATAACAATTTAAAGAAAAATACAGGGAGTTTATAAAAGAACTCCGTTATTTGTACACAGTAAAGTTAAAATAATAGTCATTAAACCTATATAGAGTTAAAGAGATTCTTCTCAAGTTTTTTTGGATACCTAATAAAGTTCTATATGTGCACCATTTGTTGCCCTGGCTACGTGTAAATGATAATCAGCTGATGTTCTATGAACTCATGCGGTGACTTAAACCCCCAAATCCTACAGTTGTGTCGATTGACAGACCCACTTACGTGAAAAATTGCCTCAGCTGAAAACATAACATTTTCTAGGAAGTTCTCATTTTCTTCAATCCTGTTCAAATTATAGACTGCTTAATCGAATCTTGTCACTTTGTCATTGGGCTTGATTTCATGCAGAAGTTAAATCTTATACCCACGCAATTTAAGCCTCTTTCGCATCACTTTGTACACGGTAGGCTTAGGTATTCCCAACTCCAAACTTCGCATTGCCAATGACTTTTTAGGGCTACGAATACAAGATGTACGAATCATTTTCAGATTCTGTTCAGAGACTGAAGGCCTACCCGGTGGCTTAACTTTTAAGACACTACTTGTTTTCCGAAAGCGATTATGCCACTGCAGAATAGTTTTGTTAGTAGGTGCATTACCGCCATATTCACGTTGACAATTACGCTGAACTGTGATCACTGAACTCGATTGATTAAACCAAATCATACGCTGAGCTTTCTGCTGTGGCGTAGCCATGACTGGTGAGTGGCGACTGCCGGCTGGCGGAAGCAGTCGCACCCTTGCCTCATCACGCTCGCTTCAAGTTCACGAACTGCGATCGAATTTTAGCAAAACAATCTTGACAATATACTGAACTCTAGTTCAAAACCCGAAAGCTTATTACTGGTTTCGTTTTTTAATTATGGTTTTTTAAATCAAGGAGTTCTTTTATAAACTCCCTGTATTTTGTTTTATGTTTGACCATGACATGCCTCATGGCATTTCGATAGTTACTTATCCTCGTATGCTGCTTGCATCGGCTTATATACAATTCTACTCCTACTCCGCTCGTTTTGCGAATGTTAGCGCCTATTCTCAAACGCCCTAGCCTTATTCCAATGATTTTAATATCTGAGGTATAATTTGATTTAAAATTTTGAGTTTCTCGATGATAGGAAGTTTAAAAGTTAATAAAAATTAATGCTTTTATGTAGATATTGTTAGCATTAGAGTTAAGTTAGGTATTTCAAATACGATCCTTCGGTTATGAAATATAAATAAACATCTCTTTTTGGAATATTGCTTTATGCAGTAAACGTAATTATACTTAAAATACGCTCTTTCAGTTATTATATATAAACGAACTTTTTTTAGAATAATATTTTATGCATTAAACATAATTAGTACACGTCTGTACAGTACCTTTCAAAATTGTTTCCAATGCGAATATCAAATAAATTTCATTTTCCGCATTTTCTCAGTCTATTCAAATGAAACCTGGATCACACACTATAATACGACTCTGTTATGACCTCTAATTACAGTCATATACATATACATTATTTTTATATCTTGACCTTACATCATCAATTTTGTTGTAAAATCCTTGATAAATGGTCTAATACAAATTTACTTTATATTAATTTATTCGAAAAACTTACTTTGCCGTTTCGGCTAGAAAATATATGGCCACTACCAATGGCAGAATATACAATAAGATATCTTGAACTTAATGAACCTAATTACAAGAAAAGATGGAAAACCAATATTTCTAGTTTCTATTAACACACAAATACATATATATATATATATATATATATATATATATATATATATATGATAGAGAGGTCACGAAAGGTCATGGGTGCTCAAATCCTATAAATAAAGCCAATCCAAATAGAAGTAAATCGAAAAAGGTTGAAATTTCCAAATATTCATCGATCCACCGGTATATAAGCCTATTGCATGTACAAAGCCAGAAAATTCATCGGAGTTAATAAAAAGCATAATTTTCGAGTATTAAATTTATTACAGGGTATATAAAGCATTTTTAAATGAAACTCTCATCAAAAGCACAAGGAGTAACTTAGATTTAAGCCATTGATTTCATTTATTATAAAAATACACTTTTCCATGCATAAAATTTGTTATATTTACCTTAAAAACCAATCGTTGGTTACACTTATTAAGATGAAAATCTTTTTGCATTTGCAAATCTAATGTTTCGAATTTTCGGAATTAATAAAAAACAAAAACGTTACTTTCTAAAAAATGCTTTGAACGACATTAATAAACAAACGTTTATTCAAAGAAACCGCGTTACCATTAAAAAAGCAATCAAATCGATGTTATGGCTTTCACATTATTATTGGATAGAATGCAACGCAAAATTACCTCTATGAATCAGATAAGGATCGACAACGACTTACTATGCTCATAAATCATTTTGTCACGGCGGTTTGTCCCTAATTATACCATTAAAACCGTAAAATTCCCGGAAATATTACATTAGGCATGTGACTAAAATTCCAATTAAATCGTGAAAACTCTGGAGAATCATGACGTAGTTAGATAATTTGTATATAAGCGGGAACTTTATTAGAGGGTTTGATTCATTGATTCGCGTCAACAAGTAATATGTAAGAGTTTCAATTTACGAGATCGACAATGAAAAATTTCATTAATTCGCGATTCGTCATTTACGATTTTAAACAGAATTAAATGCAGTAAATTAGTTTACGATATGTAATTTATAAGTTTCAATAGTATAAAATATGGAATTTGTTATATGCAGTTATTTGATTTGTAAACATAGAATGAAAATTCAACGTTTTTTAATGCAGAAACTACTCTAAAGCTAATTAATTAAATATAGAAAATGCACATTGAAAATTAAGATTCTGAATGGGGCTTTAAATTATATAACAAAACTAGTATGTTGAGCCTTTAATTTTAATTTAATAATGGAAGCAGAAGGTATTTACTACCGTTAATTACAAAAAGCACTATTGGATTTTGCAAGTATTGATTTTAGATTTTTGTGTTAGTAACTGATATTTGAGTATTTTGTCATTTGAACTTAGGGTAGAATAAGTCTTAATCCTATAATATTTTTTGTTGTAAGAATATTTACCAGAAAGTTTTTAGGCAAGAGTTCAAAGCATTATGAACTTTAAATAGACTATCTGTCAAGGATTTTTGGTCAAACACTCTTACAAGCGTGGGAGTAAAAGACAGGTAAATTATCCATAAAAGAAAAGATTTGAGTTCTGTAAATTTTTACAAAGATTAGGTAAGGAATATTTCAATAATTAAGTAAATAGGTACTTGTTAAGAATAATTTTGTTTGGAAATTATGCCGAAACTGTTCTATATTCGTTTATATGAAAGAAAATTGTTTTTAAATGTATAGATGTTTTAAGATTGTTGTGTTTGATTTCACTTTATAAATTCCATAACTTCCGTTGAGCTAGCCAGGCATAGAAAAGTTAGATAGGAAGGGAAGTCAGTAGCCACTCCATCTCCAACCACTCCAAAGGAAGAAGGTAGCACAGCAAATTTAGCGGCGCACCAACGCGAGGCACTAACATTATATATATATATATATACAGGGTGGTGTATATAAACACCCTGAGCAATAACTCCGTTAATTTTATTTTTTTTTATTTTTTGGAACAGGTGCTCAATTAACACTACTTTCTGTATCACCGGAAGTGACGTCAACTTTAGTTTTTTAAATGGAACACCCTGTATATTTTATTATTTTTGAACTCCTCGTTAATTCGTCTTCAAAAGCTTCAATAGCACCATATGCCTGAAAGCAAAAGTTATTGATAAATTAAATTAAGTAGACGCTGGAAAGAATAGAAAATTTTAATCATTATCTAAGACGAGCAAACGAATAAACTTAATTTATTACAGATATTGCTCAAACAATCCACCATTCTGTAGAACACATTAGCTGTACCTTCTAGCTATTCCATTGGTGACATTTAATATCAAGTTCAGTGGTATTTCGTGGCATACGTTGATTATTCGCTGCCTCAAAATTTCCTCGTTTTCTGGACGTGTGAAATAAACAAGGTCTTGTAGGTACCTAATAGATACCTAATAATAAAATCTAAAGTTTAGCACGTTATCAAAATGGAATAGATTCAAAATATTTAACTTTGTTAATAACAATAATAATCGAAGATTTAGCGGTTAACTCGAAATAAATTCGAAGTACCTTAACTTTTGAAAGTGAATATGTAATAACATTCTACAGGATGTTAAACAAATAATCGTTTAAATTGCGAGGGAGCCGGACTTCGTAATATACGCAAAATAACCGTGGAAACAGTACTGAATATATAATTTTAAATTAAGTACGCGCCAAATTGTTTAATGACAGGGCCGGAACGTACCAACTGATTCACGTTAACTTATGGGTACCTAGTGACCTATTTATATCTTTAAATATATTTGATTAATACGTTTCTTTTCAAAAGTCCGAAGTAAAACAACAGTTTGTCTCTGACACTAGTATTTATAGTTCACGAATTAAACAAGTCCATACAAGTACAATTGATACAAGTCTGTGTCGTCTTTGCAAAGTTCTGCTACAAATCTGAACAAGCGTACTACTTTGCGCGTGTAAGTGACATATTGATTCTAGTACCAGTTATGCAAGTTTTTCAAGTTACAAGCGAAGGAATCACAAAGCAAATAGCCTATTTGCACAATTTTATGAAATATACTTAATAATGTTGCAACGGAAACTCTATTTGCAATAACAACAGTTCTTTATCGCCAGCTAATCATGCAAGTCTTTTAAGCATTTCGTGGTTACAACAAAATTTCCAATTTATTTTCAGAACCATTCACCAACAGTGCAAGTATCATCTTCTTAAACTACGGTGCTATTTTCTAAATTACTTAATAACGAAGCACTACATTTAACTATCGAAGCATCATTTATTAATTTATATAATCACTACAGTAATTTATACGAACAGTTATTTATATCACATATTTACGCCTATCAAAGCTTTAATTAAAACGCAACTTCAAACCTGACTTCCAATGTCCACGACGGTAATTTAAATATATATATATATATATATATATATATATATATATATATATATATATATATACGGGCGATTCTTTCACAACTTCACAGAAATATTTTAACTGATGCTTAAGAAAGGGGCGTAGGTTCATATGTATGCAAAAAAATTTTTCTTAAAAACTAAAAACCCAAAATTTGAACGTATGTTATTAAGAACGTGTGTACATATAAATGTATAGTTGAAAGGCGACTTACCATATCAAGTAAGGAGGCAACCCACCACAGTTTCTATCAGAAGTTCAATGTAGCCTATGAAGTTGTGATTCACGCCGTGTTCTTAGCTTTGTAGAAATATGATAACTGATGCTAGAGCTTGGGGATAGTGTTAAGTAAAAAAGTTTTTGTAAAAAAGAACAAAACTAATGTTTACAGTAATGTGTTTACTGTAATTTGAAATTAAGGTAGCAACTCACCAAGTTATATTGCGTATAGAAAGTGTTCAAAATGCCCTCCACTTTGTTGAATGCACAAACGTGCTCTTCTGAGCCAGTTTTGCAAAATACTTTGATAGACATTTGCTTCATAGTTTCGTATTTCTTCTACCGAATCACTAATGCGTTGGCATAACTGCTCCACAGTATCGATGTTCACATTAACGGATACACGATATCTTTTAAAGCACCCCACAAACACAGAAAGAAGTGTATTGGAATGAGATCGTGCGAGCGTATTGGCCACGGCACGAGCCCTCCTCTACCAATCCATCGTGGACCAAACTCCCGATTTAAATGCTACTGTACGTATACAGCGTAATGGGAAGGGGAGCCGTCAAGTGGCGACGAACCTGAAAAGGAAAGCCATCCAGCAAATCTTTCAAATCATTTTGTAAAAATTTAAATAGCCTGCACCATTCAAACGATGTTGTAAATAAACTGGTCCTAACAATCTATTACCTATCATTCCAGCCCAAACATTAACAGAAAATTGGTATTGGAAATGAACCTACCTTGTTACATGTGGATGTTCGATTGACCAATAGTGGGTGTTATGTCTATGAAATACAGCATTTCTTGTAAAAGGTGTTTCGTCCGTACATAAAATGTTATGTGCAAAATTAGGGTTAATGTCGTTTTGATTCACCAACCATTCACAAAACTGAACTCTTCGCGAATGGTCTCCAGGTTGTAAGCACTGCACATGGTGATAATGAAACGGATGCAGTGTTTCATCGTTCAACATTCTCCACACTGTTGGTTGAGAAATATCAGTCATCGTAGCAATCTGACGTGTACTAAGATTGGGTTGTTCGCAACCAAATTTAGTACTTCGTCTTCGACGTTTTCAACGTAATGGGGTCTAACTCTACCGCCTTCCAATCCACAACGTGGACGTACATTATCCGTTTCTCTTCCACGTTGCACCGTGTTTATAAACATTTGAATGTTTGGAAGCCGTCGTTGAGGATCACGTACTCTGTACAACTCGCGTGCGGCTGCAGCATTTTGCCCGGCTTCACGATACGTTAGAACGATATCCATTAACTCCACATTAGTAAAGTCATCCATAGTTATAAATTAAGAAATGTGCTGAAATTATTGAATATTAATTATGAGATTTACAAAGCTAGGTGTTGACTTTAATAACGTTTCTTGTAAGCAACTGTTTCTAGCAGACTAAAAACAATACATAATGCAGGAGCATTTAAGTCGTTGTACCATAATGCGTGGAATAATATTACACCCTTTGTTACTAAAACTAACTAGCATAGTAAATTTCTTGAAAAGATGACACATGTTTTTGTTTTAGGTAAGCTTGTTTAGGATATGGATTGCGATTTAAAGTTTATAACCCCAGTGCAAGGCAATTGATTCGTTAATTATAGGACGTTTAATGCCACCAACCCTTTCAATGTTTACCGAGCGTAGCCGAAGGTCATCAGTCACTTAGGAATTCGCACTATTTGCAGAAATCCTACTCTGTGCCCCTATTATTGCCATCCGTTAACGAATCTCTATACAGTTGAGCAAACCCTGAATCACAACTTCGTACGATACAATGAACTAGTGACAGAAACTGTAGTATGTCACCTCCCTACAATACATTTACATGTACACTCTTTTTTAGAAACATCAGTTCAAATTTTGGGTTTTTAGTTATTAAGAAAATTTTTTTTGCGTAAATATGAATCTACGTCCCTTTCTTAAGCATCAGTTAAAATATTTCTATGAAGTTGTGAATCACTCTGTATACGTAGCAGACGTACCAGAAATTATGCAAATGATATTCTCGAATATACATATTGCAATCTAAATAACACTTATATGGAAAAGCCTTATATATGTCAATCAACTCTATTTGAAGATGTCATGTCACAGGGTGTCTGCCAATTATATTTTGTGCACAAATGCTATGTTTACGTTCTAATGTAATTATTCTGATCGGAGGTAGACTAATTGACGCTACAATATGTAATTAAGTCTTGCAAATAATATAATTGTTAAATTTTAATAATTCTTAAATATTTTAATATGTAACAAAATAATAATTTAAATTTCAATAACAAAAGTATACCAATAATTTTATAAGTAAAACGAAAATGTTGATTGAACTTTAGAATATATTTTAACAATTAGCATTAATTAAATTCAACGCAATTAACCTGTTGGTTTGATCCGTCGACGGAAGGATAACCCCATCAGCAATCTTGAGTTTTCACATGATTAAAGTATGATGTAACATAGTTCCCCAAATCTATATCCAAATCTTCATATTTCATAAATCCTTATGTTTTAAAATTTTTTACTTCGAATGTAATTTGTATTTCTATTAAAAGAAAGTATTATGTAAGTACATAGGTACAATGTCAAAATTTCGGTCACCACCTGCTTAAATCGAATCCATTTTCGTGTACCTCGATACACATCTCTGAAGTAACCACAAGACTTTATACTATGTTTCTGTTGATTGAGAACGAAACGTTTGGAAATTTAGATAATTCAGTTGAAGTACTGACATTATAGCCTTTAGTCATATCGTAAAAAATATCTATTTTATGCTCTTTTACATTGTGTTTTTACGCTATATTCTTTGCTATATCCACTATCCATTTTAAGTTTAACCAAGAATTTGAGCGGTAGTGGGATGAAGTTTTCCAGTTGTTTTTATAGTTTAGACAAACCGTAGTATTTAAAAACAACCACCTATTTTTTGGATTTTGAAACAATTTCGCAAAGGTATTGGTATTGTAACTTATTTGACTTGTTACTAATATCGTTCAGTTGAAAATTATAATTTTAAAGTCCGAATTCTGAAAATTATCTGTATTCCGTTTACTATAGATAACGAAAGCAATATGTACAAAACACGTATAGTTAGTACATTATTAGGACTTATACAATAGATTACATAAAATAGGGGTGCATCTTTTAGTTCAAAATTCATTTAGGTCAGCATTTCAATTTTAATTTAAACTCGTGGCAGACGAGTAAAGCCATCAAACTTGTTAATTACCTGTTTGCTGAAATTCCCTTGTGTATTTTCTCTAGTGTAATTTCCAGAATTGTCGGTATCAGACGAGCGTGGTATCTGTAATTTCCTCTAGCTAAGGGCGTTTTACAATGAATGAGTTTACTCAGGTAAAATTTCCATATTTGCCTTTTTAAGGATATTTATTGGAAGCAATTGTAAATTAAAGATAATACTGCAGCACATGACTTAGGAGACTACAAAGTATTCCAGAATTATACGCGCAAAGGAGCTTTTACTTAAAACCTTAATTTGTATCATTTACTTAATACAAGAAATTCATTTTTTGACTGTCTTTTCTTTTCTGTTCTATAGCCACGAGTTTTGAAAGGTTGTTGTTTCATCTGATTAAATGAGTATAAAAATAAGAGATATTTCATGCATCACATCAGAGCTTGTCAGAAACATTTAGAAATATTGTAGCGCATGAATAACAAAAGTGTGGTTTGATACACATGTGCCTGAAAAGTTACAGCTGTTAAAAGTAAATTCGAATTGTTACAGAACATGTCAGAACTTCCAGTTTATCATACACGGCATCATCTATTTTTGGGCAATATTTAAAATATAAAATAATACAATGAAAGTTGATGTTTATGTTTGTGAACGCTAAAAGTTAATTGAATATAAGGTATTAATTTGCAATTGCTAGGCATGGGTAGATACACCGAATAGACAAACTGTCATTACCAATTGTGTGGTAGCTAAATACAGAAAGTTGAAAAGCACGTTCCATTGTAATACAGTTACTATATCCTCAGGTCATATTACATACACAGTTTAATGGAACAGAGAAGTTATTACTCCTAGCAATTCATTTCATGTACATTACTACCATTAAATTGTAAAGTATAAAAACTAGAATTGCTGCAGAACTGAAGAATTTGGCAGCAACTTATTTGCATACGAACTGTATGTTGGGTTACATATGCCACGAGGAGAATTAGAATCTATATAATTGGATAGTTCATAGATTTATAATTAACTAATTTAAATAACTTAAAACTACTGGTTTCCCGAGTATAATGATGGAATTTATTGGAAGTTTCTCATACAAACGCTTCGTTAAACCTTTGTTGAACACAAGTGTATATTGCTTCATGGTGCTGAGAAGCAATATATTGTCAGAAGTGTTACTAACCTCAGATATGTATATTCTTCTTTCGATATAATGACAACATTGCATTTCAGTGTAGTATCATGATCTATAAGCACTTATAGAGCTTCAGAGCTTTTGCTGTTATACAATATTGAGTGCTTATTTTAGCACATGCGGGCACAGAAGTAATATATTACTTTATGGTGTTCGGAAGTCGTCAGGCTGCTATCTCAAGATATCATACCACCAACCTAACAGTCATACGTGCTAAATTGACGGTACGTTTCTGGATCAATATTACTCTACAGAGGACGAAGGCCGTAACAGTGAACTAGAGCATCGACTAGCTTTCAATGATGCAGAGTGGATTCTGTTAAAGCAAATATACTTTTAGGGACACACAAATTCTGACGCTTCTACTAAATATTTTTGTGCTTACTTTGGAAGATCTTTAAATTCTTTTGTCTATGTAAAGCGTTTGAGCACCAACCCATCTGAAAAGAATCAACACATATATAGCTTACCCGGAAGATGGGTATTCAGGGTAACGGCATATAGGTTAACACTGCTGCTGAGGTTGATAGAGCCCCACTTATCCTTTTCTTCTACTACTTTAAAATAAACACAAATAAAATTCCACGTCTTTTATTCCTAACCTACATTGTAAAACATGATTATAACAGCGAGTAACAAAAAAAATCTACCTGCAATTGGCCTATGCGTTTAGTTAAAAAAGATACTTAATCTAATCAATAATAGAAATAACAATTTAATTTTTGCGTACTATGTCTCTACAATATTGAGAGTTTCCATATGAGAATTCTGTGTTTCCGATACGCTTTAAATAAGCGGACACCAACGTGAACTGCGTTTCCTAATAATCAACTTTATATTTTCGTATTATTATCATTACAGTTATTAAATATCAAAAAGCAAACAAACAGCAAAAAGTGGTTATACGCTGCATAACAAATATTTCAACAAGCTATAACTTTTTTTGCCAAAAGCCCTGTTACGGTATACCGGGCGCCAAGGGAGGGAGCAACGAAAGCAACGTAATTAATCCGCACCGATTACTACATTAAAAAGGGACCGGAAGTATGCCGTTCTAACAAGTAGGGGCGGGGTTGTGGGTCGTAGAAAAAGAAAGCAGAAAAACCTTAAGAACAATCCGTCCCGCAGGATTTTACACAGTAGCTCAAGTTGAAGTTTGTCATATATTCTATCAATACATCAACGCAGTCTCGCATTAAAAAGAAATTTATGCAAAAAATTACAACACTATTGGTTGCTATAAAATAAATGTCATGTATATAAACGTAAACAAGACAATCACTTTTTCACTAAGTTATCCCTCCATTTTAAACGTTGTCCTTCACTTTACTTTCCGTATATTATTGTAGGATTAGATTGGTTACATTGGACATTATGTCATATCTCACTTAAAGTTGTTTTTATGTTTAGAACATTAGATGAAAACGTGTTTATGGAAGGATTATTAAAATTATTGGTGTCTTTTGTTTTTCAAAGTGAACGAAAACTTTTATTAAAATGCACGAATCCTACATCGCCCAACAAACTTCTAACGACACCAAACTGATACATTTCTAAATTGCTTCAGAAACAGAAATACATTTTATCCACGAACTGATTTCAAAATCCAACACTATATAAATGCCAGGAAAAACCATTTTACACCAGATTCACTTGTAATAAAGTTTTCGTGTGAAATAAGGAAACAGTATAAACAGATAGACGTGTATAGATGAGAGATAGAAACATAGACAATCGAACTCGTGGATTTTGTAAAGGACACGTATAGTTGGTTGCCTATCTAGGCGCGTTGAATTTATGGAAGTATAGCAAACACGAGTTAAATGATTGGGGCCGAAATGGTGTTTTACAGTAATGAGGCTGCAAATTTTTTTAAAATATGATATAGAACGTAACAACCCCATCTACCTTTATGGCAGTAATTCCTGCAGGTAGAAAATCTTTATGTTGATGTTGATAGAAGCTTCCTACCAACACTGACAGCTTTCACGTTAACTACTGGTAGGCATATCCGCGTTTTAGTTTGCGTATAAAACTCTGTTCTTTACTAACAGCTTCGAGTACGTTAACCATCGTACGTGTTTCCAATGTCCAATGATTGCATATTGATCAAAATTTGTAAGCCCCAGGCGAATATTTTGTTCTTAATAATTTAATCTGGTCTGCACCTTCTTTTGATATCCGTTGGTTTTTATGAGTTTTACGTTCTATTCATCGCTTACCGTTCCTTTCCCACGTATTGTACGTCTAAACTATCCTAAGATCAAGGTCAATGTTTTTCTATTCGTATCAACGCATTAATTCTATGGTTGTATTTTATGGGTATATGGTTATGGGAGTATATCTTCCATAGTTACAGTTTCAACACCGGAGTGAATTTAAAGAAATAACTTGAATATATCGGCTACTTTCAGAGTGTCTATCTGTAATTTTCAGATTTTAATATTATAAGAGACTATCTACAATAACAACACTCCTTTATTTTCAAACTTGTTACACAAAGATGTATTATCATAGCTTTAACTAACAGTACAGGCATAATCTTCTTAACACTACAGTACGAATTTTTTTAATTAACTAATTGCTATTATAATGTTAAATTAAGATTAAATCATTAGGGGAACGGTTTCTACAGATATAGAAGCAACGTTGGTAGCTTAAGAATAACGATTGTACACAACCAATGGAGGTGGTAACTATATACACAAATAATCTGTTCTCAAAACTTATGCTTAAAATGGATCTTACTCTAACGTATCGCAGTGGTAAGGGCGAGGGTACAGAAGGATAAACAAAACGCATTAATTGTTAACTATTATGTTTTGTTTATTCCTATATATTCTCGCCCTTAACATTGTTGTACGTTAGAGTAAGATCTAATTTAAACATAAGTCCGCAGAACCGGTTATCTCTTTGTGTACAGTTACTAACCATCTCCACTGATTGGGTAGAACCATTAATCTCAAACCATACACTTTGTATATGTATTGTTTCATATGTGTTGGCCATAATTCAAAGAGTCTGTGATAAGGGTTCATAATAGTACCTAGTTTTATAGTTTGACACCTAAAATTACAAACACATTGGTCAAGCTGTTATTTTTTTAAATGTTGTGGTCTTATGTGGTTCTGTTATTTGTTTTCATTATTTAAATTTTACTTTTACGTTTATTGGATAATCATTTGATCCTCGTATTTTGTATGTATTGATTAGTTCCTGTTTACCCGTGATGTTTATAATTTCAATCACACAGTTTCTTGATGAAGATTTAATAATTAAATCGAAAGCTTGGTGAAAAAGCAAATAGCTTAATTTTTGAACTAAGACAAGCAAACCTGTTATTACTATTAGCTGTGAATTTGTAGTCGTATGCGCCCAGACATTGGGAGCCAATAAAATGTGCTTTATGAAAATAAAAATGATCTTCTGTGAATTAATACCTGATGATGATGTTCGTATTATCTTGCTAACTCCGATCTACTGAAACAACTAAACCCAAACATCAAAATTATACTTTCACAAATATACATTAACAAACAAAATAATAATAATAGCTGCATCCACAAACATCTTTCCTCAACACTCATTATTCAAAATATTACTTACGCACAAGCATTACTCACAAATGCAATTTACAACTTGATTCTACAAACAACGTTTTATAACTACTAAATCAACATTAATATAGGGTTTACCCAGTTCTAGTTTATAATTAATAATCCCAAAACTTTTCTTATGTCAGTCACAAGGATTTAATTATCAAATTAACCTAAAATTTGATCTCAAATATCACAAAATTATGCATTTACAAATAACATTTATACGCCAAAATCTTATGCAAGCTTAACCCATTTAATTTATTTATAGCAAAAAGTCTTTATAAAGATTAAACAAAGATATACTTGCGTTTTTGACCATTAAATTATACAGAATTCTTCAAACGAAGTCACTGATCAAATTTCCATCTCCACTTTGTACAATAATAACTGCTTCCCAAATTCAATTTTTAATTCCTCCGTTTATGTTTTCATTAATACGTTAACTAACCTTATAATTTTTTTTCCTATTTAAATCGTTCATATTTCAACAGGATTTGTTTTTGTACTCAATACGTTTTAATAATAAACATTGTTTACCATTATTTTAAAAGTATAATGTGACCTTGCACGTAATTTAAATTACAAGACTTACTTGATTGTTAAACACATTTTAGGTAAGTGCTTTATAAACAGAGCATTAGTAACTGCTTGAACAAGAATTCGTGAATGACGTCGAGTTACTTATTTCACCGCGTTATATAATAAAGAGGATTTACGTCATTAGCTTACGGATGCTTCTGTACTTCTCCCGGTAATATGACTCATAAAATGTTGTTGGTGGCTATCTAAATTGCCTATCAATTTTAATTTATTAGTATGTTAATTGGTGTGGATACAAAACGAATGGAAAAATTATGGGTAGTTGTCTGTGATTGCGCGTATTTTATCTAATATATGGTCGCTATCTAAATAGCTAATTTCTGAGGTCGTAAAAATCTCACTTTAGTTTCAAATTGGTATACGTACTGAATAAATGTAAATGTTTATCTGTAAACTAGTAATCGCGGGTTATGTTATCTAATTTCTTGGGTCGTTAAAAATCTTATCGCGGCTCTCCAATTGGAAGGTCTTTATTCATATTGTAAAGATAATTAGTCGCCATCTGTGATTTACAATTGGGGGTGCGGCAATGCGAAATAATATTATATATGCGAGTGGACCGTATATGCGGGGTGCATCGCGAAATTATTAGGGGAGTTACACAGTTTTATTATATATTACTTGAGTTTTTCTTATTATACTGAGTTGTAAGAGTAATATCCTACACGATTATTATGTTGTTTTACTATTTACTTTATTTTAGATATTTCTCACAATACAACATTTCTTACAATCGCGCACCGGAGCTTGTCGCTTGTCTCCTACGACCCACCCCTATTCTCCCACTGAGCCCGGTACCTGTTGTTTCTGTCGATTGTATTATGATTTACGTAACAGTGTTTTCTTGAAGTTCGAATAGTCGACGAAGAGGTCCATTTCCTTTTCGGTCTCTTTGTTGTATCGCTCTACGCAATATCGGTGCTTTTTCGATAGGAAGAGAGCTATTGCTAACCAAACCAGGAGACATTCGGACGCCACCCCGATAGTAATAACACATCGGTATCAGGACACCACGGATAAGTGTATATTTAGAATTTGCAAAGCATTTGCCGCCCCGGGGAATTTAACAGTTGTAAGTTTGTTATTAACTATATGTAGTATTCGTAGTAAAATTAATGTTTCACATCTTACATTGAAGGACTTAATAATAATAAAATAAACGTATTGTCTAATATGTATAACCATTGATTTTAAAAATTCAAATTGTTAAAATGTTCTCTTCATGATTAGTTTTAAGTAAAATATTTTTAAAAATGAAACTTCGCCGATTATAGATTTAACTCCACAGAATGTGGGATTTTGGATTACTGTCAGAAGACTAAACTTTTGCATCGGGTTTTTACAGAAACTATAACATAAGGAATAAAGGCGTGCATTTTGAACAATTTATGTAGCGATTTTGTTCATTTTTGCATTTTTGTCGTTGTTTGTAATTTTGCAATGTTAAATAAATAATTTATTAAATATCTACAAACTTCGGGCGGAGTCACAACAAAGCACCATCTGTCAAATAGGTAGCTTCGAACATTTTGTACACGTTCAATTGTTTTTTCAGGGCATTAAGGCCTAATAAAGCATTTCAGCGACAATCCACCTGAAAAAAACCCCACTTTTAAAATTTAGTTTTAAGATATCTGTGTTTGTTGTATATGGAAGCTTACTTTAAAATCACAGCAGATAAATATTGGCACTCAGCTCGTGGAGCTAGAATAACAACTTCCAGTATCACAGCAGATATATTAGATCTATAGTTTAGTCTATTTTACGAGGCAGTGTAGTGACGTCATATAGCACAGCAGCTGCTATATTGTCATATTGTTCCCCGTTAATCCGGAATAACAATACAAAAAAGCGAATTTGCTTAGAAACGAACAGTTTTACTACAAAATAAACAAGAAGAATTTGTAAAATTGTTAAAAACAACAAATTGCAAATGACAACCGATAGATGTAAAATGATATGCAATTTAGCAAAGTGCTAATGACAGCAGCGGAAATTGATGCTAACCGGTAACATCAATTTTTTCCAAATATTACACGTACATAGTTTTGGGTTACATTTGGTTATAAAAATTACTCTCTGTTACATCACTACACTGATCGTGAAATGGACTATAACAATCATTTCGCGTATAATAAAGTTATTCTTTATTTGCTAAATGTAATAAGGTTAACAAAAAAGTTAACAAAAGTGATGAAACAGAGGAATTTTGAAATGTAGAGTGACGAGACTATAGTCGCGTATAATATTTTATGTTTAGCTCCAAATAAGTTAATATACGCAATTATCAGAAAAAGTTGGTAGCAGTTCCCACTAAATGTTGCAAACCAAGAAGCCTTACCGCGGTTCAAAGCTGTTAGCCTTCGAATACTGAACCATTCACAATGTTAAGTCTAGAAGTTAGTAACAAAGTTTTAATATTTGATATTACAAAACTTGTGAAAATTCAACATTAGTTTTACTCATGCTTGTAAGAGTTCATTATAACAAATAAAGTTTATGTATAAACATAATAACAACTTGATTAATTATAGGTTTAGAATGCTTTTTCTTTTTAAAGAAAGGAGCTTCCAAGAACCCATAATCCATATGACCTCATAAAAAAAATCTATCGGATCGAAGTCTAGCGAGAGCGGTGGCCATACAACTAGTTCATCTTTGCCAATTCAACTATTTAGAAAAAATGATTTCAATACTACTTAATAACAGGACTTAAGCATGATGGAACACTGTGAACACTGTATTGCATGCACCATTGATCACAGCGTGTTTCCAAAGAAACGTTCTTATGTAAATTAGGCAAATAATTTTTTCAAATACATATACTTTATCCCAATTAATCGGTCTGGTAAAAATATCGCTTCTATCAAATAATCTCCAACAATGCCAGCCTAAATGTTGCACGAAAGGGCTTTTGGTGTCCTGATTGTTTAAACGCTTTAGGATCTTCTTTAACCCATTGATTGTCATTGTGAAAATTATTAATTGCTTTCCGAGAAAAGTTTGCTTAGTACGTAAAAAGCACAACAGATTGAAAGTTCGGTTTGATACACTGCTGTGTTACAAAATCAGTTCAATAAGAACCATGCACTCCATGTATGTGGCACGCGTAAAGCAATTGTTCATGCGTACTAGGCGAAGTTTCTACTTCAAAGAATAATTCTTTTACACTGCTTTTGGACTCTTTGCAGTTCCATTGAGCACACACCTTTAAACTCCAGCGCCCTGGTGTTTTCTTTTGAACCTCACAATTTACAGTATTCCTTTCAAACGTTGCTTTTTCACGAAAACGTAACACTTGCAATTATTTTTCATCAGCAAAATATTCTTTGTAAATACTAACGTTGTTGTTGGGTTCTCAGTCCGCAGGCTATTTTGATGCAGTTCTCCATGCTAACATATCCTGATTTAACTTCTTCATTGATACGTATCTAATACATTCTACATACATCTGAATTAGTTTATCATATTCAAGTCTTGATTTGCCCTACCATTTTCACCCAACGTATTTCCCGCTAATATTAAGGTAAGCAATCTTGTGTGGCTCAAGGTATGTTCAATCATCATATTACTCATTTTATTTACATTTTCCGATAGAGCTCTGTTCCTAGCAATGCCCCGCAATATTTCCTCATTTGTGACCAGAAATACCCATCTAATCTTTAAAATTCGTTTGTAACACCACATTTTGAAGACCTCTATTCTCTTCCTTTCAGTGCTACCTATCGTTCACGTTTCACTTCCATACAAAGCCACGCTCCATGCAAAAATCTCCGAAATGTTGTCCTAATACTGAAATCTATTTTTCAAGTCATCAAATTTCTATTCTTCAAAATGCTTTCCTTGTTTGTACCGGCCTGCACTTTGTCTTCTTTGCTTCCACCATCCCTTGTTATCTTACTACCCAAGTAAAGGAATTTCTCTACTTCTTTTATCTCTCAATCTGATGTTTGCCGTATCACCTGATCTTACACGACTGCACTCTATTACCTATGTTTTACTTTTATTAATGTTCATCGTATAAAAAATTTTCAAAATAGGTTTCATGCTATTCGACAGATCCTCTGGATCGCTTGCAGACTCTGATTACGTTACTAATACCTTATTCAAATCATAGACCAAGTTGACTCAAATCATCCTCAATCACTAGCAATTCTTTCTACAACAATTCCTTTATCTGTAATAAGATTTTTCTCGAAATGTATTACAGTACTTGATATTTGTTTTGCACTTTCAACTCTGTAGTTGCATTTCATATAAAATATGGGGTTAATTTTATATTTTACACACGTCAACGTGAATCCTACTTAAGAGTGTATTGTTTCTGCGGGTGATTTAAATTACAGTTCAAACTTGGATTTTCCTCTGGGTCTTTGTCCTCACCTTCCAGTTCGACCAAAAGTAACACAAAAAACAAAGCCAGAATGCTCAAGAAACACTAGAATATATTGTTGAAATATATTTGTGAAAGTATTACGTGCTCTCCGTGTAGCAATAATTGTAGACTTATACTCTATCGAAAAGGAGAGCAGGCCTATTTTTAAAAGCAATTTTTCCATAACTATAATTGTCCTCGAGGAGAATTCTTGTTATGTTTAATGTCTAGTATTTTATTTAAATAAACTTACACTAGAGCGATTTTCTAGAAATTTCAAGCAATAAATTTGAAAAATGATTAAGCCAAAATTAGGGTATATAAAATTTTATTGCCTACACTAATATGGCGAAGAAAAATATTTGCTTTGTAAGAAGCAGATCAATAGATGAATTTGGCAGCGCGGATAGCAGAGGAATATAAATAAACCTTGCAAAAGTTTCAAAAGAGCAAAAAAAATGCGTTATCAGATATTAAATCCGTTGCAGTTATTGGGCGATACTACCCTATTGCTGTTATTTGATAAGCTGCACAAGGGAAAGCAAAATAATATCTTAAAATGAACACACTGTAAGAGAGAGAACTAGGATCCCATTCAAACCTTAATCTGCATGTCTGACTGGGATTTAATCTAAAAATTCCATATTTTGTTTATATGGCTACCGCGTTTTGTTTCCTTTGCATTATTGTCAGGCCGATTTTGATAGAATAGAAAATGTGGTGGATTTATATTTCAAAGGTTTTAATAATTGATTTGTTTATAATTTATAGAACAAAGCTTGATAATCTGTATATTTTATAGAGAAATGTATTAATGCAGCAGCTTGTTGGACGAAAATAAAAAAGCTACAGTGATTAAGTTTTAGAATGCATAAGTTCTAAAAGAACAACTACCTATTGGTAACTCTGCTAGTCTATGTAAGTTAAATAAATATAGAATTCTAGGTGGTCAATTGACTTGGGAAATGCAAAAATAATAGTTTATACGAATACGACTGATTGCGTGACTGTCTTCTTTCGTGGTCCCGACTATATAATAAAAATCAGTGCTACTTACTCATGTCATTTCTATTGGACCTGATGTGAACATAAACATTTCTTGGTACATAGAAGAAACTATCCAGATAGGAAAAAGAAGCAAAGCAACTTTCAAATCCTAAGTAAACAGATAGTATGAATTAAGTTAGTGAGCAATTAATAATAAAGATATCAAAAGCTAGTTAAAATAATTGCAAAAGATGATAAGGGTATTATTTCCACTACAGATAAAAATATAAACAATACGAGAGTGAATTTTTTTCATCTGTCTCATTCTACATAAAGTAGCAAATATCCAGTAAATAAGGAAAATTATGCATTCCTGAGCTTAACAGATGAAATTTTTTTTTGCGACTGTATGTGTGCAAACTCTTAAACTTCTTGCAATTATCGCGCAAGTGGCAAGTGAACGTTTTCATGTATATCGTTCTACATAACCTTGAAATTGTCTAGTATATTAGGAAAATTGTGCATTCGCGAGCTTAAAAAAGAAATTGCAATTCAAAAAACGTATGTTATTTACTCTAAGTAATTTTTGTATATGGGCAGCGTTTTTGATTTTACCCTTTTTTGTCGACGCCACTGATTGCTTGGTAGAGCTCGTAAATTCGCTGTTGGAAATTAACTGTCAAGTCCACGTAGGTATGGAAGTATTCCGACTAAGTTACAACCAATTGTTGGGCTTGTAAATCCAATTCTTTCCCTTTTGCAGACATTTCACCGCTATAAGTTCTAATAAGGACGGCTATAATTAATATTCGCTAATTTCAACGAATTAACAATAAAAATTACGTAACTTACATATAAAAGCAGGTAAAGCGGAAAAAAATCAAAACAAACAAATGAGGTTATGTAAAATAAATTTTATTTGACTGTTTGGCTTACTCTCCTAGTAAAATCATGGTCGTTGGCCTATTAGATCTTAAGTTCCAAAACATACGGACATATAACCTTATCTGTTGTTTTCTCATATGAACGGTTCACGTATGTCTTTACTTAAAACGCGCATAAATCCTATCATATTTTTATTATGTGCATAAAATAAAATTAAAGGTACCTTGCAGTGTGGTCTTTAATGTAAAAATATAACTTCCTTTGACAGAATTTTTATTTTTTCAATGTAACACCTCTAAATATGTAGTTCAACCACTAAGTGGTCATCATGAGTAGAAAACAGCTAGCTTACAATTGCTAAACTGAGAGTTAAACTAAAATTAACCCAATACTAGCCGTAATTCGTTTATAATAAAAAGCTCCTTTTTATACAAAATATACTAGTTGCAACCAGATAAAACCACTCTGCTAAACTTTTTTTATTAAATGTTTAATTAAAACTGAAAACTGAAAATACAAAAATAAACGTTCATTTGTCTAATTCATGTAAGTACACACGTCATGTATTATATTTACTGAATTATTATATAAACTAAGTGATACACTTAAAAGTAAGGTAAAGTTTATTTAGTATGAAAAGAAGCAAAACATATCGTGAAGTAGCACATTACATTTGACGCTAATCCTTTTTGTTTCCTTGCTGCACAAGGCCCATCTTCTTTGTGTAGTTATTGGCAGCACTAAGCGTCCGCTTCCGTCAAACCCCACATCTAAACTAACTCTACCTTCTAGAAGTTTTGACTTTTGTGGACCTGGCCGTTTTGGAGCAGAAGAAGTAGTTTTGTTGAGATAGGCTAGTGCAATTTTCCTACGAACATCTAATAGTGACACAGTTTCTTCAGGACTTATAATTTGGAAAATTGTCCAGGCATTTACAACATAAATATCTAGTAGTTGTGTGAATAATGGTCACCACCACTTCTTCGAATAAATTCTCGTTCGATAGGGAAACACTTGCTTATCCAGCATGTCCATCCCACCCATATGCAAATTGTAGTCCTGGATAAGTTTAGGAATAGGGATTTGAATTTGTTTTCTGTCTTTACGCGAATATCGTCTAGTACGACGTAACGGTTCAATATAACGGTAGTTAGTAGCAAGCGAAACTGGCTTATCGTCATTCCATTTCAAAACTAAAATTTCATTTGTTTTGTCAAATCGGTAATCGAAATAACCAAGATTCTTTTCTTTTCGCGTTTGTGTTGATAAATGTAAAGTACATTTCTCTGTTCTGTTTTCTGGAACAGTTTCGATTGCTTTTACATTCAAGTTCCTGAGATAGCACATTGTTTGATCACTGGTGAAAAAGTTGTAAAAATAAAGTTGATGTTTTTCGTATTGATCAGCAAGGTATAGCAGAAATCAGATTAGTAATAACATGCTTACCCGCAGAACCTTCCTGTTCAGCAGTCTTGCCACAATACGGTTCAAAGTTATAAAGGTATCCACATGAACTACATAATCACCACAATCTATAACCATATTTTATTGGCTTCCCACGCATATACATCTTGGTAGAATGTCGTCCATAATACCTAACCATCATTTCGTCTATTGATAAATGTGCATGAACTACACCAAATTGTAAAAAATTTTGCTTGTGCGCCTGGAAATACGACCGGACTTTGAACATCCGGTCAGATTTTTCAATATCGGAATTGTCAGATAGATGCAGGTACTGTTTTATTTTTTTGAATCGTCTTCTAGGCATGAAGTTGTAAACTAGAGGTATTCCAGCATCTGGAGATTGTTGCCAGTACATGTCCTCTTGAGGGAGCTTATGGTAACCACTAAATAGTAATATGCCTATAAAACTTTTCAATTAGTCAGCTTCTAATGAAAAATCTGCCTGATTCTTTTGATGCGAATATGCTATACTTTGTTGCAGAATAAGGTCAATAACATTCTCACTAAAAAACTCTTCAAAAATTTGAACAATTGTAAACCCGTGCAATGCATTTGCGATATTATCAAAATTGTTTTCTGATACGCATTGTTTTATTTTAGTGTATTCTATCTTCTGTGTTGTCCATTTTGGTTTGGTATGATTTGATGGTCGTGCCAAATTTTCTAAAGTACCTCTATCGTCCGATGGCAACTTTTTATATAATTTACGTTCTTTGGCAGGCATAGGTTCATCATTATACAATTCAGGTTTTTCAGTATTGGTAGTAAACAATTCTATTGTACCTGCAACGTCTATTATTTACTCATCATCAAGATTATTTTCCTCAAAATTCTCTGTATCGGTCTGGCTATTGGCTTCTGCAGGAATAATTGCTACATTAATATCCTTATTATCCATATCTCTTCAGAAGCCTTTATCTTCAAATAGTGATTCTATGTCTATTACAATTAGAAATTCCTTAGAACCCAATATGGCTTCTGTGTAACCAATTTATAAAAATATACCACACAAAACTCAATTCTCAACAACAAGGGTAACTACTACTATGGCATCCATCAATGTCCTATAAATGGGATGCAGTCCAAAACTAACAATTTTACCAATGCGATGTAAATAGCATACCTTTCTATTGTATCACAAAAAGAGAATATGATAGCATATATTTCTAAAGCATTCACTTCAGTTTAGTTTAATAAAACATAAATATAAATTTTATAATGTTATGAATGCATACTACTAAAAAAGCAACAACTAGGTGGTGTTCTGTTTTTGAGGTTACCTTATTTTAGTACCATCTGGTAAAATAAGTATGTAAACCAAGTGTAGTTCTAGTTATCTGCGTCATTTGTAGTAAGATTTCTACATTTTTGTTAAAGATATGTACCAAACAAAAACGTGTCTCAAATAGGATATTGACTGGTAATTGATTAAAGTTAGTCTCACTTCTGAGGATATTCTACTCACCAATTAGGCTGAAGTGAAACTTAGCAACTACAAAATTCAATTTTGAACTGGCAAGTGTCCTTACAAAATCCTATTTTATATTAAAAATGTGGTCATACTTGAGCCGTTATTCTCACTTGAATGCAGATACTGCGCTATTATTGGTAATCAGGTGAAGCTCGATTAACCAACAAAGAAAGCAGCTGTGAGTGTTCTAATTGTCCTCTGTTTGCATTCATGCACGAAGCTAAACTTTTAACTAGGTTAATACTTCCATAAGCGTTCAATTCTGAATACATGGAGAACGAGTTAAACCATCTACCGTTTTCTAACCTAATGGGATGGCTAGTTTCATAAATATGTTAAGCAACTCGTGATTTTACATAATCACTTCGTTTGAAATTTGAAATGTGTTCATTAAATCCAGTCTAGATACTACATTTCATTTGCCCAATATATTTTTGAGTAGAGCCAGAACAATCTGCTGCGTAAATCTCAGACTTAAGCAACTTGTCAACTTTATCTTTCGGATTTCCCAAAAGATCTTTGATAGGTAGCGGCCACGATATATATGCAAAATATCCACTAATAAATGGCTAGGCGATGTATTGGTTTTAATATTGGCAGGTCACGCAAATCTGTGAAATAAATCACTGGTAGCGGCCACGATATATATGTAAAATATCCACTAATAAATAGCTAGGCGATGTACTGGTTTTAATATTGGCAGGTCACGCAAATCTGTGCAATAAATAACTGGTCAACAAAAAAAATTTTTGAAAATTGTCTGGGTTTCTTCAACTGCCCTAGGACCATTTTGTTACGCTGATTCTAAAAATGACATCCATTTTTCTCAATCAGGTTTTAATGCTATTTTGAATTTTAAATTCCCAATATTGTGACTAAATTGATCACATATTTGTAACACAATCAGATTTTTTACGTTAATATTTCGCATCCATAAGAGGTTTCAGAGACAAAATAACATGTTCTATCAGAATGTATTAATTAACTGTTACAAACATCATTTTATGTACATTGAATAACTAACATTGATAAAGGTAAGTACATGTAAATTAAACGTTACGTCATCATTGTCAAAAACTTAGGGCATGAACTTCCGTTTCTTTGAAACCCTCAAATGCTCAGCAGCAGGAATGTCTCTCATCAGAGATCAACAGTAATCAGCCATAATGACTGCATCCCCGCGTCCCTGACACCTGGTTGCCATCTCTTTTATGTCCTGATGGAATCTCTCCCCTCTGCTCATCACTCATTGACCCCAAATTCTCGAGAAACCGATCCATATGTGAGAATAAGTAATGCATTTTGATGGTTATGTTGCATCCAAGGTTTCTAAAAGCAATCAGCATATTGGTGACAAGTTCTGCATAGTTCCCGGCCTTGATGTTGCCAAGAAAGTTCTTCACGACCTGAAAAAAAGCCGTCCATGCTTCCAGTTCCACTTGGTTCATAGAGTTTTCAAACTCAGGATCACTGATGAGCTGACGGATTTGAGGACCATCAAAGATGCCAGCTTTTAACTTCTTTATGGTTAATCCTGGAAAAGCATGGCACAAGTAAGTGAAACAGTCACCATCTTTGTCTAGAGCTTTGATGAACTGTTTAATGAAGCTGAGCTTGATGTGCAGCGGTGGGAAGAGTATCTTCGCTGTCTACCAGTGGAATGTTTATTACGTTCCTTGTTCTGCAAGGCACTAACTCCTCCCGTTCAGGCCAGTCCTTCTTTGTGTAATTGTGAGCAGTGTCTCTACTATCCGACATGCACAGAAAGTATGGGTACTTGGTGAAGCCGGACTGTTGTCCCAACAAAATATTCATCATCTTCAGGTCAACACATATAGGCCACTTATGCTGTTCATAACAAATTTTCTGCAGCACATTCTTTGCTGCTTCATACTTCTCCTTCAGTGTTGTCGAGTGAGCAAGAAGTACAGCGTCAAACTGGTTTTCGTTGTGAAGCAGAACACATTTCATCGATCGCTTGCCGCTGTCAATGAACAGTCTCCAACGTCTGGGGCCATACTGTGTCACTCCAAGCTTGTACAGAAGCTGAACAATATCTGTACAGTACATCAAGTCCTACTCTTCCAAGGAAAAACGTAGGAACTCCTGATGTCTGTTGCGGTAAAAGGTAATGCGAGTACCGTCAGAGAGGAGGTTCTTATCCTTCAATCTGGATGCCATTAGCACGACAGAGGACTTCGACAAGTTGAGATTGCGAACTAGATGGTTCAGCTCTTCTGAGAAGAAAGGATGTGGAGCATCATCGTTGAGAATTATTTCTTCATCTTCATCATCTTCCAGAACACTCGAGGAATCTTCGCACTGATGTCAGAAAGTTCTTTAAAGACAAGTACCAGAATTTCATCACAGTGAGGCACAAGACGACGTGCTGATTCAAGATTAGTGTACACGCCTCTTGGAACGACAAGGGACGCAAATAGAAATTGCCTGGAGTGCAGTAGGCAGTAAACCAGGGTTTGTAAGGTAGAGCGTGGACTGTATAGAGTAGAAGGAAGGAAACATAGAATTTGAATACAAAGTCACATAAATACTTAAAGCACTTACCGAAGCACAACATCTGGAGCACTAACTCGGCACCTTTCAGTACTGTTTCTGGCCAGAGGTAAATAGGAACGGAGTAAGAAAATGATTATTTTAGGAAAGACATTAGAAGCAGTAATATTGAGAATTGAAGGAAAACACGTTCGCGGATGGTTGTTAATCGACTCTGTCTTAATTATGTTATTCCTTATCTAGTCTGGCTTGATAACGAATACAACGTCGGGAGAGCGAAATGGCGCGAACATAACCGCTCACCAAAAATGAAAATTTTTTAAAAAAGATATATACAGAACTTGAAAAGAGAATTTTATTATAACTGGGCATTTCCTCCCAGTAGGGGGCTACGGTTTACCCGCCGATGCTCGGGATAGAAAAAAAGCAAAATAAAACGCGATTTTTTTTTAAAAACTAAATCTAAGTTTGAGAAAGAAACAAGAAAAAAATTAGTTTTCTAAAGGAAGGGGTATTATTTTATTTACCGACCGAGTGAGGGAACCGTGGGTGGTTTTTACCCACACCACGCGAACAACACCATCGCTACTGGGAAATAATTGCTCGACGCGTCCTAACGGCCACGATAGAGGAGAAGTTTTAATTCCGGGAAGAAAAACAACTTGACCCACTTTGGGTATATCGGAGGTACGATTCCATTTGGGTCGTTGAGATAAAGTGAGCAAATATTCATTGAACCATCGCCGCCAGAACGACTGGGTAATTTGGCGCAATCGTAGCCAGCGCGAGTGCAAATTTATATTTTCTGGCAGAGTTATCTCTGGCATACTTAATATAGGGCCTCCAATAAGGAAATGACCGGGAGCCAAATAATCGGGGTTGTCTTTAGTGTCCAAGGAAAAGAAACACAAAGGTCGGCTATTCAATACGGCCTCTATGCGAGTGAAAACAGTAGCCAACTCTTCAAAAGTAAGAGGTTGTTTGCCAAGAGTGCGTAGTAATAGAGATTTTGCAGATTTTACCGATGCTTCCCACATACCCCCAAAATTAGGAGCATAGGGCGGATTAAACTGCCATTTAACTTGGCGAGAAACCAATGCGGAAAATATTTCATCTTGGTTTTGATGAAGAAACGCACTAGCTTCCTTTAACATACGGGCTGCACCAATAAAATTCTTTCCACAATCTGAATAGATAGTATCAGGAGCACCTCTGTGAGAAGCAAATCGATCAAAACACGCCATAAAAGCATTAGTAGTAAGTTTGGGAACTAATTCCAAGTGAACAGCTCTCGTGCACATGCACACGAAAACACAAAGATATGATTTGAAAGAAGAAGCATTACGCCGAATGGAAGACTTAACAAGCAACGGTCCAGCAAAGTCAACTCCAACATGAGTAAAGGCACGAGTTAATTGTACACGGGACGGAGGCAAATTAGACATAATGGGTTGAGAAGGCTTGGAATTAAATCGGAAACATGGTATGCATTGATGTATTCGTTGTCGTATTAACGATCGTGATCCTAAAATCCAGTATTTTCTTAGAATAAGAGCTTGTGTGGTAAGAGGTCCGGAATGCAAACATAACGCATGATAGTGGTCGCAAATAAGTTTAGATAAAGCTGCCCTTTTAGGCAATAACAGAGGATGTTTGCTATCATAGTTCAATTGTGAATGCTGTAAGCGACCACCCACCCTAAGCAAACCTAGAGTATCGATAAACGGCGATAATTTTCTAAAAGAGGCGGAGAGAGGTTTTTTATTTTTTATTTGCAACAATTCTACTGCAAAAAATTGTTGTTGAACAAGTTTCACGCATGTTTGTGATGCATTATGTAATTCATCACGAGAAATAGGACCTAGAATTTTTCCCATGGGGTGACGGCAATTATAAATAAAACGAATAATATATGCCATTGCATATTGCAAGCGACTTAAAGAAGAAAAATTTCCCATGAATTCAGCAAAATCGCACTGTTCTAATGCAACCAGTAGTGTAGTAATTGATTCTAATTCAGGTACTTCACTCAAAGGAACAAAAGAGTAGTTGAGGTTAAAACAAACAACATTTAAATTAGATGCACCTTTCCACCACAAATCGTGGCGTAATAATTGAAGAGGGGGAGTCCACGAGAAGCGACGTCAGCAGGGTTAAGTTCTCCGGAAACATGGCTCCATTGATCAATGGAGGTATATTCTAGAATTTGGCTTACTCGATTTCCCACAAAAGGTTTTAACAAATATGTAGGCGTATGCAACCATGTAAGTACGACTTGAGAGTCTGAATAAAGTTTAGTTTCCGAAATAGGGTATGGAAATTTATTTGAACGCATAGAATGAATTAATTTGGCTAATAAAAGAGCTCCAGAAAGTTCTAAGCGTGGGATAGTAAGATGCTTTAGAGGAGCAACCTTGCTTTTGGCTTGTAGAAGATTACAATTTACCGATTTATCATTAACAACATACAAGTAGACACAAGCGCCGTATCCCCTTTCGCTTGCATCGCAAAATCCTAGTAATCGATAAGTGCCGTGGAATTGAGACAAAATACGAGGAATTTTTAGCTGGGATAACATAGTAATTTGGTTACAAAAGCCTTGCCATTCCTTGTAACGTATTTTTTTTCTAGTTACACTTCGTTCTTTAAAATAAAAATAAAACAGCCATAATTTAAAATATTTAATTTGTGAATTACCGTCCAATAGAAATTAATACATAAAATTGATAATAACACATAGATTCCTTTACCTTTATGCTCTAAAGTTCGTTACTAAGCTCTGTCGAGTTGTCAATTTGTTCACTTCATTATCAGCGTTCGAACAGGCAGGCTGCTCTACAGGATAAGTAAAGTCAAGATGGTCGTGTGTAAGCACGTGGCTTCTAACAGTGTTAGAAAAAAGAAGATTAATTCATTGAGATGGAAGCCCCCTTTGATATCATTAATACAATTGGTATAAATTAATTAAATAAATTATACTAATATTTTTCATCTTAGTGCAATATCTTATATATCTCAACGCAATATCTTGACGCAGTATCTTAAGGCAATATTTTAAGAAGGCAATTACATGTGTTCCGTATATTTCAACTACACCAATAAATAACATCAAATAAGTAAATCTTTTAGCTAAAATTTTGTTGGAGAATTAAATTCAATCAAGCTGAGGTTGGTTTCTTTATGTAATAGTTGTATTCCGAAGAACTTTGATATTCAATGGTTATGGAAATTTCCGACATCTGAGGTCAAGGTCCTATATCGTTCGTTCAGAGCAGTTTCGTAGCACGTGAGTGTACCTTAGGATTTAATCACTTTGAACATTAATTAAATTGCAATAAAGAATATAACATTAAAAATTTGAGTAACGTAAAAAGCTTTTAATGAAACAGCAAATTAAATAACAAATCTATTGTGTGTCAGAATGTTTACACGTACACAAAGTGTACATTTGGTAAAGCTGTGCATGCCATTTTATGTCAGATATATAAAAAACATAGATTCACTTGTCCTATCTAGACGTCACATGTCGTCTTAATTTAATTTAAAATATGTTTAAATATTTTGAGGTCATGAACTTGCATTTTTCATCGACATGTGAAATTCGCGTACTTACTGTTAAATAAAAATAACTTAGAGTAATTACCTTCTACAATATCAGCACTTTGATAATTAAATTTTATTGTGAAGGTCAAGGAAGTACTTCATTGATTTAAAGAAATTTATGTATTATGAGTAACTTAGAAAATTTCAAGTCAGTATATTTAAATTTTGTAGAAAGATCCATTCAAAGATCTTCCTATTTTTGAATGCAAAACTTTACTAGTATATTTCTGTTCTAGAAAAATAATTAAGTGAAAATTTTTTTAAGAGATACGAATTTCAATATTATAATTACATGAATCCAGAAATTTATCCAAATAGAATCTATTTTGTTTTTGAATGACTTTTTATTATTTAGAATTCAAGTAAAAAATCACAAGTCATTCCTGATTAGAAATGGTGTGTAATGAAAACAAATTCCCTGGGTATATATTTTAGAAACCTAAATTCTATTATTTTATTTTTGGCAAATATTTTTGAGGACACAAATGGTGTCCATGTTGTACCTTTGTTTATTCACAGGTCAAGCCGAGACATCTGTATGACATCTGGTGTTTGAGGTCTTGGTAAGTGTGTTTCAAAGAGTGAAATTCAGGTTTTATGGCTATGTTAGTGGTGTTGACTTAAGGTTTCCGCATTCCCCTTATACAAGCACAGTTAAATTTTGTTGGTTATTGTATTGAAAAATACGGTGGCGCTCATTAAATATATTTTTGGTCTTTTGACAACCCATGACCCAAGTTCATGATCTACCCAGAGCTAACACTCGACTAGCCGTTTATGTCTTAAAAGTTTTTCTTTATCTCAAGCCATTCTCCATCCAACTTTACCTTGGGCTTACATTAATAAGAAGAAATTCTCGACCTTGTGATGTCAGGTTAGGGTTTAGGAAATTTAAAGGTGTAATTTTTTAGCTGAACGAGGATAAAGTTTATAATAAAAAAAAATCAAGCAAGAAATAATTTTTTATTACATCCTGACACCACTTATGATCAGGGGTATCATCCCAATCAATTTGTTGAACCCACAGTCGTTGTAACATATGCTTTACTACAAATATTACTGGAGTTAACCACACTAAAGAGTCAAATATGCGGGCCATATAAAAAGTACAGAGCGTTTTGTAAATTCACCTTTAAATGGTATCACGTTATAAGTGAACACGTCTATTCCAGGGTTCCAGACTAAACCTAGTATCTTTATACCACTAACGTGATCAGAAAAAGGAATTAGAGTTTCTAATTCAGTTTGTTCGAAATCCTGTAACAATTCCTCAGAGTTACTAGACCATTTGCGCAAATCAAACTGGCCTAGAGAAAGAAGTTTTACTAGCTCGTGCTGTAGTTGCTTTGCTTCAGCAATACTTTCAGCACCGCTAATTACGTCATCCATATAGGTATGATACATAATAGCTTCAGAAACCAGGGGGTAAGAGTTTCCTTCGTCTATAACCAATTCCCGAAGAACTCTTTGAGCTAAGAAAGCGGAAGGAGCTAAACCATATGTAAGAGTTCTAAGCTCGTACTCAGAAATGTTGTCTTGTGGAGTTGGTCGCAAAAATATATGCTGAAATTGACAATCTTGCTTACGAAGTAAGATCTGCCGGTAAATCATGCGAATGTCCGCACAAACAGCAATTTTATGCGATCTAAATGTATTTATTATATCTGGTAAATTGCACTGTAATTTGGGACCAGCATATAATCTATTGTTGAGAGAAAGACCTAATGAATCCACGGCAGATCCATTAAAAACAACGCGTAGTTTGGTAGTACTACTTGTTATTTTCGAGATGGCATGATGTGGTAAAATATAATCGGATGGATTTTCGGCTAAAATCATATGACCAAGATCAAAATATTCTTGTAAAACATATTATAAGAATTTTGTTTTTCAAGAGAACATGAAAGACGTTTTTCTAAATTTAGATAACATTTATAAGCAATATGTCGATTGCTACCGAGAGGTTTAATATTGTTATTGAAAGGGAGAGCGACAGCAAAACGACCAGAGGAGTTTCGAGAATAATTTTATAGAAAATGAGATTCACAAATAACATCTTCTTGAGAGGGAACTTTGGGCATTTTGACTTCTTCTAATTCCCAGAAATTCCTTATATCATTATCTACTGAATCAGAAATAAAATGAGAAGTTGCATTAACTGCGGTGTTAACATTTGGAACCTGTCCCAATAGCACGTAACCGAATATTGTTTCAATTGCTACTGGTTGGCCAGGAATGATTCTAGTGCGATCAGAAAATAGCACTTTGCAACATATTTCCGCACCCAGTAGTATGTCTACGGGCAATGATTTATGAAAATTTTCATCAGCAAGCTGCAAACATTTAAATTTATGGTAAATACGAGAAGGCAGTAAGCAACCGGGAACGTTTCCTGTTATTTTAGGGAAGATTGAAGCACAGAATTGAAATTGATGCTTCGAGTGATTAGAAAACAAAGTGCATATTACAGCTCCTTTTGATTTAATTGCAGAACCTGAAATGCCACCAACTTGGCGAAAATCATGTTGACGCTCCAACCCTAAGCGTTGGACACAAGAACTTGAAATTGCGTTAATTTGAGATCCGGAATCTAAATGCATCTCACAGATTGTAACTTATTGTTTATATCTAAAACACGAGCTTCTACCGTACCTAATAAACAGTGTAATTTTCTAGTCGAACTTGTGACGATGCGGTCGAACAGACTTCAGTTTTTTAAATGCCAAACATCCATAGATTTTATGGACTTCCCCACAATAGGGACAAATTATACTAGCGGTTTTAGTCGCCACTGAAGTCTGCAAAATTTTAACCAAGAAGGATTGGTTTAAACTAGATTTAAAGCGAAGGGGTGCACCTGGCCTTGGCGCTCTTTCCTTTTTAATATCTTCATAAAGCTCTGAAGTTTTGCTTTGCAAGGTTGAGTACAAGTAGGAACTGCCGAACCTATGTTTGAATCAAATGCGTTTTGAGTTTTGAATTCTAGGTTGCGATAGCATAAAGAACACAATAAAAAATCAGCCAAATCTTCAACTTTATTCGCTACCTTTAACGTGTTAACAGCATTAACATGAATATTAATAAAGTTTGAGAGCGATCCAAAGTTTTTAAATTGAAGTATTTTATTTAAGTAGTAGCTCGTAATTCTACGAGGTGAATTGTAGCAATCCTGAAGTTTCGTAAACGCTTGTTCATATAAATTGGCATCTAGAGCTAAATCCGAAATTAAAGCCAATGCTTCACCCCTAAGAAGTATTCTCATGGAATGATACTTCTGGATTACGGGAATGTGATCGTTTTCATGGACTAAACTTTTGTATAACGTAATGAAATTTTGCCAATTGTCTAAACAACCATCAAACGGATTTATACTAAGAGGTTTTAAATAACTGATAACAGGTTGAAATGCACTTGCGATAACTGCTGTATCGCCGGCATAAGTAGAAGCCTTTTGCTTCATATCGAAAAATCGAGAACGAATAACATCTATTAAATTATCGAATGAAGATCTTTGAGAATTTATCTCATCCTTTTCTTCTACAGTGGAATTATAACTTAAAATTTTATCGTAAAGAGTATCGAGTTGCTGCTCAATACTTTGCATTCGAACATATTTCGCTTCGACTGCTGAAAAGCGAGTAGCCGTTTTGACATAGTCTTGGATTTCCGTTAAACGAGAAAAATAATCCTCTAATTTCTTTTGTAGAATGTTTTTGGTAGTCATGATTAAATGTTTGTTACGCACAAATAATACTTGCACGAATTTTAGATTAAAAGTACTTCCAAAGAAGAGTTTATTGTTTGTATACAAATACAAATGTTATTGTTTTAAAACGTGTTGAATGGCAACGCGATAACGAAGTTATCTTACTAAAGTATAAATGCAGTATATTTAAAAGTACACACGTGCAATTCAAACTGGAAAATTTTATACTAATTTAATTATCTTTAGAATTAAAGTGTTATGATTATTCAAAATTACAATTAATGTTGGACATACGTATTTATGTGCTTGAATTGAGGATGTGAGACGAAGAACGAGATATAACGTAGTTCTTAATTCGGCTCGTACGGATCAAAAGAAAAACTTATGTACACGCCTCTTGGAACGACAAGGGATGCAAATAGAAATTGCCTGGAATGCAGTAGGCAGTAAACCAGGGTTTGTGAGGTAGAGCGTGGACTGTATAGAGTAGAAGGAAGGAAACATAGAATTTGAATAAAAAGTCACATAAATACTTAAAGCACTTACCGAAGCACAACATCTGGAGCACTAACGCGGCACCTTTCAGTACTGTTTCTGGCCAGAGGTAAATAGGAACGTAGTAAGGAAATGATTATTTTAAGAAAGACATTAGAGGCAGTAATATTGAGAATTGAAGGAAAACACGTTCGCGTTCGCGGATGGTTGGTAATCGACTCTGTCTTAGTTATGTTATTCCTTATCTAGTCTGGCTTGATAACGAATACAACGTCGGGAGAGCGAAATGGCGCGAACAATTACGATAGATGAAGCTCCTTCGGTTCTTTCTGTTTATCGTAGTCACATCAATAGCGCAGAAGTAGCAGTCGGTCAGATGCTTTGTCGGCTCTCTCCAAACCATGGGAATTCCAAATTTCAGAAAACTCTTCTTGCCTTTGGTCCACTGACGCAGATACTCGGCGTATGACTTGCACACCATGTGTGGCGCCCATGCTTTATCCTGGTCATCAAGTTTAATATTAAAATAAGAATGGTAACCACGCTTAATGAAACTTGTGACTCGATTCCTGTTAGTTGCAATGGTGAATTCTCCGCAAATGTAGCAGAACACGTCAGGCCTATTTTTGCAACATATTCTAGTTGAAGCCATTTAATTCACCTGTAATATGTAAAAATTCGATCAGCTATCAGTTGGCACATGCAATATCATCAGAATTCGTTTATTACAAGAAAAATAAATGGATTTTGCATCATATGAAGTGAGAATGCCCGGACATGTAAACAAAAATATCGGAAAAACATATATTTACATTATTTCAGAAAGTTGACTTGATTGGGTAAAACCAATGTGATTTTTGGATTCAGCACATCAACATTATCATAAATCACCCCAAAAACCTTAAACAATAGATTTGTTGTTGGCCAGTGAATAATTTTAAGTAATTCAAAAGGATTTTACATATGCTGAGTACCTAGTTCCTGCTTTCTCTCCCTACTGCGAGCATAAAGACACATTCTTTTCAGCAAAAATTTATCTTAATATGTTCTTGAATTAATAAGTGTTTGTATGCAAAATAAAAAGGGTAAGAAAATTTACTAAAACTCCTAGCTACTTCAAAAATATCTCATTCTAATGATACGTAATATAAATGCTGCTTATTTCTACTCGTGCTCGTTTAATTTGCATTAGGTACCAAATGCTAATTTGGAAGAATATGGGCGTCAGCAAAAATTTATTTCATCTGGGAATAGAACTCTAAAATGTTGCAGCTAAAACACCATTCAACTAGATACAGATTGATATTTCAATAACAGATTCCGTTTAAAGACGTTGACATTTTCCACCTTAAAGGATGTCTGTCGGTATGAGACGACACAAGACGAGACAAAACGGAGTGACAGACATCTAATCGATACTTCATGCAGCTGTCCGCAGTGACGTCACAAACTGATTCCTTATTTTGATGTTGTTTGATGCAATGAATTGATCCTGCTGAAACGAAAGACAGGCAAATGCAGAAACCAGATCTGTCGCGTTTGTAGAGCTTCTCATACAACCTGCTGTAACTTAGGGTCTGTGATGAGATGTCAAGAGATGTATTCAATAAAAACTGCATTATATGTACCTAAGCTTAATATGCATTACATATAAAGACTCGAATTACTATGCGAAATTTACCAAATACAGATTTCACTCCGGTATTGTCTACAAACTGAAACTTAACGCATAATATATTTTAAGATCTATTTAAATTTGGCTCAAACGGTATGAAGCTTTATGATTCTTATAGCCGTATGATCCGACATTTAGAAGTAATTATCACGTGGAAATAAAGTAAAATGTCACGCCATTACTTGAATTAGGTTGATATTTAGCGTAAGCATCTTTTCTATCCAAAAACTTTGTTTGTAATTTGTAAAATAACAATGCTGGAAATGTTAAAAATTAATTTGAAGGTATTCTGGTCATTATGAGTTTCATACTATTGTATGAGTTTAATTTTTCTTATATAAAAGGATGCTTTGCTGAAATAACAGAATCAGACAAACTAGATTTAATGAGCAGATTTAAAATTTTTATTTATTACAAACAACGATTTATATATGTCCACTATTCAGTTCTTCAGACTTATCTAGCAAGAACTGAATTTTCAGTTACTCGTTGAAGCATCCTTCTTGGAATGCCCTTGATTTTGTCTGCGATTTATTGCTTTAAAATGTTCAAATCATAGATAAATAGACAGATCAATTATTTATTGTTGTGGACTAGGCCAGAGCCCACACTAGCCGTATATTATAAGTATTTATAGTCAAAACCATTTAAGCTGACCTATGACTCACCGCGGTACATTATTAGAAATGATAATGTAAACTGCATTGTCTTTGTCAGTATATGTAACTACTCTGCGCTAAAAAGGATGGATAGGAAAGAAGTACGTCTTTTAAAGATTAGTATGGCAGCATCAAAACGTATGTCTGTTATAACTAATATTTATGTATTATTATAACCTATAAATAATTTTAGTTTCCTGTCACTTTTTGTTGTCTTTTCACGTAGTTTTTGCTTTTTTGTTGTATTTACGTTTTTACATTTAGCTCAAATTGCAAATATACAAGTTTTTCAAAACTAAAAGGATTTCTTACACATTGTACATACAGATGCAATTAAACGTAAAATTTATGAGATGCACTCGAAAAGTAATACAAAAATTAATCGTAAATAGTAACTGATTTTTATATTTTTAGGATTGCATATAATTGCAAAAACACTCCAAAAAGAGCTTGCTACTGCCGGCATATGTGATTTTAAATTAACTAGCTTAAGAAGACTTTTACCTACCTTAATGTAGTAGAGCAATAGTACAATAAAATAATACAATACCGTTTTGTTTGTTTAATACTAAATTTGATTAAATACAAATTAAATATTTACAAATACACTTTTATATGTACAACCATACTTGTTAACCATTTAAAACAGGAATAATATAAAATCCCGAAACTACAATTTCCCTGATAATCGTGTGAATAACAGTCTCAATTCCAACAGTAATCATTAGTCTTCAGATATTATTGAATCAGTTAGAACACAAGCGTCTTTATACTTAATGTCAATATAATATCTTGAAAATTCACTTTGTTTTCAAAAACCAACAATTTTTGCGACACCATGCTCCGAACCAAAATATCCAGTTCTGTTGTACATTTCTATACCAAGATTTTATCTACATTCCTGAATTTCCATATTATATTATTAATATCGTCATTTAAACACAATTCATCTAAATAAAATATTGGTCTATTTCCGTTCCGAACTTCCAATTTACCTTAAATTTTTTGGTTTAATTTTTATAAAAAAAAATGTATTTTATATTTATGTTAACGCCATTGTCAACTGCACCTCCAACAAACATTTCTTATAATTCGTAAAAATTAAAAGATCATTTATAAAAGCCTTGGGACATCTTAGCTCATTTCTCACAATATAAACTTCATGCGCCATTTTGTATAAACAACTGAACTAATCCGAATGCTAGAAATACGTTCTGATTGCACTGATGCATATGCTTTAACAAGATGCGTCATCGGTCAGCTTAACTGGTTTTGACTATACATCTATTTGAAGAACTTAGAATAAATAATTCAAAGACAACTGGAGTTCTTGAACTTCTGGTGAGGGGGATTTGTGCCCAAATCTTAGTCGTCGACAGTGCACGTGGAGTGGTGCAATTGTGTGCATAGTGCGAGTGTAAGTGTGATGTGATAGTGAATTACAAGAGTGTATATTAAGTGTGTTAGTGCCGCTGGTTATGGGTGGTAGGTTTGGTTAAGATGATTTCATTTAAGAAATGGTTGAATTCTTGAGGGTAGTTAATCACTAGGAAGTTTATGTCAGGAAGTGGGGAGAACGGGTCAAAGTTTGTAGATTGCTTGAGGTTTATTTGTAGTAGAGAGGTTAGGGGACAGGAGTATATCAGGTGTTGTGGGGTTTCTAGAGATTGATTGTTGCGAGGATAAGCGAGGGACGGAGTTAAATGGAATTGATGAAGTTTATTACGGAAGTTACCATGGCCGAACAGAAATTGCATTGTAGGGGTATTAGAGAAACGAATGTGTGGAGGGATGTTTGTGATATCAGGGAAGATATCAAATGTATATCTGCCGGTGGTGAAGTGGGACCAAATATTTTGCCAGGAATAGAGTAGGGAGTTATGTATTCAGGATTTTATGTCAGTTTTAGGGAGAGTACGGTATTCGTCATAGTGAAGTGTTCTGTCGTGTAGATGATTGGTAGGCTATGTTTGAGGTTTCGAATTTGGAGTGAGTTTAGTTGGATTTTGATCGGAGGGATTTGAAGCAGGGTATACAAGGATGCTGTGGAGGTGGTTCGGTACGCTTTTGAGGTGTATTGTAGGAAAGGTCTTATGATGGTGTTGAGCATACGTCTGGAGGAGAGAGGTGTAAGCGGGAGCCAAGAATCTACTGCGTATCTGATGTTCGGAATTATGATGTGGCTAATGATTAGTCTTCTTTTTGGATTGGTGAGGTGGACTGACTTTGGGAGAGCGTGAAGTAGGTTATGGAGTAAGATTTGTGTTTTGGTTTGAAGTTTGATGAGATGGGAGTTTATTTTTAGGGTTGTAGAGGTTGGAAGGGAAATTGGCTTGTCTAAGCTGATTAAGTTGATTGGGCTACCAGAGGAGATCAAAGGCTGAGTGGAAGTCGGAGAATAAGGAGACTACGTATGTATAGGAGAATGTTTGAACCGTTTGGATTAGGGAGCGGTTTGAACGCTCAACGCTATACTCCGAGCGAAAACCGTGTTGATTAGGCAAGAGTAAGGAATGACGTTCTATGTGCGAGTTTAGTTTATATGGGATGATTTGTTCAAGGAGTTTGCCAAGTGTTGGAACGAGTGCATAGGTTTGTAGGATTTGGGGTCTTCGGCAGGTGCATTGGGTTTGAGTATAAGAAAGATGGAAGCATATTTAAATGGGTCAGGGAAAATCCCAGAGGAGAGGCATTTTTGGAATAGTAGGTGAGTAAATTCTCTAATAAGGGACCAGGATTTTTGTAGGATCAGGTTGGTGTTGAGGTCTGGCCCGGGAGCTTTAAGGGGGTTTAGTTTGTAACGAAGGAATCTAAGAGGGAGAGTTCAATGTCTGTGTCTGGGTCCGTGTCTGGTTGAGTTAGAGTGTTGTCGATTATGCGTTGTTGCGGTTGGGTTAGTACGTCAAGAGGAGCCGAAGGTATTGCTGTATCTAGAAGGGTAAACATTGTTTGCTAAAATGTGGAAGGGATTGCAGCTGAAGTGGCTGTGAGGATGTGTATGGAGGAAGTTTGATCAGTTTACGGTACGTACTTCAGGGGTTTGTGTGTTAATCGTGAATTATGTCAAGGTAGTGCTGTTTTCTCCTGGTGTTAATGAGGATTTTGTATTGTCGTCTGTCAGTGGTGTACTTGTTAGATAATGTATTAATAGCAATGGGGTCTGCAATAGTACGTTTCGCTCTTTGGAGTCTGTTTCTAGTACTTGCAAGTGAGTGAATGGCGTGAGTACGTTGTTCTGTCCACCACGACGTAGCTTGTGGGGTGTAATGTTTGCGTGGGATAGTTTTAGAAGCAGCTGTGAGGATATTGTTGGTTATTTCGTTAGCGAGGGAATGAGGTATGAAGTTTGCGTAGGAGACTGATGGGAAAGCGGGGATAAGTGTCGCTAAGGATTCTAGAAATAAGGGCCAGTCTGGTGTTAAAGGATTGAATCTTCTGGTGTTTTCTGGGGGGAAAATTGGGTAGGATATCGAATGTAATTGGATTATGATCACTGGATTGATGGATGTAAGAAACTGTACAGGAACTAATTAAGTTTAAGGCTGGGGGTTGGTGAGAGTAATGTCGATGATGGATTTGCCGTACTGAGATTTCTAGTAGGGATGAGGGATGGGGAGTACTGGATTCAAAGATGGTATTGGAGTGTAAAGTTCTCTAAAGTAGTGCCATTTTCGTCATTGAAGTCGTTAAACCATAGTGTGGATTTTGAATTGGCGCCAGTAGATATGATTATTAGTTTGTCTCAATCGTTGTAGATATGTGGTCTAGTTGGTGTAAAAATGTAATAATGTCTGTTCTGTATTGGAAGTAAGAAGAAATGAAGAATATGGTGCCTGATTTCCAGAGAAGTTTAATTACAGTAATTTGGGGGGGTGGTTAGGGAGGTGCGGTAAGAAGCGTCAATTGGGGAATCTGTAACAATGATGGCGAAGGCGTAGTTATGGTCAACAGGACTAGGGTGAATAGAGGTACGGGAGTTTGGTGGGGTGTTAGGAATTTTGTTTCGGATTACGTAAGGTTCTTGGACTAAAGCGATTTGGATTTTGTGTTCTTGGAGTATGTGGGACAACTCTAGGGTGGCGGCGAGTGTGTTGGAGGTTGATTTGAATTGTGCGCAGTTTGGTGTGTGAGTGGTGCGTCTTGCGTTCATTTACGTGAGTGTTGTCTAGAAACCATAACGTGTGCGTAGTTTAGTCATAAAGAGAGATATTGCTTATAGACAGGGCAGTCGGTGCTAGTAACGGAATGGTCGTGGGGGCAATTAATGCGGGAACAATTGGTGCAAACGGGTGCGACAGGGGGAGTTTGGAAATAATTTGGAGGAGTGGTTTCCGGCACAGTGGCCACAGGCGGCTGGAGATCGACAGGTTTTGGCAGAGTGACCAAAGCGCTGGCAATTAAAACATCGGGTAACGGAAACGAGGTCTTTGATTCTGCAGGATTTGTAACCTATAAAAACGTGGTAATTTATGGGGAGGAATTGTGTAGGTATATAAAGTGAAGAGCGTCTGTAGATGGGATTTCTTTGTCTAAGTCATAGATGATGATTTGAGGGAGTTTAGACTTAGGGAGATGTACACTGCAGGAATTTTTTTGTGAGAGAGGAGATAAGATTAATGTCAGTGGGTTTGGATGTACGTATGGTAACTGAGGTTTTGGTAGGTCGGATACTTTGAATTCAAAAATTAGGAAGTGAGGGCCGAAGGTTGGATTTTATGACTTTCAGGAGTTCAGTGGGTGTTGTATTGGATGTGGTGGGTTTTAAAGTTATGATTTTGGAGGGTGGCCTGGTTATGCGAGCATGCTGTGATAGCGGTTGCTGAGAGGTAGCGGCTGCGTATGTAAGAATGTGTGTTTGAATTGGCGTTTGTAGCTTGGCATCTAGGTATTGTTGCACTGCTAGCAGTTTCGCTTCGGAGATGTTGTATTTCTGCACCGCTTCGTTAGCAATTAAGCCAGTTGGTTCAAATTTCTGTAGTAGAAAATTAGCACAGGTTCAATTGATCTTGTTACTGTCTTTAAATACGTAATCAGTGATTTCGCGTTTTAAAACACCGATGTTGTGTAATAATGGCGAATCAGATTTGTCCATTTCTGTGTCATCATAATCTTCTAATCGTTTACTTGGGTTGGAACTCACCGATGATGTTATAGATCTAGTATCTTGAGGTGGTGGTGAGCGACCAATTCTCCCTGACCTGGTGAAAGGTGTTAACGCTTCGATTGAAGGCTGGTGGTTGCATAATGTTGAATGCATATGCTTGGGTTACTGGATTGCTGGTAGGCCGATCGTGGCTGCTTCGTGTAGTCGATTCATCCTGGTCAGATGGCATTATCAATTGATAAGTCGTATTACTTGTGTTACGTCATCATCGAACATTCATTGGAATTTGTGACAATAAATACTTTGTGCGTGCATCCTACAGTTTGAGTGAAACATTATATACCGGCAGTGAGTGCGTGAAGTGACAATCGTACTCGAGCCTTTACAGAAGCAAGTCGCATCAGAACCCTTGCAGAAGACGGTCGTGTGAGAGCTTTGAAAGCGAGACCGACACCATTCGTGCGTGTTACTGGTTCTCCGTAAAAGCTTTTGTGCGTGAACGTTTCATTTGCCCACAGCGGCACAGGATAAAAGGTATTTATACCCTTTATTAAGTAGTTTGGTGTAGTTGTTTTTTAGTTATTACATAACCGCTCCACTGCTATTGTTATTGCTTGCAAAAAGCAATTGGTCCTTCCCTATAATAGCATATCTTTATCAATTCATATCATCTTCTTAAGCCCCCCACAATCAACTTGTGTATACAATAACAATAACAGATGTGCTACGTTACAATTACTGATGTTATTTAAAAGTTCCCATTAATTATAATTTAGATTGTTGATCTGTAGAAACTAATGCACGTTATTATCAGGTGGTATACTAATTGGTTGACTGTAAATGTAAATTACAGGGAGTCGGTTCACTGGTCTACACTTTCGGTTTTCGAGCTTTAAATGCAAAAATAAAACCTCGCGAATTACCTTCACGTATGATTATTGTTTAAATTTGTGCCCAGATTGGAACGAAAGTTTATCACTATTATCAGGTGGTAATGGTTTGAAACCTTGACCTTTTAAGTAGTCCCATAGTAAAAACTGAGCAGGCCTTAATACTGGATAATGCGGTGGCCAGCTGGTGTCTCCTCAGCGACTAATTATTCTTCCTGGAATAAATGGTGAAGAGCAGTTAACGAGTTATTTGTGATATGGTAAGTGGCTATCTTGTTGGAAAAATGTGTAGCAGTTAGTTATAGCCAGACTTGTTTTAAATTTCTGGAGGTACAAACATCCGGACCATATTGTAATACCGAGGGCAACCACAGTTATCCTCAAAAAAGGATAAGTCCAAAACCCCTTGGCTTAATATGGCAGCGACTTTAGGAGTGTATATTGGTTTCTGATGCAGTTCCAGTGGATTTTCAGAAGTAGACGGCTCCGTGGCTTAGTTGATTTGCGCCTGACTACTAAGCCCAAGGTCTCAGGTTCGATTTCCGACACGAACCGCTTGAAAAATGTTAGGCGAGCATTTCTCACAAAAACGCCCTCGTTTGGATTAAAGATAAAATGGTGGTTCCGCGTGCTGTAGCGCACTTTAAAAATCCCTACCTTACTTGGAACAGCAAGGGTTCGGAGAAGTTCGAAATTTTCAGTTAAAAGAAATTCGTTTCCTGGTTAATGTAATACCTGCAGGTGGTGCATTGGAAATCAAATGTATGGGATTTTCAGAAACTCAGTATCTACAATTTGTTTGTTCACATGGCCGTTGATGTGGAAATTGCATTCACTAGAGGACCATATGTTATTCAGGCTCCTAAAACAATTTTTCATTGTCTTGCAGAATTCGGCTCGTTTAGCATGAACACCATGCTTCATATCTTGCACTGCAACAATTTTGAACAGATGAAAATGTATTTTTTGCATATAATGCGATGCACCCTGGATTTGTTCAAATCTAGAGAAGCAGTACGTAATTGTAGTGACTGTCGTCTATAGATTGTCAAATGCGAGCGATAATCATGATCGTTCTTGGTGACATTCTCCGCCCTGAGAATTTATCCGGGAGAGTGTTTCTAGTCCCTTAAAGTTGCGCGCATAACGCTTGATTTAACTTCTCGCCTGGTACATTTTTCATATTCATTAAATCAAAATGTGGTTTATAAAGACTTCGAAAAACAGTGCAAGATGCGTTGTTTTTATAAAACAATTCATCCCTACTAACCTACACAAGGCTGTCAAGGGTTTAACGCCACTCTCCTTCCCTAACCTTATATGTTTGACGCGTAAGGGTCAAATCAAAAAAGAATAACATTCTGAAACACCCTTTATAAAGGAGAAATCGCAATACAATGACGATGCTAAGAGGAAATGCAAATACAATCGTCGCGATATTTTAAAGTAATCAGTTCCGGTAACCAGAATACCAATAGCAAGTAAGAAATTACAAATGCCTAAAGATGTTTGCTACCTAGGAAGCCACAAAATGCAAGTTGGGAAGTGCAAAAACTATAAAACAAAGATTAGCACAAGGTCCTGCTGCATTTTAACAAGAAAAAGCAATAAACCTAGGAACTAGGAGAAGATTGCTGAAAATATATGCGTGGAGCACAGCACTGTACGACTGTGAAACGTGGACAGTAGAGGAAACGGACAGGAAAAAGGTAGAAGTCTTTGAAACGTGAAGCTACTGACGCAAGGTACTAGAAATGATAAGGGAAGAAAGAAATATGTCGAAAACTACAAGAAAAACTCAAAAACTAACACAAGAGTTTTTATCCGGCTTGGTGGACCAGTGAACCCGACCAAGTCAAGAAGAAAAAGTTGGAAAAAAAGTCCTCAGAGAACGGGTATATCTAGTAAAGAAATAGTGAAATTTTCAACCTCAAGAAATGAAATTGGTTTCTCAAAAAATCAGAGTAACAAATAACGAAGAAAAAAAGTACAAGCTAAAACTGACTATAACGCAAGTACCAAATATGCTAAAGTAAGTCGACTCTTACGGCAAGGCGTTAGTACTTCCACTGATGTGTTTTACATTATCTCGTTAAACGAACAACCGTAGGTATAGTGACACTTGAGTCTGGTGTTAAAGTCTATTATGTCGTGGATTACCGAGAAAGAAGAAAGGTTCTTCGAGGGACCTCACAAGAAGCCGTGAAGAATTTAACCGAACTTCCGGGTAGAGAGCTAATCAGCCAAATTTTGAGAAGAAGTCGAGAAATGTGAGACAACGAGACTGCAGTGAGCCAATTCTGCCTAAAAATTTTAACGTCCAACTAAAGTGGGTCGGTGGGCCAATCTCCAAATTTTTGGGGTCCTAATTTGGGGTCATTTGGGTGATCTGATTTCCACATTTGATGTTTGCCGACTTCCGGGTGGGCTAATCCTAATTTTGGGGTGGGTTGGCCCTGGGTGGGCCAATCTCCGAATTTTTTGGGGTCGGGGCCAATCTCCAAATTTTTGGGGTCCTGATTTGTCAACATTGGTTGATCTGATTTCCAAATTTGGATGTCCTAATTTGGGGTTCGGCCAGTGGGCCATACTTCCGAATCTTTTGGGCCATTCCAAATTTTCGATTTTCAACATTGGTTGAATTTCAATTGAGCGTAATGATTGCGGCCATGCTTGTTCTTTTGTCATACGTCACAGCTGTCCATTTGGTCGTGGGCCAATTGCCAAATTTTTGGGGTGGGTTTGGCACCTCCGGGTGGGCCAATCTCTAAATTTTTATTTGGGGTCGGTGGGCCAATCTCCAATTTTTGGGGTCCTAATTTGGGGTCATTTGGGTGATCTGATTTCCAAATTTTTGGATGTCCTAATTTGGGGTCGCCTGAGTGGGCCATACTTCCGAATTTTTGGGGTGGGGCCATTCCCAAATTTTTTCGATTTTCAACATTGGTTGAATTTCAATTGAGCGTAATGATTGCGGCCATGCTTTTCTTTCTGTCATACGTCACCAGCTGTAAACGCCATATTGGTCGATGTGTAACTTCGCATTTTCCCTTGCCTTGTTTTCTGCCATTCCTTACTCCACCATCTTGTCGGCCATATTTATATTTTAAGGTACGTCATACGACGACATAGATTGAGAAAGCCAACGGCACCGGAAGTGAACCCGGGCCGTCAGCATGCTATCCGATACGCTAACCATCTGCGCTATCGAGCATAATCAAATAATATATGTTGGATGTGATATTTATTTCTAATATTGACATATTTCCTTGTACGTGTATTTAGTTCATACGTATACATACAAGGCGTATACTGCTATAGCATTAGCGACCTTGCGTACAAACATTTCCGGACTATTTAATAAGATTATGACAATAAATTAATCTACACGTACAGTTTATTCAATAATCTATTTCTTGTAACAATTATTATTGTATTGTATAATTACGAACCTATGCAATAATGTGACTCATCACCTGTCTGTCTGTTTTAATTGCGCCAACGTCTTCCTTTCGCAGAAAGCCAAATGTAAATTGATAATCAACAATCTTTTTGGGTCTTCGGAATTCATGTCTGATTGAAGCAACCTTGCGTCCAAATATTTTTCCATTGTTAATAAAACGATGGCGTTAAATTATTTTAAAAGACATGTCTTGTTTCATTTGCAATACACGATTAAATTCTAATAAGGTTATTGCAATACAGTTTATTGAGAAATCTGTTTCTTGCGCCTATTAATTATTATTATGATATTGTGTAATTATAAACCGATCATTATACCTTTCGGTCTGTTGAAATTGCTGCCAATACCCTCCTTTTTGGAAAACCAAATTTAAATTGCTAACCCCTACTCCTTTGAGGCTCCGACATTTATGTCCGATTCGAGCGACCTTGCGTACAAACAATTCCGCACTATTAATCTAAAACACACTAGTTTCATTCTGCATACGAGAATGTTATTCTAAATCGTTATTTTGTTAATAACTAATAAAGATGCATAGTTTCACATTCCTATTAAATGTAGGGCATTGTTACAAGTTGAGTAATACAATAATTCTTTGCATAGCGTTTGCAGTTTACGTTGATTTATAAAATAAATTATTTAACCAGTAACAATAAGATTATCTTTACTAGGTTAAGGATAAACTAAATTTGTTATTGGGGAACATGACTCACGACAACAAGTCAGGACAAGTATAATTCAATGCATTCCAATCAAACACGAATGCTAAATTTATTGCTATTAAGAATATAACTAGAGAACTAGAAAATTATCTGTGGAAGTATTCGATACAATAATAATTAATAATGTTCTCTATATGGGTATTAAGGTATATTAGTGCTGCATAGACTTAACACCTAACATCTTTAAACATTTGCAAATGATGGGCGAAGATCAAGTAAACGAATATCGTTTTCGAAGCAGGCTTTTCTCTACAATATTCCCCAATTTACGGATGGCGTAATAGCATTTGCAAACCACCGGACATAATGTAAGGATCCAGCCACTAAATCAGGCATGACGCAATATTTTAAATTGTTTGTTCTAACCAGTTCTAACAAGTTAGGACAGGAAAATTCATAGTGGATCAGAAAGTAAGTGAATTATCTAGTACATGTACCCGCTCGTCCCGCGACCGTCTTTGATTTACCGACAGGATATATAACTAAAATAAAAGTATAGAAGAGGTCAGTATTTGTTTGTTTCTGCAACGAATGAGTCTTGCGCTCGTAGAGCAAAAATAATTAATTAATTTGTAAAATTCCGGTTTTGCACTATATAACAAGAAATATATAGAATGGAGAAGTTTATTATCACCAAAGAATTTGTGAAAAAGATACGTCGTTTCAACTTAGTGGGACGTACTCTCGAATTTAATATAAAGCCCATACCTGAGTGTGAGGAACCTATTCAATGGGTGAAAGAGGCGGTTAATCAAGTGGTAGAAAAAGCTACCGAAGGCCTAACAGCGGGGGATCAAGTGGGATTTAGTTTCTGCTCAAAGGATCTAAAGCGCGGTAACGGATGGATTCGTTTCCGTCCTGTAGAAGAGATAACATACGACAGCGTTTGGAACTTTATTAGCAGTGTCTACCAATAGGCGGCTCCGTGGCGTAGTGGTATGTGTGTGACTACTACGCCCAAGGTCCCGGATTCGAATCCCGACACGGTCCGCTCGAAAAATGTTAGGCGAGCTTTTTTCTCAAAAATACACCCTCGTTCGGATGAGAGGTAAAATGGAGGTCCCGTGTGTGAGTGTTGTCACGCACGCTAAAGATCCCTACCTTGCTTGGAACAGCAAGGGTTCGGCAAAATTCCAAATTTTCCAGGTAAAAAAAAACTCGCTTCCAGGCCAATGTAGTACCTTCGGGTGGAGCATTGGAAAATCACATGTAAAGTGTCTACCAATCCAACTCAACAGGACTCAGTACATCTACCTTCTGTTTAGGGGTAACGTCGGTGAGGACGCCAGCGGGGAAAGGAAGAGGTAAAAACTACAATTCCTTTCATGAAGAGTGCGAAACTAGGCGGGGAATTATAGTAATCAAGAATAAGGACAATATGTGTTTACCTCGAGCGTTAGTAATGGCTATCGCGTGTGTGAATAAAGATCCAGACCGGTCCAAAGTGCGTAAAGACACGTTGAAGTTACAGACTAAAGAGCTCTTCAACTGTGTCTTGATTCAGGCGTTATTATTCCCGAGGTAGGATGCGGAATAATTGAACTTCAGAAATTTCAAGAGCATTTGAAAAATTATAAAATTGTTGTTTACAAGTATGGAAGTAAGGGACGCTACATAATGTTCGATGGATTTGTAGAAGGTTCCTCGCTACATTTACTGTACCATAAAAGGCATTATAATGTGATAACGTCCCTCACAGCCGCATTCGGTTGTCCTTATTTTTTTTTTTTTGAAAGATGCCACGCTCCCTATTACGCGAAAGACAGTCATAAGATCTGAAGGTACGTGCGCTTGCTGTCAGCAAGCTCCACAGTGTCAACAACAGCCAAATATCGTCTGTGAGGTGTGTAACCGTAAATTTAGAGGAAACAATGTTTGGAAAACCATACGAAAACTGGTGTTTGCGAGAAGATCCAACTTTGTAGTGTATGCTTAAAAACCGTGAAAAGCGACCGACAACACGCTTGTGGCGAGGTATATTGTAAGATCTGCAGCGCACACGTTACAGAAAACCATTTGTGTTATATGAAATGTGATTCCGGAAAGCCAAAAATAAAGGATGTTCTCTTTATTTTCTATGACCTTGAGACACGACAGAACAAGATGTTAGATAATAGCGATTACCTACATGAACCCAATTTGTGTGTTTCGACAAGCAGGTGTGACGAATATATTAATGAAGACAAACTATACTTCTGTCAGAAATGTGGATATAGACAAGTTTTATTTAAGGACAGTGTCGTAAATAATTTTATGAAATACGTTTTGGAGATTAGAAAAAAAAATTTAAACGAGTGGTCGTCATTGCTCATAACGGGCAAGCGTTTGATCACCAGTTTTGTCTGAATTACATACTAACTAAAACCGATTTAAAGACGGAACTCATCATGAAAGGGACAAAGATAATGTCGATGGTAGTAGGAAATGTGCAGTTTTTGGATTCTCTTAACTATTTCCCCATGGCCCTCTCCAAACTACCAAAAGCCTTCGGACTTGAAAAATGTTTTAGAAAGGGATACTTTCCTCACTTGTTCAATACAACCGTTAATAAAAATTATGTGGGATCGTTGTCCCTACCCGAGTTTTATGAACCCGACAATATGAACAAGTGCGATAGAGAAATGTTTTTTACATGGTACAACGAACACAAGCAGGACAAGTTTGATATGCAGAGAGATTTGGTTGACTACCGTATTTCGGATGTAGAAATTTTGACTGCTGCCTGTCTAAAATTTAGACGCCAGCTGCTTGAAACAAGTGGTGTATGTCCGTTTACAGAAGCATGTACCATTGCTTCGACTTGTAACAAGATATATCGACGTAATTTTCTCAAGCCAAATACAATAGGTATTATACCAAAGGGTAGTTATAGATGGCGTGATAACCAGTCCAAAATAGCTATTCAGTGGCTTGTGTGGGAAGAAAAGCAACGTCAAATTAACATAGTACATGCTGCCAAACAACACGAAGCAAAAATTCACGGTCGGAAAGTGGACGGATTTTGTTCCGAAACAAAACTAGTTTTTGAGTTTTACGGGTGCTACTACCATGGGTGTTTCAATTGTTTTAAATACGGAAGAGACACGCCCTTACATGACGACCCCAGTGAGATACTAAATACAAGGCATGAGGGCACGATTGCTAAAGCAGAAGAACTAGTAAAGTTAGGATACACTCTTATCGAGATGTGGGAATGCAAGTTTCGAAGAAACATAATTGAAAACGAAGAATTACAATTATACATTAGCCAACATCCCTTAGTAAATCAGACGCCATTAAACCCACGCGATGCGTTTTATGGTGGCCGCACAGGAAATACTTTTGAGTACTATAAGGCTGGTGAAAGGAAAAAAATAAAGTACGTGGATGTCTACTCCTTGTACCCCTGGGTATGCAAATACGGCAAATTTCCTATGGCGCACCCCCAAGTTTACGTGGGTAGAGAATGTGAACAATTTGACTTAAGAATAATGAACGGAATAATCAAATGAACCATTCTTCCGCCACAAGATCTTTACCATCCTATACTTCCTTTGAAAATGAACGATAATCTTATGTTTGTCTTGTGTTATACATGCGGAAGAGAAATGAGTGAGGATGAATGCAATCACGACAAACAAGAACGCGCAATCACCGGCACTTGGGTGATCGACGAGGTGTTGAAAGCCGTAGAAAGGGGTTATCAGATACTGAAAATTTACGAGGTTTGGTCGTATCAAGTCGATCAATTCAATAAGGCCGAAAATAGTGGGGTTTTTTTTCGAGAATTAATGGACAAATTTCTAAAAATAAAACAGCAGGCCACGGGTTGGCCAAAGAGTTGTGTGTCAGAGACCGATAGGAATAAGTATATTGACGACTTTTTAAACAAGGAGGGTATCAAGATGGAGTATGCTGAAATTTTGGACAATCCTGGGTTACGTTCTCTGGGTAAACTTATACTGAACTCGTTCTGGGGTAAGCTGGGTCAAAGGGAAAATCAGCCTAAAACAACTATTGTCAACGACCCCGGAGAATTCTTTGGAATGTTGTCAAATTCCGGTATAATAGTAAATCATGTTCTTCCTGTTAACGAAAACACAGTTATTGTTAATTGGCAGTACAAGGAAGAAGCGTACGATATACTACCTACCGTAAACGTTGCCATAGCAGCATTCGTAACTGCCCAAGCTAGACTTAAATTGTACAGCTACCGCGAGAAATTAGGGAACCGAGTGCTGTACTACGGATTCTATAATTTACGTTTCTAGGCCCGGGGAATACGACGTTCCTACAGGAAAGTTTATAGGTGATATGACTGATGAATTAGAAGTGTACGGTTCGGGTAGCTACATTACAGAATTTGTGTCCGAAGGTCCTAAAAACTACGCCTACAAGGTATTTTCTACGGATGAGCAACGGGATAGGTTTTTATGCAAAGTAAAAGGAATCTCACTTAACTACTCAGCAGACAAACTTGTAAACTTCGAAAGTATTAAGAAAATGATTTAACTCCATCAGAACCTCTATTCATCATATCTAAAAATATCAGAAGAACAAAGGAACACGAAGTAGTTACAAGAATGGAGACAAAAATGTACAAGACAAAGTCAACCAAAAGGAAGTTTTTTTTTGACAATCACACCTCACTTCCTTTTGGTTATAAAAAATTGAAAATATTTTAGTTTAACAACCTATTCCAAACTTAACACTGTACAAATATTTGTAGCAATGTACCGATTATATCGGGTTGATCTGTAGACGTTTTCTTTTTTTTTTCTTTTTTTTTTGTATTTATAATTTATATACCTACATTTAATGCACTCTATACCGTAGACAACATGTAATTGTAGAATACTTTTTAAATTCTGAAAATATACATTCGTAAGAGCTCTGTTGTAAACTTCCGTATTCTTTCAACAATCATCATAGACGCTTTAATTCATGTAGAGTCTTTATGACAAACAATGTACCGATTGTCGGTATGTTGTTAAAGTGGTGTTTGACAATGTATTTTTAGTGCTATGAATGTATATTTATGTTGTAATGCTTCAATAACATTAAAACTTTATCATGATACATTTTTTTTTTTTTTTTATTTACATGTGAATTTCTATGCCTGTGTCTGGTTTTGAACCCACAATATAACCTCTATAAGAGTATTGTGTTGTAAAAATTAGTGAAAATTCATTCCAATAATGGTTGCTCACGTTATTTAGGTAAGTATGCTCTAATCAACTTAAAATTACAATACTGGACGAAGGAAACGGGTTTAGCAACAGCATTCACAGTAACTTAAAATACTATATTCAAGAGTTGATATAAAGAAATTTTGTGAATTTGGGGAGGTAAACACATATTGTCCTTATTCTTGATTACTATAATTTCCCGCCTAGTTTCGCACTCTTCATGAAAGGACTCAGTACATCTACCTTCTGTTTAGGGGTAACGTCGGTGAGGACGCCAGCGGGGAAAGGAAGAGGTAAAAACTACAATTCCTTTCATGAAGAGTGCGAAACTAGGCGGGAATTATAGTAATCAAGAATAAGGACAATATGTGTTTACCTCCCAAATTCACAAAATTTCTTTATATCAACTCTTGAATATAGTATTTTTAAGTTACTGTGAATGCTGTTGCTAAACCCGTTTCCTTCGTCCAGTATTGTAATTTTAAGTTGATTAGAGTATACCTACCTAAATAACGTGAGCAACCATTATTGGAATGAATTTTCACTAATTTTACAACACAATACTCTTATAGAGGTTATATTGTGAAACTAATAAGTACGCACTAGGTTCAAAACCAGACACAGGAATAGAAATTGCATGTAAATAAAAAAAAATGTATCATGATAAAATTTTAATGTTATTGAAGCATTACAACATAAATATACATTCATAGCACTAAAATACATTGTCAAACACCACTTTGTTATAAAACAACGTACCGACAATCGGTACATTGGTTGTCATAAAGACTCTACATGAATTAAAGCGTCTATGATGATTGTTGAAAGAATACGAAGTTTACAACAAGCTCTTACGAATGTATATTTTCAGAATTTAAAAGTATTCTACAATTACATGTTGTCTACGGTATAGAGTGCATTAAATGTAGGTATATAAATTATAAATACAAAAAAAAGAAAACGCCTACAGATCAACCTGATATAATCGGTACATTGCTACAAATATTTGTACAGTGTTAAGTTTGGAATAGGTTGTTAAACTAAAATATTTTCAATTTTTATAACCAAAAGGAAGTGAGGTGATTGTCAAAATCTTCCTTTTGGTTGAATTTGTCTTGTACATTTTTGTCTCCATTCTTGTTACTACTTCGTGTTCCTTTGTTCTTCTGATATTTTTAGATATGATGAATAGAGGTTCTGATGGAGTTAAAACCATTTTCTTAATACTTTCGAAGTTTACAAGTTTGTCTGTTGAGTAGTTAAGTGAGATTCCTTTACTTTGCATAAAACCTATCCCGTTGCTCATCCGTAGAAAATACCTTGTAGGCGTAGTTTTAGGACCTCCGGACACAAATTCTGTAATGTAGCTACCCGAACCGTACACTTCTAATTCATCAGTCATATCACCTATAAACTTTCCTGTAGGAACGTCGTATTCCCCGGCCTAGAAACGTAAATTATAGAATCCGTGTCGTAGTACAGCACTCGGTTCCCTAATTTCTCGAGGTAGCTGAACAATTTAAGTCTAGCTTGGCAGTTACGAATGCTGCTATGGCAACGTTTACGGTAGGTAGTATCGTACGCTTCTTCCTTGTACTGCCAATTAACAATAACTGTGTTTTCGTTAACAGGAAGAACATGATTTACTATTATACCGGAATTTGACAATATTCCAAAGAATTCTCCGGGTCGTTGACAATAGTTGTTTTAGGCTAATTTTCCTTTGACCCAGCTTACCCCAGAACGAGTTCAGTATAAGTTTCCCCAGAGAACGTAACCCAGGATTGTCCAGAATTTCAGCATACTCCATCTTGATACCCTCCTTGTTTAAAAAGTCGTCAATATACTTATTCCTATCGGTCTCTGACACACAACTCTTTGGCCAACCTCGTGGCCTGCTGTTTTATTTTTAGAAATTTGTCCATTAATTCTCGAAAAACCCCACTATTTTCGGCCTTATTGAATTGATCGACTTGATACGACCAAACCTAGTAAATTTTCAGTATCTGATAACCCCTTTCTACGGCTTTCAAAACCTCGTCGATCACCCAAGTGCCGGTGAGTGTCGTTCTTGTTTGTCGTGATTGCATTCATCCTCACTCATTTCTCTTCCGCATGTATAACACAAGACAAACATAAGTTTATCGTTCATCTTCAAAGGAAGTATAGGATGGTAAAGATCTTGTGGCGGAAGAATGGTGCATTTGATTATTCCGTTCATTATTCTTAAGTCAAATTGTTCACATTCTCTACCCACGTAAACTTGGGGTGCGCCATAGGAAATTTGCCGTATTTGCATACCCAGGGTACAAGGAGCAGACATCCACGTACTTTATTTTTTCCTTTCACCAGCCTTATAGTACTCAAAAGTATTTCCTGTGCGGCCACCATAAAACGCATCGCGTGGGTTTAATGGCGTCTGATTTACTAAGGACTTTGGCTAATGTATAATTGTAATTTGTTTTCAATTATGTTTCTTCGAAACTTGCATTCCCACATCTCGATAAGAGTGTATCCTAACTTTGCTAGTTCTTCTGCTTTAGCAATCGTGCCCTCATGCCTTGTATTTAGTGTCTCACTGGGGTCGTCATGTAAGGGCGTGTCTCTTCCGTATTTAAAACAATTGAAACACCCATGGTAGTAGCACCCGTAAAACTCAAAAACTTGTTTTGTTTCGGAACAAAATCCGTCCACTTTCCGACCGTGAATTTTTGCTTCGTGTTGTTTGGCAGCATGTACTATGTTAATTTGACGTTGCTTTTCTTCCCACACAAGCCACTGAATAGCTATTTTGGACTGGTTATCACGCCATCTATAACTACCCTTTGGTATAATACCTATTGTATTTGGCTTGAGAAAATTACGTCGATATATCTTGTTACAAGTCGAAGCAATGGTACATGCTTCTGTAAACGGACATACACCACTTGTTTCAAGCAGCTGGCGTCTAAATTTTAGACAGGCAGCAGTCAAAATTTCTACATCCGAAATACAGTAGTCAACCAAATCTCTCGCATATTAAACTTGTCCTGCTTGTGTCGTTGTACCATGTAAAAACATTTCTATCGCACTTGTTCATATTGTCGGGTTCATAAAACTCGGTAGGGGCAACGATCCCACATAATTTTTATTAACGGTTGTATTGAACAAGTGAGGAAAGTATCCTTTCTAAAACATTTTCAAGTTCGAAGGCTTTGGTAGTTTGGAGAGGGCCATGGAAATAGTTAAGAGAATTCAAAACTGCACATTTCCTACTACCATCGACATTATCTTTGTCCCTTTCATGATGAGTTCCGGCTTTAAATCGGTTTTAGTTAGTATGTAATTCAGACAAAACTGGTGATCAAACGCTTGCCCGTTATGAGCAATGACGACCACTCGTTTAAATTTTTTTTTCTAATCTCCAAAACGTATTTCATAAAATTATTTACGACACTGTCCTTAAATAAAACTTGTCTATATCCACATTTCTGACAGAAGTATAGTTTGTCTTCATTAATACATTCGTCACACCTGCTTGTCGAAACACACAAATTGGGTTCATGTAGGTAATCGCTATTATCTAACATCTCTCCTGTCTTGTCTCAAGGTCATAGATATTATAGAGAACATCCTTTTATTTTTGGCTTTCCGGAATCACATTTCATATAACACAAATGGTTTTCTGTAACGTGTGCGCTGCAGATCTTACAATATACCTCGCCACAAGCGTGTTGTCGGTCGCTTTTCACGGTTTTTAAGCATACACTACAAAGTTGGATCTTCTCGCAAACACCAGTTTTCGTATGGTTTTCCAAACATTGTTTCCTCTAAATTTACGGTTACACACCTCACAGACGATATTTGGCTGTTGTTGACACTGTGGAGCTTGCTGACAGCAAGCGCACGTACCGTCACATCTATGACTGTCTTTCGCGTAATAGGGCGCGTGGCAACTTTCACAAAAAAAAAAATAAGGACAACCGAATGCGGCTGTGAGGGACGTTATCACATTATAATGCCCTTTATGGTACAGTAAATGTAGCGAGGAACCATCTACAAATCCATCGAACATTATGTCGCGTCCCTTACTTCCATACTTGTAAACAACAATTTTACAATTCTTCAAATGCTCTTGAAATTTCTGAAGTTCAATTATTCCGCATCCTACCTCGGGAATAATAACGCCTGAATCAAGACACAGTTGAAGAGCTCTTTTAGTCTGTAACTTCAACGTGTCTTTACGCACTTTGGACCGGTCTGGATCTTTATTCACACACGCGATAGCCATTACTAACGCTCGAGGTAAACACATATTGTCCTTATTCTTGATTACTATAATTCCCCGCCTAGTTTCGCACTCTTCATGAAAGGAATTGTAGTTTTACCTCTTCCTTTCCCGCTGGCGTCCTCACCGACGTTACCCTAAACAGAAGGTAGATGTACTGAGTCCTGTTGTGTTGGATTGGTAGACACTGCTAATAAAGTTCCAAACGCTGTCGTATGTTATCTCTTCTACAGGACGGAAACGAATCCATCCGTTACCGCGCTTTAGATCCTTTGAGCAGAAACTAAATCCCACTTGATCCCCCGCTGTTAGGCCTTCGGTAGCTTTTTCTACCACTTGATTAACCGCCTCTTTCACCCATTGAATAGGTTCCTCACACTCAGGTATGGGCTTTATCTTAAATTCGAGAGTACGTCCCACTAAGTTGAAACGACGAATCTTTTTCACAAATTCTTTGGTGATAATAAACTGCTCCATTCTATATATTTCTTGTTATATAGTGCAAAACCGGAATTTTACAAATTAATTAATTATTTTTGCTCTACGAGCGCAAGACTCATTCGTTGCAGAAACAAACAAATACTGACCTCTTCTATACTTTTATTTTAGTTATATATCCTGTCGGTAAATCAAAGACGGTCGCGGGACGAGCGGGGTACATGTACTAGATAATTCACTTACTTTCTGATCCACTATGAATTTTCCTGTCCTAACTTGTTAGAACTGGTTAGAACAAACAATTTAAAATATTGCGTCATGCCTGATTTAGTGGCTGGATCCTTACATTATGTCCGGTGGTTTGCAAATGCTATTACGCCATCCGTAAATTGGGGAATATTGTAGAAAATCCTGCTTCGAAAACGATATTCGTTTACTTGATCTTCGCCCATCATTTGCAAATGTTTAAAGATGTTAGGTGTTAAGTCTATGCAGCACTAATATACCTTAATACCCATATAGAGAACATTATTAATTATTATTGTATCGAATACTTCCACAGATAATTTTCTAGTTCTCTAGCTATATTCTTAATAGCAATAAATTTAGCATTCGTGTTTGATTGGAATGCATTGAATTATACTTGTCCTGACTTGTTGTCGTGAGTCATGTTCCCCAATAACAAATTTAGTTCATCCATAACCTAGTAAAGATAATCCTATTGTTACTGGTTAAATAATTTATTTTATAAATCAACGTAAACTGCAAACGCTATGCAAAGAATTATTGTATTACTCAACTTGTAACAATGCCCTACATTTAATAGGAATGTGAAACTATGCATCTTTATCAGTTATTAACAAAATAACGATTTAGAATAACATTCTCGTATGCAGAATGAAACTAGTGTGTTTTAGATTAATAGTGCGGAATTGTTTGTACGCAAGGTCGCTCGAATCGGACATAAATGTCGGGGCCTCAAAGGAGTAGGGGTTAGCAATTTAAATTTGGTTTTCCAAAAAGGAGGGTATTGGCAGCAGTTTCCACAGACCGAAAGGTATAATGATCGGTTTATAATTACATAATATCATAATAATAATTAATAGGCGCAAGAAATAGATTTCTCAATAAACTGTATTGCAATAACCTTATTAGAATTTAATCGTGTATTGCAAATGAAACAAGACATTTGTTTTAAAATAATTTAACGCCATCGTTTTATTAACAATGGAAAAATATTTGGACGCAAGGTTGCTTCAATCAGAATTGAATTCCGGAGACCCAAAAAAAAAGTGGTGATTATCAATTTACATTTGGCTTTCTGCGAAAGGAAGACGTTGGCGCAATTAAAACAGACAGACAGGTGATGAGTCACATTATTGCATAGGTTTGTAATTATACAATACAATAATAATTGTTACAAGAAATAGATTATTGAATAAACTGTACGTGTAGATTAATTTATTGTCATAATCTTATTAAATAGTCCGGAAATGTTTGTACGCAAGGTCGCTAATGCTATAGCAGTATACGCCTTGTATGTATACGTATGAAGTAAATACACGTACAAGGAAATATGTCAATATTAGAAATAAATATCACATCCAACATATATTATTTGATTATGCTCGATAGCGCAGTGGTTAGCGTATCGGATAGCATGCTGACGGCCCGGGTTCACTTCCCGGTGCCGTTGGCTTTTTCTCAATCTATGTCGTCGGATGACGTACCTTAAAATATAAATATGGCCGACAAGATGGTGGAGTAAGGAATGGCAGAAAACAAGGCAAGGGGAAAATGCGAAGTTACACATCGACCAATATGGCGTTTACAGCTGGTGACGTATGACAGAAAGAAAAGCATGGCCGCAATCATTACGCTCTAATTGAAATTCAACCAATGTTGAAAATCGAAAAAATTTGGGGAATGGCCCCACCCCCAAAAATTCGGAAGTATGGCCCACTCGGGCGACCCCCAAATTAGGACATCCAAAAAATTTGGAAATCAGATCACCCAAATGACCCCAAATTAGGACCCCCAAAAAAAATTGTAGATTGGCCCACCGACCCCCAAAAAAAATTTTTAGAGATTGGCCCACCCGGAGGTGCCACACCCACCCCCAAAAATTTGGCAATTGGCCCACCCGGAAGTCGGCAAACATCAAAGGGCCACGCCCCTCGTAGGAATTTTCCGACGGTATCGAAAATTTTCCCATAAAGAAAAGCATGGCCGCAATCATTACGCTCCAATTGAAATTCAACCAATGTTGAAAATCGAAAAAATTTGGGGAATGGCCCCACCCCCAAAAATTCGGAGGTATGGCCCACTCGGGCGACCCCCAAATTAGGACATCCAAAAAATTTGGAAATCAGATCACTCAAATGACCCCAAATTAGGACCCCCAAAAAATTTGGAGATTGGCCCACCGACCCACAAAAAATTTAGAGATTGGCCCACCCGGAGGTGCCACACCCACCCCCAAAAATTTGGCAATTGGCCCACCCGGCAAACATCAAAGGGCCACGCCCCTCGAAGGAATTTTCCCACGGTATCGAAAATTTTCCCAGACTCAAGTGTCACTATACCTACTCGTGACGCAACGCTGTTTATCTTTGTTTTACACTTATGCTATTATTGTAGCATCGCATACTAATGCTAAAGATAATCAATTTTATCTGATATTTCTTGAATTTTTGTGGGTTTTCCGTATTCTAGCCGCTTCTTGGTATAAACGATTATTTATTAATTAGTTTATATACGTAGTTCTAAATACCGATGATTCATCCTTTTATATTCTAGAAAATTACAATAAATTGCTATATTCTATAGGTAATTAAACTTTAATTGCTTTTTAATGCAAAAGGGTTTGCATTTTATAGAAAATATTTGCTTTGGTATTTCAGTACACAAAATTAATATGAAAATTGAGGTTTCTAAATACACGTTGATTGTAGTTTCTTAAGCTAAATGCGTAAAGTTAGTACTATCCTATGCTATTTACAACAAAGAAAAGAATATTTTTGTATGCATCAATTTGCGTTTGCATTGAAATGCGTTTTACGGTATCTTATAATTAATTATTTTTACAACTTATATTACTTGTTATTTATTTACAATACGCCTGTATCATACAGGGTGAATATTTATACATGCGCAATTTGATTTTCCGCTTGTACTTTAATGAATAAAAGTGCGCTTGTATTATACAGAGTGTAACCTTTTAACTTACGGAATTTTCCGTTTTTTTCTAGTTTGTTTTATATTTTAGCCGAATTTATTTGTATAATTTGTTAATTTTCAAAAAATCAAAGGTTTGACTAAAAAGTACGTTTCAAAGTAAATCTATATGTCGTAGTTTCGTGCATTATTAAAAGTACATTCAATTCAAAGACTTATAAACGACGCGTAGGGAAAGTCCGATTTTCTGGAGCTTACGTCGTCGGATGTTTAACATATTATGCAATATGACCTCACTATGAAGTTTAATTATATCAATATACATTGTTGTGCGGTTTACTGGAAACCATCGAGCCCCAGCGTTGTGCCGTCATATTGTTGTGCGGTTTGCCTGAAAACCATCGAGTCCCAACGTTGGTCGTTATATTATTGTGAGGCTTTCCCTGTAACGGCTCGCTAATTCGTGCCCAGTGTTGGGTCGACACATTCCTGTGAGGTTAAGCTCTGTAAAAAGATCGAGCCCAAGTGTTGGGCTGTAATAATGCTATGAGGTTTTCCTTCTGGAGTAGCGCTGCAAAAACTATCTAAAATATATTCATGCCTCACAACTTGGGTGCCATAATACTGTGTAGTTTACCTCGGCTGCTTCGCTCTTGAATCCTAAATCCACTAAAACCCCTTAAAACTAACACAGACGCTTACCTGGTACCACTGAATCTAAAAACTCCCGCTCATTGCCTCTATGCTGAAATCTAACAGAAATTCACACTCTACATACACACTCAAAATAACGCAATTCACAAAATACATCACACTCTATTTACATGAAATAAATATTAAATTTTCAAAATACCTTTCATTATGTACACTCGTGTTATTAATAATGTCAACAGTTTCATTTTCAAAAGTAATTCCATTCGATAACCTTAAACAAATATTTTATTAAAGTAAGAGGGCGTTCGCATACCATACGTTAACCCCTTTGTCTTATCATGAGTTTATAGTAAAACTTTTTAAATGTGAGTGCAAATTTACCGCACTTCAAAAATAAAATAAGCCCCCTATAATTTTTTACAACAAGCCTGGTTATCTGTAAATTAATTATGCTTGACTACCTCAATAAATTTCATTTACACCTAAAGTCCCATAAATTTTCAGTTCATCACATACATCAAATAAGAAACACTCCAAAGCACAAAAAAATCAAAAGAACCATAGCAAATATTCACCACAAAATGTTTTTATAAAATTGATTACCTGGTAACTATGTTCCAACAGGTATGCCGTCCAGTATGGCACTAGTCCATGAAACATTCCCCGGTTGAATCACCATCACTCTGTGTATGTTGCTACTGCAAAATCTTTTCATTTACAATAAAACCTTAAGCATCCAACTTCCAAAATTTTCTCCTCGGATTCCCATTTATAATAAATTAATCAAAAATTGCGGACTTCACCATCAAATACTCCCAAATTTTAATAATTTTCAGGCATTCCAAAACCAAAATCGTAATCGTTTGTACTTACATCCTTCATCTACTCTTCGCTTAAAATTCTTTATTTGATTTTTAAGTGACTTGACTTGTCATTACACTACACTAACTTATGTGCAATTATACATAAATTTACTAAATATTTTCACTAAAAGTAACTCCATGATATGCAAAGGAATGAAGAAAAATTAAGAGAGCGTCACCTCCGTTGAATGTGGGTTATATAAACTTGCTTACACCTCCCTGTTTTCAAGTTCGCACGTAAATTTTTAACGTACAACCACATTCTATGTAAAAGCATCACCCGTTCTTCATTTCTTAAAACTACTAGCATAACCGCCTCTATATTATCGTGAAAAGCTCCAACGCCTCTTCGTTTCCCCTAAATTACGACAACAAACACGTTAAAATACTTGGTAAACATTTACAACGGTCCACCGTCCTTGTTATTCAGCGAAAACTAGCCGCAACCGAAAATCGATTCTCATTACGTTCACGCCTTCAAACTAAAACAAACCTCTTTCATCTCCCTTGTTCATATAGTCTCTTTTCACACATATGCTTTCACCAGCTGGGTATTTGCCCTACCTAATATAAAACTGTTGCGCGTACGCCTGTATCGTCCAATCATCTCGCTCAATTTCTGTCCCTTGCTTTCAATCGATCCGTGTCTGCTTATAATATTCCTATAAATTATTGATTTTGTTGCCCTCTTCAAAATGAGTTTGTTTGTCGTCTCAATTTTAAGATTTGAGGAAAATGCAAAAGCATTTATTAATTGCGTAATTAAAATCCATGTATAGATAATTATTTTAGAAAAATACCTATTAAAAACAAGTTTTTATAGCATCGTAATACGACGCTTTAAAAATACTAAATAAATTTCAATCCGTACTTTACTAAAATGTAAATCGTTAGAAGTATCAGTCGAAAAACATTGTTTATTCAAAACCTTATAACACAATTGAGATATTTAATGTATTCTCGTTAAAATATCATTTTATGAGAGAAATACTTTTAATGAAGCCCATTTTGGGTTTATTCTAGGACAAAATTGTATCAGTTAATCCAAAACGAAAATACTGCATTTTATTTCCTTAAACGATTTTGAGGGTATTCGAAAAGCTGTAAATCCATCCGTAAATACGCAAGTAATAGCTAATTACTTACCGTAAATAAATACACCTCAAGTTCGCGGAACATAATAGTACCGAAAGGCTATAAAATAATAAGATAGTTTGAATTATATTACAGAAGTCATAGGATAGAGATGACGCTGGTTGATTTCGTTTGTTAACAAAGATTGAAAACTTTATTATTGCAATAAATTTTATACGGACAGCTTATTCCACGCGAAATCGTTGTGGATTACTATATCATGCAGTGACTAATACTTCGAGAATATAATAGAACTTCAAAGAAGTATGACATATTGAGAGTGTTTATTATATAAGGGCGGGATTTAAGGAGCGGTCATTATATCATTAATTCTTTTTTACGGCATGAAACTAATGCAACAGCACTTCTTATAGATATGAAGATATGGACCTTCCTGCTGACTAAGCTTATTTATTTTTCTGCAGATGTGTTATTTCTACAATTACTATATAGCCAATACATCAACATAAAAGTTCTTGCTGAGTGGGATTAATTATTTTTTTGCAGATTTTTTGTTATTTCACTATACCTAGATAATTTGTCAGCATTAAGGATCTTGTTAACTGTGTTTTTTATATTTTTGTGGAGTGGATAATCGATCATTTGTCATTACTTTACAATGTTTTAACCTGAGCTTGACCAACTTTTGGTCTAAAACAACGCAGTTTTACTGCTAACTAAGCGGTCATCATAATTAAGCAACCGCAGTTGTGTCATCAGCAGCTTAGCTGACCTACTTAGAGTTCAAAGTAACGCACTTTTCTAGTCGATTGGTCTAAATTGAATCCAGAGTCATGTTGTTTTTAGTGGATTGCTCTACAAACCAATGTAATCACGTCGTTTCTATTCGATTGACCTACATTGAGTTCAAGGTCGCATAGTTTTTAGTCGATTGACCTACATCGAGTCCGGAGTCGCTTTGTATTCCTACTACCAGGATTATACTAAAATTTCTGATGATGAATGTCTGTTAAAAGCTGCTTTCAGATGTGTTATGGGTTTTGCCCCAGCGTTGATAATATCGTTGGAAAGAATTTATTAAGACATAGAGAAATTTGTTTGTTTCAAAATCATTTAAAAACCAGAAATCATAGTGATGATTTCTGAGCGCCATATTATTATTTTTCTGATTCGACAACTTTTTCTTGTTCAAACGAATTGGTATGTATTACCGTTTTCGAGATCCCCCATAGCGACCCTCCTTATCTTGAACGCCTTATAAATTTATGCAAATTCTTAAATTCGTCTTTTCATTTAATAGCATTCAAGTCTAAAGAATATTTACCGTATTTAAAAATAACAGTTTTCAGAGTTAGGGTTGATTATTATACCATAAATTCACGCAATATTTTCCAGTTTTCCATTACTGCAAAATTTCTTAAAGCTCACTGCAGTTGACAAACAATGAGTTTCTCTGACGGTTTCATAAACAATTCATGTAGCTGGAATTATTGTTAACGTCGGACGTGATGAATCTGTCATCTTCATGAATGCTGGCCATTGTGGATGGATCACTGGTGTCAGATCCTCGTTATGTGGTTTCTACTGTTACTGATCTAAACTAGTACAACGTTAATTATTTGCTGAATAATTATTACTATGCGTTTAATCGTAACAAACGATTGGTTTGTTGCTAATATTACGTCCAGCTCAATATTAAAACACTTTGTGTAGAATAGAAATAATTAACTCTCTGCGAATCCTGTCCTGTAGTTAATTTGAATATTTAAAATTGTCTTCTTGTGCCTGTATATTCATGGAAAAATGTTGTACTATATTATATACCACAGGCAGAGTACAAGCATTTTTTCTATTACTAATTTGGATAAGTTTTGGACATTACAGCTCATAATATGTTTTAAGAACACGGAAATGCGATACTTTATCGCATTGTTGCCGTTATTCTTGATCACGACACTAGTTACATATCCCCCAAATCAGAATATATATGTAATTAATGGAACCATTAAGAATTAAGAATTATTAAAACTTAAATTAGATGCAACAATGTAGTATTGAAGGACATAATAAAATGGTTAGTGAAAGTTCAACAAACCAGACAGTGAGAACGGAAACGGACATTGTATTCCAAACGTAACGTGATACTGCAGGTGCAGGTCACAGTAGGTTATAAGACAGTAATTATTAGAATTAAGATTGTTACATTGTATTAAATACAGAAATAAACAGACATTAGCTCTGCAGTTCCCACAAGTAATGTGAGGGGCAAGGATAGCATAAACACCCGCGAGTGCCCAAGATGGCCAGTCAGTCTAGAGCTTCCTAATTTTAACATTATTGTCAGTCGAGCTACTCACCATAATTTTAATCTATTTAATTAGTGAAAGTCGAGTTAGAATAATTTCGATCTCTAACGTTACTAAACATAACGTATTTGTCAATTTAATCATTGTAATTCAGTATAAAATAAATTTGTTAGAAGAAGTTTTTTTGGAAAAGTTTTTTATAAAGTTGCTCCAAGAGACCCAAAACCTAACTCGCGTTGTGAATAATGTTGCAACGTCTACGTCGTGTTGTAGGTGATTCAAACCTCTTGTAAATCGATCGTGTTTTTAGTCATTAGCAAGATTGAAAGAGAAAACAACTCAAAATTCCAAAACAAATTATTATGTGCTTTATTTCTTCATGAGATATTAAACGAATATAAAATATTATAATAATAACCAACTAAACGACAGGTAGTAAACTACTGCAACAAAGAAAAAAACACTTTTGATCCTTGCAGGCAAGGCAATACCTCACTAGACATACATTTATCCGTTATAGTATTGCAGTAGTGCGTACAATAGCACATAAAAAAATCTTGGTTCTGTCCCAGATGTCGGTTGCTCATTGAGATGGATCTTCTCTAATCTGTAATTTGCTTGGCTTACTTTTCTCTTGCAAAACTACATTTTTAGATTTCTTGATATTTTCTTCGAGTAATTTCTTATTCTTTTTCTTTGTCCTTTTTCTGTTTTCTTTTTCATAGAATGGCTTTGTTCTGTTCTTCTTTCTTTAAATAGTACTCTCTCCAGGTATCAGGTGCTCCTACCGCAGGTGTTGTAACACTGCTTTTTTATTTGGCTCAGACCAAAATCATTACTTTTTGAAAGGAGAAAGTATAAGCACTGTTGAAAATACTGTGGAATGGTTAGATGTATAGCTAGACTTTTCGGTTCCTTTTCGCTACTTGCTTTTCGACATTATTTTGTTTTATGGTTTCTTGTGAATATTTTGTGATATTTCATTGCTATCTATGTTATCTACTCATGCTACGTTAATTATTCTATTCTCTGTATTAGCTAAGTTTGCACCTATGCGTTCTGTTAAGTAATCTATCTGTTGCTGTTCATCTTGGTATCCATTTGTAGATACCGCATTACTCGATTTTCCAGTATAACTATTCTAGGTGTATTTTTATCCAGGTGTTCTGTCAAATCATCTATTTGTCGTTCTTGATCTTGGTGTTTGCGGTTAGTATTAATAACCTTATTATATATATATATATATATATATATATATATATATATTGATATGATAACGCCGTACTCGGTGTCAATGGACGTTTTCTACTATAACTCCACCTCTCTGTGTTTTACTAATCAAATTTTAAATCTCACTAATTTTATTGTTATTTATTCTGCCACGGCTAGCTTTTATTATTCGATACAAAGTGCACAACGTTACGATGATCAATTTTTTTTCTTCTTCACCCCTTTCTGATTACCTCTTTGTTTGAATTATAAAATGGTGTCAATTAATTCCATATAATAAAAAGAAACATTATGTACAAGTTTTGAAAATTATTAAAATACACTCCTTCAATCAATCAATATTATAAGTCTTATTTGTCCCAAAATTCATATGCTTTGCAATCAATCTAAAGTCACCAAAAACTACCCTTTTTATCAAAGAAACCTCGAAGGTTTCAGATATCTTCCTAATATTACGTACTTAACACGTATGCAAAGTTTGTTGTTGACTTTGTTACACTTTTATAAATTAAGTAAATTCAATATCCAAATTTAAATAGAAAAAAATGTCTTAAAACTAATTAGATCTGACCTGTTCTGTTCTGCTTAATTGAACCCCTTGGTTTCCATAAATTGCTTCTTTATTTTTTCGCAACTCAAAATTATACCAAAATCGTCGACGCTGCTTTGAAATATTACATTAATTCATTTAAAACATCCCCATATTTGAATTATCATCAACTATAATATCCATCCACTCATTTGAAATGTCATCCCATCAATTAAAATTATTTTCACCCAGATTCTAAGTATTTATGCATTTAAATTATTATACCATATTCGGAATTAGGATTATACACCCATTTGGAGTTATTATATTTATCCACTCGGATCAGGATTATACACACATTTGGAATTTGGATTATACACCCATTTGGATTTATTATATCTTTCCACTATTATCTTATTAAATATATTAAATTACGCGTGACTTTTAGGTTCAGAGTATCGCAGCTTGGCCTTCTTGAGTTAAAACTGAGCTCTGTTATCATTGTCGCTGTTAATATAGGCTAATCCCACTTGGATGTGGGTTGGGTTTCCACCAAGTCCGTCGCTTATTTTAACCAATAAGGTATTTGTATATCCTGCACTTGAAGTGGTTTTCTGATGTAACATAGAACGCTTCCCATGTAATGTGTTTATTTGACACCTTATTGTACGCTGTATAGACCATCCGTTGTTTGTTTAGATATCGCGTTTTCCATATTATACAAAAATACATTATATAATTTCAATTTAGATTTTCATGTATGTTTATTTATTTACGCATCTTTAATTACATTTACTATCAAAAATGTTAATTGTTTCTACGCACTTACACAAAGCTTCTTTACGTTTTATCTCTTATCTCCGTATTATATTTAACTAATTAGAACCCTTTTTAATGCGTGTTTAATTACATGTATTATCCTTACCTCTAAATACGCGTGCTTTTACTGAAAGATATTGTTATTTGCATTACTTAAAATCTCTATATACCGAGTGTTAAATCCTTGTCATTTACCTAATGTATGAATTACCTATTTCTATGCTAAATATGCGTCCTATTGTTGTAAGATGTGATCATTTGCGTCGCTTAAGACTAATTATGCTCTATATACAGGGTGTTAAATGCTTACTATTTACATATTATAAAATTATTAAATTTTCTACTAAATAAATGCAGTTTTCTGCTTCCTATCGTAATTTATGGTTACTGCATGACTCTTGCTATACAATACACCCTTAAACAATCCCTTATCACAACAATATATATATATATATATATATATATATTGCTATGTATTTTTCTCCCTACGTTGTTGCGTCATATAAATTGATATGGTTACGCCGTACTCAGTGTAAAAAAACGTTCTACTGAACGCCACTGCTCTGTGTTTCTCACTTTAATCTTTTACTTTCATTATTATGCCACGGCTAGCCCATCTACACAGAGTGCACAACGATACGATGATCAATTTGCTTTCAACACTTTTATGATTACCTGTTTGAATTGATAAAATGAAGTCAATCAACATTCATATAATGAAAGCAAATAATGTTTACAATTTTTGAAATTCTTTAAATACACCCTTCAATCAATTAATATTATATGGATTATTTATCCCAAAATTTATATACTTTTAATTCAATATAAAGTCACCAAAAACAACACCTTTTTACAAAAAAAATCTGGAACGTTCGAGACCTCTTTATGATTTATTACATAAGTTTAAACGTATGCAATGTTCCTGTTGACTTTTTACAAGTTTTGGATAAATTGAATGAATTTAGTATTAAAATTTAAATTGAAAAGATTCCTTAAAATTTAGTATATCTGACCTGTGATTTTCTGATAGGGTGTTTCGTGTTGTGGATCAACACCCCCTTATTGTCTTCAATCGAATACCAATGCTATGCTCTGTTGAACCAATATTTAAGTACGGTTACCCCTTGTTTTCCAAAAATCACCTCGTGCTTTATTCTATATTTTTCTGCATATGCTTTGAATCTCTTCCCTTAAATACCACTTGAAATTCCAGACTTCTGATCATAAATTAGTAGCGTATTAGAATTGTCCCATAATTAGAATTATCGCCAGAATTATACCAGAAGTATTATTTTCGACGCAGATTAGGACCATAAGTATTTTCGATGTGGATTAGAATTCTTTTCGACGCAGATTAGAATTGAATTGTTCCAAAATTAGAATTGTCTTCGACGCAGATTAGAAGCCGTTTTCTGAAAAAACGGCAAAAATTTTTCATATATTCTTAACACAATTTCTATGCAGCATTATTTTCACTGTATTATAAATTTTATTTATCTTACGCGAAAATTTCTGGTTAAAAGTTTGCCCTGTTGGGATTACCAAACGTTAAAGAACATACAAATTTAGTTATTTTTAAAATTTAGAATAATTTTGCATTTTTTTATAGACATGTGGCATATTTTTGAAAAGGTAATTTTAAGGCGCATAATATTCACTTAATATTCAAAATGGCGGCCATAAGAAAAACAAAAGTTATGGGCGTTTCCTCGAAAACAAAAGACAGTCGAATGATTCTGTTTATGCTAAAAATCCTTTTAGAAAAGTGTCTTAATAATGTGCAAGTCTTGTGATGGTGCGACTTATGATTTATGTTTTATTATCAAAAAACAAAAAACGCCATTTTCAGTTTTCTTCGAATATCTCCAAAACCAGACAACTTACACCAATTTTGTAAACGGATACAAAACTGGCCTGGATTCCTCCAAATCTTTCCCCATTTAACCCAATTTCTATCTCTTATAATAACTGAAATAACAATGTAGAGACTCGAAATTTGGACACACTGTATATAAACATATATATATATATATATATATATATATATATATATAAAAGAACGGCTACAGCAGGATATATAGAAAAATTGAATTGGATAAATTGAATGAATTTAGTATTAAAATTTAAATTGAAAAGATTCCTTAAAATTTAGTATATCTGACCTGTGATTTTCTGATATATATATATATATATATATATATATATATATATATATATATATATATATTCTGTGTTCGTACTGTCTGACATAACTGTCTGTCTTTATCGTTTATAATTATCGTGTATTTCTTCGATTGGCGTACTGGTAATGTGAGGTAATTTTTCATATGATATATTATTATCTTCAAATGTCTTCAAATTGTCGTGTAGGAGTAAAACTTTATCTGCTCCTGTATACGGCAAGCCAGTCTATAGTTCATTTTAAATTAAGTACCATATAAACTGTTATCTTTAAGATTGATAACCAACTGTTTTATAAAATTGATCGAGAACTTCTGCCTAGATATACGATTCAAACTATCTCAGATGATCCACTATTTGAAGACAGTTTCTTTTTGTCTAAACGAATATTGCCGTCACTAATAAGCTTACTGGGGTCTATATTTTCTGAATCAAATAAATGTAGACTTCATGCTTTAAGTTTCTCTAAATTAAATATAGATTTTAAAGCAGTTTCAAAAACTTGTGAAAACGCGTCCTTCCTTAAATGTGGGTATTTATTTTTAACTTTAAAGTTTTGAATTTCCGTGTTCCACTTTATTTTAAAAGTTCTAATTAGCACCACATGTAGGGATAGCAGAATGTGTACTGAATTGGGTAATAGACTGATTACTATAATCTATTTTTTTTTTCAGAACTCTGTTAGCAGTAAAGTAACGTGTGATTTGTGTTCATCCAGATATAAAATAACGGGAAACTGAGAATTTCACGAACAAGTCAGGGATAAAAGATGTTGGTTACATATTCATAAAAGTATTCGGAGGTCATCCAACTACTTGGCCATTTTTCAACTCCCCAATGCTTAGTTGCTTGCGATACTATGTGCTTTGGGAATTTTTTATATGCGTACATATAACTATCGGTAGAGCTAACTGGCCAGAAGCGCTTCCTGTAATAAGGACATTCACACAATTTGGAATATGAATGGGAGCGGGTATTAAAAATGTAATTCATTCATTCATGAATTCCATAGCGAAATGTTCAAGTTCCGGGCTGTTTCTTTGCGAAGATAATATTTGAAAGTATGCAGTAAGCATATCTTAATGAAATAATTACGATGTTACAATGAACAAAGAAATTATGTTGTAAACGTAACCGGCCTAAAAAATGGATATTATTAAATCTAATCGTATACAATGACGATGGGAAATGCTTTGACATAAAAAACTATTCAAATTGTCATTGAATTATCAAACCGAAGATGCACATTGGTTTCTAAATGGGAATGTAAATAATAAGAAGATCTCGTAAGCTGATTTGTACATCAATTTAAAATAAGAAAATATTTAACTACGACTTGGATAAAAAGCGCTTCGTTGATTTTTTCAAGTATTAGTTATTTGTAACATATTCAATTTTGACATAGAATAAGTTCTAATCATTTTATTTTTTTAAACATCTTTACCCGGAAAGTTTATGTTCAGAGTTCGAAACAGTCTGACCTTTTAATAGATTATCTGTCAAGGATTTTTTTTGGCCACAACAAATCTTACAAGCGCGAGAATCATAACCAGGTAAATCATGCATAAAGAAGAAATTTAGTTCTGCAAATTTAAAACAAAGTAAGGAACATTTTTATAATTAAGTAAATAGGTACTTCTTAGAAATTATTTGATGTTTAAAAGAAACGATGTTGTAAATGTTCTATATGCTTTTATATGAGAGAAAATAGTTCATACTGTACGAATACATTAATATTGCTGTGTTTAATTTCATTTTATGCATTTCAACATTTCCGTTGAGCTAGCCAGGCAAGGTAAAGTTAGGAAGGAAGGTAAGTCGACAATTTGTTGTATCTGTATCACAGCACACTTATAGCGGCGTATCATCGACCTGGGTGCCATACTCTGTTCATATAACACCCCAGCATTCGAGAAGATTAAAAAATTTTTATTCTAATATTCTAAAGACGTCTTTTCAGTGTAGAAATACTCAGTATATTGAACTTAAAACTTTATTTATGCTACATAATCGTATCCTTAAATAGTATAGATGTAAGCGAAATTCCGTGAAAATGCAAATCATCTCTTGCTACGAAGTGGCATTTAATTCTAAAAAAAATAGAGCACATTAGGTAAATTGAAAACCCGTGTTTCTAAAATCCTTCACTAAAAATACTAAATACGATTTAAAACGAGTACTTCTTTAAAGCATTTTCACTCCATTTCATACATTTTTAATGCTAAATCAGAAGTCATGTATTTTAAATAGAAAAGCTACTTCACTTTCTAAATTTTTCAATGTCTAAAATTCATTCATTCGTGAGAGAAAACATCAAATAATTCAATTTAAACCACAATCGTAACAGACAATCAGAACAAATACCATGAATAGATATTCCAATTAGCAAGGCTGTAAGATGCGATAAACAGCCCGTAAATCAAGAGATAACAGCTATTACAAATAAGGATTTTACATTCATTCTTTGAACTATACAAATTAGAGACTATAATGAGATATTTACGACGTAATAAATCAAAATTGACGGCAATTTTGAATAACATAATGTATCGATCAACGACATTTTCGATGTCATTGCATCAGCCTTATGAATCAAATCAATCATAAAGGTACAAATTTTCTAGATTTTATGACATAAAAACCTTCATAGTATATAAACCGGTGAAATAATCAGAACGAGATCATTTACTGATTGTCTTGGTGTCAGTCGATTACGAATAATCTTTTGTCAATGATTAAAGTCAGGTTCACGTTAATGGTACTAGACACTTAAAATATTTGTCAGTAACAATGAACTTAGATTATGAAGTATAATGATAGAAGTTCTGAGCAATTTTTATTTAAATACGAAGAATTCAGATTTTCAGTAAATGAATGAAGTAAATTCCTGTGATAACTTTATATATAAATGGAAGAAATAGTATGATTTTTTAAATGCTTTTTAATGCTAGATTAATTTTAAAAGTAATTGAACTATACTAATATGGATTTTGGGGAAAAAGATATGAAGTTTAATGGATACAAGCTTACCACATAACCAGAGCAAAAAGAGACAATCAGCGGAATTGATGGTAAAACCTTTAAGAGACATTTCTGCACGCTTTATACTTCTAAGGAGTTTATATTACATATGGTTGTCAAGTTTTCATTATTTTAAAACGAATAATGGAAGATTTTTTGAGGTCAAATTCCGATTTAATTTGACCATTTGAAAAGACTTATTCAAATGTATCTGATCAGCTACGTTGTGGTTACGAGGTAAGAAAGCCAATAAAAATTAACCATGCAAATTTTAAAAAAAATTGGTATACAGATGGGCTAAGGAAAGGTTTGTGAAATATTAATAAGAGGTTTTATTAACTATATTTCAGTATATTATAGTTATAAGAGAAGGTTTTTTTTTAAACTTAACGTGTACGAAAGATATTGAACTTTATTTGTTGATTTTAATGCTTGTATGTAAGTGTTGGTTTTTTTATTAATGTGTATAAAAAAATATGTTTGTGGATGTAGCAGTTATTATTATTTGAAGGATTGTTTGTTAAAGAATATTTGATGCTATTACAGGTTTGATGTTGGACTCTCGCTGTTTCATTTGGTCAACGTTTCAAAAAAATACGGAAATCTATAAGCAATATTCCACAGCAGATTTATTGCTCAACGTCTGGGTACAGCATATAGCTACTATACACAGCAATATATATATATATATATATATATATATATATATATATATATATATATAGGGTGCCCACAATCTATCTCCGTATATGGGTAACTTTTTATTATAGAAGATACAATATTGGTTAAATTAGCAAAGTTGAAGAGAAATTTACGAGTAGTATGATGCTTTTTGAAAACTCACCTAGATGCTCAACTTTTTAGATATTTGAAAAACTGAAATTTGCCATTTTCTTCAAACGCTAATAACTTTTAACGGTTTAACCTATAGAGAAAATAAAACTGCTTGTAAGGTAACTTTTACGTAGAATGCAATAGCGTATATGACAATTTTAATTGGAAATGGGTTTTCAAGCTACAAACATAACCTCACTTTTTAAATGGAAACCATAGTTCAATATAACCCAAATGGAAAGGTTTATCTTTTCTGATTACCCTGATGTAAGGGTTGATGTACTTATTTTCAGTAGTTTCTTCATAATAAAGAAAAACCGATTTATTTATTTGCGGACATCAAGGTCCATGGATACATATTTAAAATAAACAAAACAACTGGCATTTGTCAGATATTATTAGTTAAAGTGTTTATTTGCTCTGGGTTGCAAATTTTGTGTAGAAGACTTTTAAATTTATTTGATTATAATAGAGAATGTATACAAACGACGAAAAAAATGGCATGCTCTTTTGTTACTATGCCTGTAACAGAAATTGTGATACTGCTGGTGATACGTATTATGAAAGATATTTGTAAAGAAGGCAGCCAGATAAACGATTGTTTTCTAAATTAGAAAACAATTTAAAAAGGTTTGGTGCTTTTACAAAACCCAGTACTGATAAAAGAAAATTCAAAACTGATGATGAAGAACGTGTGTTAGCCTACGGGCCCCACCTAACCTCGGTGTCCCGTATCCTACTACAACTTCTGTCTAGCTATCTAGCTATCTAGCTATCTAGCTATCTAGCCCCACGTTGGGTTTGCCACCTTCTTATGCTCAACCCCCTCGCGCCTTTTTTTAATTAATTTAATTATTTTTATATAATGTGCAAATATTTATTTTATGTTACGTGCTTTATTTTCGTTTGGTTGGTTTATAAATCAAAACTGTGTTAAATATGCCTCGACTATTTGAAAACTCTTTCTTCCCAGGGCATCCACCTACTTACCGTGGGTTCAGTGGTAAGTAGATGTGCAATGCACCAACCAAACAGCACTAACTTCAACAAAACAACCCTTAGAACCCTTTCAGCCCCTACTAACATTACATTGGCCCCACTGGTTTTGAATAAAAGTGGAAGTTTCGTCTGTCTTTATAACTCTTATCTTGGTGTGCATAATTTCTATTTTTATTTAAAACCACTCCACGCATTTCTACATATTAATTATTACTCAACCCCTAATTTCATTTCTCTCACGTCTGTCTAACTACGCTATATAATAACTTACACTATAAAATAAAACAAACTTTAAACTTTCCGTCGCATGAACTCTCATCCTGCTAAACCCTCGTCTTGTACAATTTTATATGGATATAAATTTTCTAAGTGAAAACGCCCACGACATTCCCCTGTCATTCGAACGTATTTCCTTCAGCAAAAATACGCGTGATTTTGTACGGCCTTTCGTAAGGAAACAACAACTTCGCGCAAATGTTTCTGTCGCGGTTTGAAACCCTTAATCTTTTTACTACCACCATATCTCCTATTTCAAAAATCGTCCTTTTTTTAATCCTACTACGCCTTCGCTCGATGTCCCTACGCTGCATCCTTTCGATTCTACGCCTAACACTACCCAACAACTCTGTGATGTCTTGCACCCGACTTCTTCCCTCCAAGGCCTAGCTGGTATAATCTTTCTAATCAATGTTATTGGACATGTTTTTGTAACAGAACTTGGTACGCAATTCATAAAATTTTCAATCTGTGGCAGATATCTAACCCATCTATCGTGGTGCTCTTGCGTTGCCAACCGTAGGTATTTTATGACCTCTCATATATAACGTTCGCATGGATTTGCTTTCGGATGCCGTATACTGCTAAATGATACCTTAATATGCGCTCTATTTAACCCGTTTCTGAATCTTTGGTTATTGAAATATGTCGCGTTGTTTACCAAAATCCTTTCCATTTTCCCGACCTGGCTTCCAAATTCTCTAATCGACTGTAAAGCATGCACCGTGTTACTTCGTCTTGCAGGAAATAATTTAACAAATTTCGAAAAAACGTCCACCATTACCAATATGTGCCGATACCCCTGTTCACTAGTAATTAGGTTGCTCAAGTAATCAATAGCTACCAATTCTAACGGTCCACTCACGCTCACATTCATCGGTATGTTCTGCAACACTACGTTTTGTCTTTCCTAAAATACAAATCTTACAACGATTAATCCGTTCTTTAACCACCGTGATATCGTTTCTTGTATAAAACGCCTCTCTAAATACCAAAAATGTTTTTCTAATGCCTATATGTCCAAATTTTAGATGAATTTCGTCTATAATTTCCACAACCGTGTCTCTGGATAACACTAACAGTTCTGCATCCCCTATCCTTTTTACCACAAACTGCCCTACAATGGTAAATCCACGGTACTCCTCTACATTTTCCCTCGTTAATTTCTCGCGTATTGAGCTCACCTCACTGTGCCTATGCGTCTCCATAAGCTTGGCGTTTGTCCACCGACCAACATCCCTGAACTCCTGCAAAGCAACTAAACAATCCTTTAAGTCTTCTTTATTCGCCTCTACCTGCGGTCTGCTTAGAAAAATCGCCGTCACATTTTCCTTTCCTGGTTTATGTTTAATTTCAAAATCGTACTCTTGCAATACTAGTGCCCACCTATACAACCTACTGTTCAAAAACTCCTTTTTCTTCATGAATGTTACAACCGTGTTGTCGGATTCTATCAAAAATTTCTTTCCTAGCAGATAAAATCGTAACTTTTTTACTGCATATACTATCGCCAACATCTCCTTCTCTGTCGTCGCATATCTGGTTTCGCAGTCTTTTGACACCCTGGAAATAAATACAATTGGTACCTCAGCTCCGTCCTGGATTTGCACCAACTCAGCCCCAATCGCATATTTCGACACATCCGTCCTCAAAATAAATTCGTCCTTGAAATTTGGATACTTTAACGACAACTCTTCATAAAACGCACGTTTTAAATCTTGAAACGCCTTCTCCCGTTCAGCAGTCCATTTCCATCTTTCGTTTTTCCTTAACAAACTCACCAACGGCACACACAACTCAGAATATCTCAGTATAAACCGTTTATAATAATTTAAAACCCCTAAAAATCCTCTCAATCCTCTTACATTCTTTGGTTGCGCAATATTTTTCAACTCATCCAGCCTCTTATTACAAATTCTCATACCATGCTCACTAATTTCAAATCCTAAATACGTGACCTGGCTCTTAAACAATTCGCATTTCTCCACGTTCAACTTCAACCCCCCTTCGTCCAATCTTTGGATCACCTTTTCTAAATGCTCCATGTGTTCTTGCTCGTTCCTGGAAAAAATCAATAGATCATCCACATAGTGCGAACAGAAACATTCATACTCGTTGAACAGATTCTGCATGGCCCTAACAAGTGCTGCTGAAGAACTACTTAAACCAAATGGAACTACAGAAAACATATAAATCTCCCCTTCAATACTAAACCCCGTAAACTTCTTACTATCTTCATGCAACGGAATCAACCAAAATGAATTTTTTAAATCTAACTTGCTAAAAATCTTCATCTCATACACCTTATATAACAAATTATCCAACCCTTGTGGTTGTTCGTACTGCGCTTTTGTAATTGAATTCAACTTCCTCGCATCCAAACAAATTCTTATATCTCTTTTGTTAGGTTTAGGTACAATAACTACCGGGTTCACATATGGAGTTTTCGCTGGTTCGATGATTCCTTCTTTTAACATTTTACTAATCTCGGCTTTAACCCTATTTCTAATTGCAAACGGAATTGGATACACCTTGGTACTAAATCCGCTGTCTTCCGTGACCTCTAACTTATGCGTATATTGCTTCGAAAATCTCGGCTCTTCATTAAACAACCCTATAAATCTATTAAATAATTCCCCCAGCTTCTCTTTAATATCAATACTCACTTTTCCTATCTGTCCATCATCAATTATTCTCGCAAACATATTACATAATCTCACTTCAACCTGTCTATAATTACTTGTCCTTTTCACTCCTAATCCTGACTTATCTATATCATTTCCATTCCTATATTCCGAACTAACCGTAGGCACCACCCATAACTTATCTTTATCTAATATCCGAATCGACCTATCATTTCCATCTATATTCAATCCAAAATCCTCTATAAAATCCATTCCTAATATAAAATCTAACTGCAACCCCTTTGTTATCAAGAACTCTGCATGCATCTCCTGCCTTTTTATTCCCTACAAATATCGGTACACGGATGACCCTATAAATCGTCGTTAGCTTCTTGTTCATTGCCGACCATAAATTAACCCCATCAATTGTTTCTATTCGTCCTTTTAAAAATTCTGCGTGTTCTATCACCACACTTTCATTTACCAGCGACAACTGTGAACCACTATCAACTAAAGCAACATATAAACAATCTCTTAATCTAATATTAATAAACAACAAATTCTTTTTATTAACGGTATAATTATTCAACAACAAATCACTTAAACTATAACATAAATCTATATCTAACCCTAACAATTCTGTCTTCCAAAAATTGACGTTTTTTTTTGGATCGTCGGTGCCTCGTGTACTTGTACCACCTCGATCTTGTCCGTGTCCTTTGTCGCCGCGCTGGTCGTAATATGTTGGACGTTTATGTCCCTGTCAGTCCGGCTGTATCCGTTACGCGTTCCGCCTCCCGTAATACGGCCGTCATCCTCGTTGTCGCCGTGCTGGTACCTATTTTGTCCTTTGTATTCGTTTCCCCGGTATTCTCTATTGAAATACTGTCGTCTGTTTCCGTCGTGTCCCCAATGATTACGCTGTCCGTGGTTGAAAACGTCCTGTCGGTAGCTAGGTCTGTGTTTGTTGTGGTATACATGTCGTCGGTTTTCGTCCCTATAACCCCGATTCTGCTCCCAGTAAGTTCCACGCGTCTTTGCCTCCAGTGCCGTCGCTAAGTCAAAATTCCGCATTACTCCTAAAAATTCTCGCAGGGTTTTTATGTTCTGTACCACAACCACCTTTGTCACTTCTGGTTCCATGTGTCCCGCAAGTAGTAATACTATGTCGTCCTCGCCCAATTTCGGTGTCAGATGTTGTGCTTGGTTGTATTTGTCGATCGCGTATTCTTCAATTTTGTCTGTTAATTCCGTTTGTGCTGTTCTAAATTCCGTCCTCGACTCGGCAATTTGGTTTGTTAATTCTGTTTGTAGTTCCGTGTGTGATTCAGCAATTGTGTTAGTTACATCCGTTTTTAGGTCCGTGCGTAATGTCTCAAACTCTGTCCGCGGCTCTTCGATTTTGTCTGTTACTTCCGTTTGTGCTGTTTTAAAAACCGTCTTTAGTTCCGTGTGTGCTGTCTTAATCTCTGTCCGCGACTCTTCGATTTTGTCTGTTAAGTCCGTTTGTAGTTCCGTGTGTGACTCTTTTCGTTCCGTACGTGCAGCCATCAAATCCGTCCGCCACTCTTCAATCGCCGTCTTAATATCTGTCTGCCAACTCATCAGGAATCGCATAATATCCTGGTATCCAACGGTTTCTGCTACCTTGACCTCCTGTACCGTCGCCTGGTCCGTTTCCATGTTTATTTCTTCCGGATCTAATAAATTAACCCCCGTTTCCTGGACATCTCCCCCTGCATCTAACTCCTCGTCTTGTGATCTAAATTCTGCGTCAATTCCGTACATTCTTCTTGACCTCGTTATCCGTTTCGTGTCCGCGTCCGTCATCACTGCTGCCTTTTTTTTGAACTCCTCTTTCCTGAAAAAATATAAACTTACGGGCCCCACCTAACCTCGGTGTCCCGTATCCTACTACAACTTCTGTCTAGCTATCTAGCTATCTAGCTATCTAGCTATTTAGCTATCTAGCTATCTAGCTATCTAGCTATCTAGCTATCTAGCTATCTAGCTATCTAGCTATCTAGCTATCTAGCTATCTAGCTATCTAGCTATCTAGCTATCTAGCCCCACGTTGGGTTTGCCACCTTCTTATGCTCAACCCCCTCACGCCTTTTTTTAATTAATTTAATTATTTTTATATAATGTGCAAATATTTATTTTATGTTACGTGCTTTATTTTCGTTTGGTTGGTTTATAAATCAAAACTGTGTTAAATATGCCTCGACTATTTGAAAACTCTTTCTTCCCAGGGTATCCACCTACTTACCGTGGGTTCAGTGGTAAGTAGATGTGCAATGCACCAACCAAACAGCACTACCTTCAACAAAACAACCCTTAGAACCCTTTCAGCCCCTACTAACATTACAATATATATATATATATATATATATATATATATATATATATATTGCAGTGTGTGCCTCTGAATGACCTTCGGGCCCTTGCGTTGGAAGTCATGAAAATGCAGTGAGGTTTCTATTTGGAATCAATCCCTAGAATTGAACCCTTACAGATTGGGCAGTCATAAATTATTCCCTGAAAAATATAAAATTCCAATATCTCTGGAAAGCTCCCCTAAATCAGCTTACCACGGCTAGCTTTGCTTCCAGCTTATTCAGAAATACATACCCATCTTATGCTTACTCTCTCTTACTACCAAATAAAAATTACCAATCAAATAATTCAACAAAACATACAACCTTTTATTCATACAAATCAAAAATTTACGCCACCAGCTCAGTATTTACAAAATCGGATATAAACATCTTTATGAAATTTTAGAATATCGACCATTAAATCTTTTTAAATTTAATGAATTTAATTTATTTCAACATTTTTTATACAGTTCAAATAGATGGGCCTATCTTAAAACTCTAAATTGAAATTTACACTGGTCTATGGTGAGCTCAGTATAAACCCAGTTACTTTAAATGCACAAATAAATCGCATCTTTGTTTTCAACAACTCTAAAGACCCGTTTACTCTTTACATCAAAATTATACGTCATGTATTTATACCTTCAAATAATAAATTCAAATTGTCTTTTTCATATAACCTTCAAATTAAATTTTATGTTCATAAAATATACACTCAATATGTCAAATCACTCTAGCACAAAATAACATCACAGAATGTTTAAGCAATAACAAAAGGAAACAAATTTCGTTACCTGGTGTAAGCTCTTGCATCCTTAGCTCTGAAGATGTCATCCACCAAAACCTCGTCGTTGCATTCCATCCAACTTCTCTCTGCTATATGTACATCAAACTCATTTCCACATGTTATCCAATTCTCAGCAGACGCCTTCAATACATCTACCCATATAATTGTTCAAATAAGTTGATCGGCTTCTGAATCTACCATACACCCAGCACCCTCGTTCAGAAAAAAGAACTAGTCTCGCTTACCTTAGTAACATCTTTTGTTCGTTATTCGTATTTACTTACAGCACCGTTTATAGCATATCACCTACTCGTGCTTTCAAGTACTTTTAATTTAAATTAAACGGACTGCACTATCACCGACTTACAAATTTTTAACTTAGATGTTACACCATATAGGTCTGAAGCGAACAGAGGAAGTATGAGAGCTCCACTACGTCTCCTAGTGTATTTATAAGAGTTGAAGCCTACCTCCTGTACCATGTTTTCATCAAAAAACACCACCACTGTAACCGATTCTGAAAATCCAAAAATACAACGATTTTTTAAAACTCTGAAATTTCTCATTCCACTTAGTTTTAGTCCGAATAAACAGATTATCATCCACAACGGTCGCAATCCTCCTAGAAAAGTCTCTCATTCCACTCGCAACCAGCCAATCCAGATCATTTCCCCTGTCGTAGGTCTATCATCCAACTATGTTATCCTCGTCTAACTCATATTCGTTGTCTTTATTAAAATCCCACTATAGCAACTTAAAATCGATATTGTTGTTATACTCTACAAATTATCGCGCGCTTTAAATGGCTGTTTTATTCCGTGTTCTAAATGGCTGTTATATCGCGTGTTTTAAATGGCTGTTTTATCCAACGTCTGTTATTTGTCATCCTCCTGTACCCTATGCTATTTATATCCCGTCTCTACTTTGTTTTCAAACCACCTGCTATTTCTCAGCCTTCGCTTTGACCGTTAGCTCAACTTTCTAAAAAATTATGTTTCAACGTACATTCTGATTTCTTGAATTGTTTATTTGTCTGTCAGTCTTTTCTATGAACCGATTGCCAGTTTGAAATTGTACTTTCCCATGTTGTTTAACCTGTAAATTTACTAGGATTTGTTTTTTACGAACGCTTTGTTAGTTACAATGAATAAATGTGTTTACATTATGGAATTTATATACAAAAGCTCTCCCTTATTATTTGCTGTGCTCGATTTACAACCTTCGAATATTAAAGCTAATTATACTCGTATTATGCTTGCGTTTTTACGTACTACAAAGCTTCCACACTATGCAACTTTAACATTACAATTTATTAATACAAATGTGTGCTATTATCCGTTTGTTTTAAGGTCAAAACTAATTAATTTGGAGCGTAAATAATTTATTCCTGCTTTCTATATACATGGTCCTTACAAAATTACTCTCTTGACTTATATATCCCTCTTTACATATAATGTACAATATTGTATATATATATATATATATATATATATATATATATATTGCCGTGGAAGTCCTTCTAAAAACATTCGAGCCCCAATGATTGGGCGTCATAAATTGCCGTGGAACTTAGCTTAGCTTCAAACCTCGCCAGGGTAAAAAAAAATATTATTTTTCAAAAATATAAAACTATCACAAAATTTTCTTACCCGAATTCTGCTTCATCAAACTAATTACTCAGCAACTTCCCTGGCTAGCTTAGCTGTGCCTTTTCTCGTATACCTAAATTTACTATCATTCTCTTAACCATTCACACACCATTCAATAAGATCATAAAGTAATACAACAATCATACAATATTTATTTACCGTTATTTACAAATAATAATTCATAGTTATGTACAGTTCGGTGCTCTAGTGACACCTCAATAAACACTATCTTTGTAAAGTCCTTGTTTTTGAAATTGTAATTTCAAACACATTTAATGCAACGGCAGTAAATGGGCCCCAAATAATACCTTATCTTTATTTATTACTGCACACTGGAGTATGGTGAGCTCATGATAACCCAGTTTATTAATGTATGCTTTCCACTTTGTATACTATTACTACCAACTAAAAAAACCCATGTACTCTTAACAATTAAATTTAAATTCATCAAGAAATTTAATAAGCTTTACGTACACCTTTTGTTTTATATTCAAAATACCATAATAATAGTCAGTTATACGTATTTCTTTCAGTGCGTTAAATTACCAAAATAACCATCAAAGTTCACTCACACATCACAAATAATAACCGTTTATAAAAAAAACAGCAAATTCAAATGCGTTCCCTGGAAAAGCTTCAAAATTCCATCTCCGTTGAAGATGCTTTGTATTCCTGAACGCCTCGGCTCCGTGATTATGCGCGCTGCTCCACCAGCTATTTATAGATGAAAACACAATCTAAACTGAGCTTCGTGCTACCCATTCACTATCAATTCCAACATCCAAACCATTTATGTTACACTTGTTTACTACTGTATTATTAATTTACGAGCTTGTTAAAGTATTCGTGGACCTCAGTTAAATTTAAATTACTTGCCACTAATCACGTTACTAACTATAAGGTTACAAATAATCTAATACTATTTTATTGAATTTTACAAATTTTTAATACTCACAAGCCTCGTCAGTTGATTATTATACGTCGTTAAGCGATGCGAAATTAAAAAGAGCCCTATTAATTTTCTTCCCGTATTTATACAATAAAACCAGGCCCCCTTGGCCACACTTTACGTGAAATCCTTAATCGAAAATAATATTTCCGCAAATTTTGTATAACCGTCTTAAAACTTTCAGAAATATTCCCTCGTCAACACGCTATATCATACCAACTACCACATCCACCTGTCGCGTGTTCGTCTGTTCTAAAACTATCGATTTTGACCAATCATACAGTTTAGTGACGTTATAAAACTCCGGCCGGTAATATCTTTATTCCTGTCCTATGCATATTGGATTTCGCGTTCCTCCCTTACTTGAGTGGTAGAAAATCGATATTGCTGCACGCGTCTTATGGACTCCACGTGGAGCGAAAACGTGCGTACTCAATCGAATGGTTTTATACCCGTCTCATTCTGTAGCATATTATTGGTTGTGCATCCCTTCTGCTCTTCAAGAAACTCTTGTTAGTGTTTATACGAAACCATTGACAGTTGACCAATATTTTCCTTGTAGCTCGCCTTGTTATGCTCACAAATAAGCGGAGGATGACCTTTCCAACATGCAGGTGTGCTCAATTACTGATCGTTTAAAATAACACTTCTCGGAGTTTACATTTCACAGTATTCTATATAACCGACGTCTGTTTGTTTGTTAAGAAAGCTTTTCGCCCTGGGATTATTGACTTTACATGCTTTGATGCGTTTTCTGACGTTATTACCCGTTAAATTAAAATAAATTAAACTAATTATGCATTTCTATTGGCTTATAAAACTGATTTTCTTTATGAACCTATTACTTTTTAATCCCTAATTATACAAATACGTCAATGCTTGTTAATTTAACTTAAATAAATGAAATAACTTTTGTACGTAAATATTATGTTCCTCTCTCTACACAAGGTGTTTGAAATTGCTTTGCTTACCCCAAATTTAACCCTTTAAATCCACTACAATATATATATATATATATATATATATATATATATATATATAGTATAATATACCATGTAAATATTTTTTCATGGGATGTAGTCCAAAACAAACAACAGATTACACATTACTCTTTAATCAATACCTATCGTTTCGGTACATTTTTCGCACCTTTTTCAAAGGCTAAAATGGGAACAGAAAATTCGAAATTAGCAAGAAATACGTAACCCGTCGCTAACTACTTACTTTGATCAACTATATTAAAGAAAATTGAAAACCAATTACTGAACGATTCACATAATAAATGTGGGTCAAAAATTAAAAGATTAAATAATTGCCCGAAGGGCACGTCATGCCACGATGGCGGTTAAAACATAAAGACAAAATTGAGAGTGACAAATTCTATAGGAATGACAGGGGACGTTCCAAAAATGGCAATAATTACATAACATAAAGGATAATATTTAACGTTGTTTGAAAATATCATTACTATATAAAGCAGAATAGACATTATGCACTCTATCAACATCCATCTTATTATTGATAAGATTAATTTCACTATTAATGTAAAAAGACTCAATGAAAAGCCTAGTTTTATAATTGGTTTCGTTGTCCAAGATGATGGTGTCGTCGAACAGTGGTGTATGACTGGTTGCAGAAATATGAGAAGACAATGCACATTTAGTGGAGTTTTTTCTGCAATCTCTCCTGTGCTGGGTTAAGCGACACTTTAGCCACTGGCTGGTCTGACCAATGTAACTATTGTTACAACTGCACGTGATCTTGTAAACAACGTTACTGTTTAACAGTTTTGGAGTACGATCCTTTAATTTCGTAAACAAATTCTGGATGGAGTAATTGTATTCGTAAACGATTACAATCTTAGGTTGTTTAAGTAATCGTACTAAAAGTGGAGATAACTTCTTTATATAAGGAAGCTTCTTGTACGTAATATCTACTTCTGTAACGTTTACTTTTAAGAAGTTGCTATAAATCAATCTATGCAACATTCCCTTCGGGTAACTGTTGTTCACTAAAGTGCCAATCAATAATTTTTTATTTTTTTTTGCATGATCTGTGGGTTTGATATATGCTCAATTCGATATCGTAGGGCCTTCACCGTGTTCACCTTATGTTGAAAAGAATGGTTAGAGTGGAAATTTAAATATCTGCCAGGTTTAGTATACCAATCAAATAATAGATGAATAGAAATATTTCAGATGACCAAAACATCCAAAAAAGGTAATTTACCATCTACTTCAATTTCAAAAGTGAACTGAAGGTGTTCATTAAAATCATTAAACGTAGTTAAAGTTTGGTCAACATATCGAGCTGGCAATGAACAAATGATATCGTCCACGTACTTTACCAAGAAAGACATCTCATACGGTAGTCTCGGTAGAACACGAGACAGTAAATTGTCCATAATCATTTGAGCGATTATGGGTGATAGTGGTGACCCCATTGGAGTTTCAAATAATTGTAAGTAGAACTTCTCTTGGAAAACTAAGTATGTATTGTTAAAGACCAAATTGACTGTTGTCAAAAATATATCTTCAGACATATTACAAAAGGACTTGATTTTATTCCAGTTGTCCTTAATGATGTTAATAACCATAGATAAAGGAATATTAGTAAAGAGAGAAGCTACATCCAGTGAAATAAGTATGTAATTTTCTGGTAGGTGAAAATCCTTGAATTGATGCACAAACGTAAAGCTATCTTTAACATTGTATCCACCTAGAGGGAAAGCCTGTTGGAGGACATTCGTCAAGAAAGAAGAAATACCATACGTAGGTGTATTAACCGTAGATATGATAGGTCGTAGAGAGAGGACTGGTTTATGTATTTTTGGTAATCCATAGTATTTACCAGGAGTCGAGTTGTTAATGCATAGTCGATTCTTTTCAGAATCATCCAACATCCCCTTCTTATGCAATAACTTGATGTGCTCGTTCACCTTTTTTTGAGTAGTGAATGTAGGATCCCTTAGCAACGGTTTATAGGTAGAAGTATCTGATAAAAGATCAAGAGACTTTTCCATATACTGGTGCTTATTCATAATCACAGTCACTGCACCTTTATCAGCCTTAGTGACAACAATTTCAGGGTGGTCAGCTAAGTATTTTTTAACTTTGTAAAAATGTTCATTGTATATATTGAAATGTTGGATAATTTCTAGGGTTATTAGAATAGTTCAAAATGACATTAGAGATTTTACCCCTAATTACATCCTTTTTTCTCTGCGTTAATTCATCGTTGTCAATGATGGATTCAACGCGACCGATTAATTTACTCAAACGAATGTCTCTTGTTTGTGGTTGTAAACTAAACTTAGGTCCCAACGATAGAAAGTTTAACACAAGGTCAGGCACTACCGCACCACTTATATTAGTAACCCATTAGTAATATCAATATAAGGTTTAGGATTGTGTCATCGGTCTCGGTGGCGTAATTGGTAAACGCATGGTTCCGGCAAAACCAGAATACAGGTTCAAATCCTGTCCAAGACCTTATATTTTCCATTTTTCAATTACTAGCTCGATTTGAAATGATCATTTGGGCTTTGCATAAAAGTCTAAGTTATTATTTCATCTTATTCACTGTAATACTATAGTATTTATCAACTTACCTTGTGTAATTAACTATCTAAAATATATACACACACACACACACACACATATACTACTGTGATAAAGGGTCATAACAAGGTCATATTATATGTATGACAAATATTTTATTTTGAAAATTCGAGAAAATGCAAAAAGAAGCAATTTGTTTAGCCATTTATTCACTTATAAGACATTGAAAACATATTTGTAAAATGTATTGTATAAATGTATTAGGTACGTTTGATGCTCAAAAGGGTGGTTATAAGAGACGTTTCATGCATATTTGATAACTGAAGGATCGTATTTTAGACAAATTTACGTCTAATGCGTAAGGTAATATTTTGAAAGCATATGTTTTTACAGTTAATAACAAAAAAAAAATTGCACTTGGTAACATTCCAAAAGAAAAGTTTCATTTAATAGCTGAGCGATCGCATTTAAAACATTCTTAAACAAATTTTATTTATATTAATAACCAAAAGCGTGAGTTCTATGTCAAAGTGTCTCAATTTAATTAATTCCAAGCATTGAGAAGTTTAAACCATTAAATCGAAGTATATCTAATATTTATAGCATTAGATGCTTTTCACGACATGCCAGAAATTACGAGAAGGTACTCGAACGTTGCTGTAATAAGCATATGTTCTGTAACAAGATGTATTGGTAAATCCGTGCATTTACATTTTCAATGCTCCACCCGAAGGTACTACATTGGCCAGGAGGCGAGTTTTCTGTTGCCTGGAAATTTAGAATTTTGCCGAGCCCTTGCCGTTCCTGGCAAGGTAGGGATCTTTAACGTGCGTGACAACACTTACACACGGGACCTCCATTTAATCTCGCATCCGAACGAGGGAGTAATTTTTGTGAAAAATGCTCACCTACCATTTTTCAAGCAGTCGACCGTGTCGGGATTCGAACCCAGGACCTTGGGATCCGTAGTCTTACCCTTACTACATCGATTTATGGCGACGCCATTGGTAAATGACCGCGGACTCTCGCAGTTACAAGAAAGCAATAAGAAGATACTCGAAATTTTTGGAATATGCCAGAACAATTACGTCAAGTAGGTTTGGTCTATTGGAAACAAATGCGGGTAGCAGTTCAATCAGTATCTGTTACAACTCCGACGTGAGCATGGTATTGACGTATTTGCAATACGTTACTTGACTAATTTCACACATAAAATGTACATTTCGCAGCCAATGCTTATTGAAAAAGAATGAATGTATAAGTTAAATGATTTGGTATTTTTGTTTAAAAAATGGATGTACTAATTGGCATTGAGGTTGGACTTCTTAAAACAATCTTCAGAAACAAGGATAGGACGCTTAGCTGTAAACAAAGCCAGATATTTTAACCATTGAGTGATTTTATAAAAACTGTTTAGAACAAGAATTTAAGTTTCATAATGTATCTGTATGTAATTTATGTAAATAATTTTTTAGGGTTTGTAAGACGGAATTCAAACATGTATTTTCAGCCTTCGTGGCTGATGTATTTACCAATTACACAACCGGGAATGATAATGACAAATGGAAAATTTTACATATCTAAATCCTGTACGTAACCATACATCAACCTAACTTTTAATTACGTTTGACATTTTTCAGTCAATCATATCTGACAGTGTCAAGTTTTTGACTTATATCGGTTGTAGACAGAAGTGACGCTCAAAATTACGGCTGTAAGCCAACTATTAAATATACATATTTAGACTTGAAATAAAAGTCTGTTATTATTTCGTCTTATTAACTAGTACCTTACTATTTATCAACCTACCTTGTGCAGTTATGTAATATGTATATGAAGTACTTGGCTTACAACCGTAGTTTTGAGCGTCGCTTTCTGTATATATTTGGAACAAGTCAAAAACTTGAAACTTTCAAGTAAAACTGACAGAAAAATGCCAAACTTAACTGAAAGTTAGGTTGATGTATGTATACGTACTGGATTAAATATGTAAAATTTTCCAGTTGTCATCACCAATCACGGTAGTGTAATTGGTAAATACAGCAGACGCGAAAGCTGAAGAAACAGGTTCGAATCCTGTCAAGGACCCTATATTTTCCATCCTTCAATTATCAGCTTGATTTGAAATGATCATTTAGGCTTTGGGGCGTTACTAAAAGGCCGCATCTTGAGGCGCCGTTGAAAAAGTGCTGTTACAAAGCCGCGTTGCAAGCGTCACTAAAAGGGTGCTATGATACAGATACAGCAATTTGTAAAACTTGAAATTGTTCACTTACCTTCCTTTTTAACTTTGCAGAACTAAATTCTGTTTTTATGGATGGTTTACCTGGTTATGTTTATTGCCACGCTTGTAAGGTTTGTTTGGCCAAAAAATCCTTGAAAGATAATCTATTAAAAGGTCAGAGTGACAATGAAGTTTTATAATATCCCACTTGTTTGTAATAATTTGTAGCGCCAATTTCAAAGGGATGTTTATGAAAAGGAAACAACATCTAGGGATATCAAAACAAAACCTTTGGGAATGCGATAATTTTGGAACACCATGGCAAAGGAAAACAAGTCTGTAATGTTATAACTGCTTTGATTGCAGAAGGACTTTCTAAGGGTATTTGCAAGAAAAGTTGAAAATTATAGGTTGGCATATTAATTGAAGAAACAATGGGTCTCAAAGCAACTTCATTTTTGAAAGAAATAACATGCAAACTGAGTAGATACAGTTAATCTTCTAATGATTAATCATCGACATTAATTAATATGTTTAGTCTAAGAAAGTTTGGAATTATATCCTATCAGATTGATGAATTTTACTTTTCTCTGGTTATTGAATTAGTAGCAACTTCGTGTTGGAAAGGCATGTTTAATGAGAAACATTCAAGTCTTAACGAAGTAGCAAAATTTCTAGTAGGCTCTGGTTAAAGCGACTGAATTGCGTCTGAGATTGTTAGCTTCGTTGTTTCCGAGGTATCTATAGCGAAATTACTCCTCGGATATTCATAATACAACTTTTGAAACTATAAACTCTAGTTACCGTTAATTTATGAACCATTTTTACTATATAAGCTTATAAACATACCCAGAGCACGTAATTGTGATAAGTTTCCAAAAGTAAAAAGTAAACTTGTTCGTGAAAACGTTTTCTATTAAATAAGTATTCTGATATATTTGGAATTTGCTTAAGATTATTTGTATGTGCTCGTACTTAAATTTCTAATTGTGCAATAGAGTAGAGCTTTACACGTTTGTGTTTTCACAACTAATGTAATGGTAACAGTTTCCAGTCCTGATATACTAGAAGATACTCCTACTATCAACAGGCGTGGTTAATATACATGTAATTTAGCATTTGATTTTAGGAACTTTCTTCTTACAACTAGCAGTTTTAAATAGTTATGTTAGTATTCTCATCAATACGTTTATTTAAGTCTGTTTTAAATTAATGAACTCAATTATTTCTCGTGTGAATTTTAGGTCAGAATCACTCTCCTGGCGTCAGGTTTTGGTATCCTTTTTCTTTTCAGGTTTTTCCTTAGGAATATCCGTATTTTGAGATTAGGTGGCGTCCAAAATAATTCACGATTAAGATTGCATTTCCTACGACCCTCTTTGAACACTTACACCGCCCTTCAATCTGAGTTAGTTGCCAACCATTCTTGTTGGTATAGTCGATGATTTTGGTACTTTATCTAAACACAGAATTTTTTCTGAGGACTTCACCGGGTTTCTCCGTGGATTACTGGCTAGATTTTCGGAGCAAGACTGTGGGTAACAATCTGACGATTACAATGTTGCTAAATTTATAAATTTTGCCGCAGTTTAAGTCGACTCGAGATATATATATATATATATATATATATATATATATAACAATTAGTTAAAAGTGACGACCAGCAGTGTATACAATTAATAATTACAGGTTATTTGGTCTTCTAGTAATAAAACTCTATTTGTTTTTTACCGAGCTTTCGATTTATTTAAAATCTTCTTCAGGGTGCTGTAAAGTAACTGTGAGTGTCATTAACATAAGAATTCTAAAATATTACTTACAAAAACTGGAGTTAAAATACTATCTTAGCTTTGAGAATTATTAAAACTTAAAATAAATAAATTAAATAAAACATTTGATAAAAGTACAAGAAACAACTATTCACGTCTATCACAATCACGTTACAAATTAAAATAAATTTGACTTTTAAAATTTAAATTCCATTGAGAACCAAAACATAATTAGTGCGATAACATTATTAAAGTGCATGGTTGATTATCTGTATTTACCTTATGTTGTTTGATTTCTTGTACTTGAGTAAATACATATACACAGCGTTCAAATTATTTGTATCTGTTTTGAAGTTTAGACATTTTATTGTTTACTATTGAGCCATTTCAGAAAAGTCTACTTTTGTAAATTTTCTTTATCCAACACTTTGACATTATTAAAATCCGGATAATGGTTAGTATTGTTTGTGTGACACGCTAATGCGAACTCTTTTTATTTGCAGTCGCTCTTATGCTGCACAATTCTTGAGCGCAACCATTGTGATGTCTGTCCTATATAATTTTGTCACATCCTTGGCAAGGAATGGAATACACAATATTTTTCAAACACAAAAGATATAACTCCTATGCTACATCGTTACAATATTGTGTATTCCATTCCTTGCCAAGGATGTGACAAAATTTATATGGACAGACATCACAATGGTTGCGCTCAAGAATGCAGCATAAGAGCGACTGCAAAATAAAAAGAGTTCGTGCGCATTAGCGTGTCACACAAACAATACTAACCATTATCCGGATTTTAATAATGTCAAAGTGTTGGATAAAGAAAATTTACAAAAGTAGACTTTTCTGAAATGGCTCATATAGTAAACAATAAAATGCTCTAAACTTCAAAACAGATACAAATAATTTGAACGCTGTGTATATGTATTTACTCAAGTACAAGAAATCAAACAACATAAGGTAAATACAGATAATCAACCATGCACTTTAATAATGTTATCGCACTAATTATGTTTTGTTCTCAATGGAATTTAAATTTTAAAAGTCAAATTTTATTTTAATTTGTAACGTGATTTGATAGACGTGAATAGTTGTTTTGTACTTATCAAATGTTTTATTTAATTTATTTATTTTAAGTTTTAATGATAATTCTCAAAGCTAAGATAGTATTTTAACTCCAAGTTTTGTAAGTAATATTTAGAATTTTATGTTAATGACACTCACAGTTACTTTAGCACAATGAAGAAGATTTTAAATACAGATGGAAAGCTCCAGGTAAACAATATCAGAGGGTTTTATTACTGGGAAGAGCGTAAGATCATGATTATTAATTGTAATATATTATATAAATATATATAATATATATATATATATAGAACAATATAGTAGAATTTTCTAAATAGAGTATATTGTGATATTTAACAGCTATGAAAATGTTCACAGAGTGGTTTACTAATTTTTGGTGTATTCGAGCGGGCATTTAGCACTCTGGCAAATTACGAAAGTCTTATCGATACATTGCACAAGTTCTAATGATACGTACTCGTAGTGTGAATTTTCCTTGAAAAGAGTTAATTATTTGTGAGGGTATAAGGTCTAGAGCATTAGGTTCCACAGAGTCTGATACTAGCCTCCAGTGGGCCTGTAGCTTTCAAAGTGAGAAGCGGTAGCGAGTACAAGGGCAAAGGGGCGTTAGGAGGATCAAGGGGGCTTTCGTGACGAACTTACCTTTTTAGAAAATAAATATATTAAAATACTTTGAAAATACCTAGTTGGCATGAATAGACAGTTTATTTAGCTATCTAAAATGTCTATGTTATTGTTATCGAGAAAATATACTTTAAAACATTTAATTCAGCATTAGGTCTATGAATACCTAATTCCGTTTAATATTGTCCGCAACAAGTCTTTGCAAGTTGATAAGCAAAGACGCGATATGACTTGCTTACAAAGTGCACCGGCATCGCAAACAAGAGAAAACATACAAGTTGATGCTTGTATGAAATCAAACGTATAAAAGGCAGGGATAGCTCTAGGAATGTGTTATTATTTTGTGTGCTTCGCAAATAATCCATGTTCGTGAGTGATAAGTTATATAAGTCATTATAACCATTAATTTTATAATTATCTATAAATTCGTTGAAAAGTTAATTTATTTTAAACCGTGGCAAGTTTTGGATTTCAAAATGTCTGAATCTAAGAAGAAATGCCGGCAGTACAGTCTTTTGTATTTGAAATATGGATTTACGCACTCTCCTGTAAACCCATCATTACCCATGTGTTTACTTTGCCAAAAGTTTTCTCAAATGAAGCCATGAAGCCTTCTAGGCTACAAGAACATTTAAATAAAATGCATACTGATAAAAGGACAAAGATTTGTCCTATTTTCAAGAACTGCAGAAGAAATATTTGAAACAGCCAACTATATCAAACCTATTTGCGTCGTCTTCTAAACAAGAAGATGATGGACTACGAGCATTATATAACATTTCATTGTTAATCGCAAAACGGAAAACCACATACCATTGGCGAGGAACTTATCTTGCCGGCAGTCAGAGAGGTAATAAAACTGTTCTTCATCATAAGACATCGGCAGATGTCATCAGAAAAATTCCTCTGAGTAATAACTCAGTGCAAAGGAGAATAGACGAAATGGCTCAAGACATTGAAATATCATTATGCGATTACTTAAAACTTGCAATTTTTCCATTCAACTTGATGAATCCACTCTACCAAATAACGAAGTACTGCTGTTATCATACGTTCGGTTCATAAAAGACGAAAAATTTATCAAGAGTTATTATTTGCAAAAATTTGGAAACTGATACAAAGGGAGAAACGATATTTAATACCATGAGTACGTTTTTCAAGAGAAAGAAATACCTATGCATAATATTTTGTCGGCAGCTACTGATGGTGCTCCAGCAATGACGGGACGTCATAAGGGTTTCATAGCTCATTTGAAACAAGCAGTACCAAATGTACTCGCTATACATTGTATTATTCATCGTCAGCACTTGGTTGCAAAAAATCTGAACGAACGTTTGCATTCGTCGCTTCATTACGTTATTAGAGCAGTAAATACGATTAGAAGCAATTCATTGCATGACAGATTATTTAGCCAACTTTGTAGTGAAAATGATGAAGATTACAATCGCTTGCTGCTGCACACAGAAGTTCGTTGGCTCTCAAAAGGTACTTGTTTGAACCGTTTTTTCAACTATTTGATTCAGTACTGGACTTTCTTGAAAACAGAAACGAAAAATTGCGCGAAAACCTGATTATACATAAAATGACATCGCTTATTTGACAGACTTGTTTAAAATATTTAATGAAGTCAATTTACAATTGCAAGGTGACGAATTGAATTTAATTAAAACAAAAACGTCATAGCTGCTTTTGTGGGAAAACTTCTTCTATTCAAACGAAATCTAGGGAGAGGTGAATACAGCCACTTTCCCACATTATCAGCAGTCTCTGCAAAACATGAAGATTTACTTACTTACTGCCAACACTTGGACGTTCTTCATGTTGATTGTGTGGAGCGATTCCAGGATATTTTAAACATGAATATACCGGGTTGGGTTTTAGATCCTTTCGCAAATGCAGATACAGCAGAATCATCAAATTTAGAAGAGGAACTCGTAGAACTCACAACTAACGAAGAACTACAAGTAAAATTCAGAAATGGATATCAAGAGTTCTGCTTCAAAACCAATACCAGTTCTTTACCCTGGATTGTGGTCAAGAGTGCAGATATTTTTAATTGCATTTCCTTCATCTTATTTGGCTGAGCGTGGGTTCAGTGCAGTAGCTAATTTATTGTCTAAGAAAAGGAACAGACTGCACATTACTGAACGTGGCGATTTGCGGCTGATGTTAACGAAATTGGAACCCGACATTAGCAAATTGTTAAAACTTCACCAGCCTCAACTATCTCATTAATTTTTCTTCTTAATCTTTTTTCTGTTCATTATGTATTCATATTTAAGTTTTTAATAAACAAGTTTGTACTACATTTGATAGTCGTTTTAATTAAGGTTTACTTTTGCGATTTTTAATATATATACCTTGTCCAACGCTTTAGTGAACGCTTGTAATAGCAGTCAAAAGTGCAACGTTCGTATATGAGTATCTATGTATATATATATATATATATATATATATATATATATATATAGATAGATACTATGCAACAATATTTTAATATTCGTTATAATGCACTATGATGAGGAGGGGGGCGTTGGAAGTTTTTTTTCCAATAGAGGGGGCGGTGGTTCAGAAAAGGTTGGGAACCTATGGTCTAGAGAATAATTAAAATTTTGTAGGGCTACGTGGGAATACGATATAATATTGAACATTGGTCGAAGCAGTTTAAACGTTCCACTAACAACTACTTCAGTGAAGTCACTCAATCTGCTTTTATTTTACTTGTGATATGCACTATTTGTATCTGTTAAGCTTCAGGATAACCCATGGGCATTCATAGCCATTTAGAAGTTGAATTTAGTTCCTGTAATAAATATGTATTTAAAGCACGAAGCTATATCTATATTATTTTCCTATTCACCACGATGAGTTGAAATTCGGGAACTAGAAGCCAGCGTGGAGATCACGTCAGGGATCATCGAGATGTCAGTTGACAATATCCGAGCGGGTTTGATGCTATTTTAACCCTATTGAATGTGATCATATACAGTGGCAATCCCACTGCTCATGTTCTGTCCGGCTATGTTACACTCGTAAACTACACGTTTATACCACAAAAACCGCAGCTCGCAAATCGCTATCCACATCAGTGTCAGAGCACGCATTTACCAATCTGCATTTTAAACTGATTGACGACTATAGCTTGCAGTTATTGCTACCAGCAGCAGATATTGGTCTTTATTACTTGATTGGACTTTTTATAGATATGTCTGTTAGCTGGTCCTATTAGCGTTAAAGTAGTATTATAACGCTTTAAACATATTGGAGTCTCGCTGTTAGGCTTTCCATAACGTATGACATGCCACATGAAATTCCTCTTTAGCTCTTGATTTGTTATAAACTTAATTTTTATTATGCTTATTTATAATCGATTTCATACTAACCTGTAAACTGCACTGATACGTATTTTCTCTCAGAAGTAATAAGAAAAATTAGCGAGGCATTGAACAGTTATCAGATAGCCAAGTCTATCACAATTTCTGAAAAATAATACTCTGAAATAGTAGGTACCTACGCTAACCAGTGAAATACTGGAACAAATGTATACAAACAATGCAATTTTATACAAAAGCAATATTTTCCAACTACTCAAAGAGCAAGCTGTTTATATAAGTTAATAGCTAAAGCGTGAAAGAGGAGTTTAAAAAACCCTGGAGAAATCATCATCATTTTGTTTTCGACCCTACTTAAGGTCGGTTTGACGCAGCTCTAACTTCTTTTCCATTCTGTGCTAATCTAAAAAGTTCTACATACCCTTCACAACTTAAATTACTAATAATTTGACTAACATAGCTTGGTCTAGGTCTTCCTATACTTGTCTATCTTTTTCTTATCTACCTGATGGTTGTTAAAGAACTCCAACATGTTTACATGATTCCCATTTATAAGGAAACGAAATATTACCTGGTTATCCCTTCTAAAAAAGGAATAGTGTTAAATTATATGTTATGGTAAGACTTAAGCAACGAATCGCTACCAACATGCCAGACCGCTAACTAATTGTGAATTATGTCATGGTGATATTTAGTTAACTGATTTTTTTAATTTATTTTTTTTGTTTTGTTTTCAAACTTACTTAAGGTCGGTTTGACGCAGCTCTAAATTCTTTTCTATTCTGAGCTAGCATAAAAAGGTCTACATACCCTTCACAGCTTTAATCTCTAATAATTTGACTTATATAGCTTTGTCAAGGCCTTCCTACTCTATTTTTATTTGGTAGTCTATAATCTAAGACCTTACTAAATAGTCCCTCATGCCTTAACTGGCGCCCTATCATTCTATCTCTCCTGATCTTTAATAATTTCCACATACAGGGTTCCTCACCTATCCTTCTATAAACTTCCTCATTTGTTACTCTATCTGTCCAAATAATCTTTAACATTCTCCTCTAACACCAAGTTTTAAAAACTTCTATCTTTTTCTTATCTACCTCTTTAATTGTCCAAGTCTCACTACCGTATAGTAGAACGCTCCATACGTACGACTTTAAAAACTTTTTCTATTATTTAAACTAATACTATAAGCTATTAGTAAGTTTTTCCTTTTTAGAAACATTTTTCTAGCTTGAGCTATTGTAGCTACTATATCCCTTCTGCTGCGTCGTCCTTTGTAATTATACTACCTAATTATCAAAATCCATCTACCTCCTCTAACTCTGTATTACCTATTTTTAATTTTGGTTTAGAACTAGGCTGTAACTCACTTCTCTTTGTCTTTCCTGAGTTAAGTCTCATACTATAGTTACTCTGTAGTATCCCATCAAAAATATTTAAAAACTCTTCTAATTCTTTTCTAGACTCTGCTATAATGGCAATATCATCTGCAAAACGTAACATGTCTATTTTCTGTCTCTCTACACTAATACCTATATCTTATCTCTCTCTAGCTAAGTTTAAAGCTTCCTCAATATAATCATTAAAATCAAGGGAGATAGTATGTAGCCCTGTCTAACACCATTTTTAAACTTAGCTTCCTTTTCTACTTCATCAAATCTAAATGCTACGCTTTGGTTTTTATTTAGACTGTAGGTAATTTTTCTATCCCTATGAGAGATTCCTATTTTTCGTAAAACCTGAACATAACAATCCAATTAACCCTATCAAATGCTTTTTCTAAATCTACTAACGCAAAATGAGTTTCTTTATTTTTTGTAAACTTTTTTCAATAATTACCCTAATCATTAGTATCGGTTCTCTAGTTCCTCTGTCTTTACGAAAACCATATTGGTCTTCGCCTAAATAATTCTCAGTCAAAGCTTCTACTCTATCTTTAATTATTATTGTTAGTATTTTAGAAGCGCGGGAAGTTAAACCAACCGTTCTAAAATTCTCACACCTATCAGTTCCTGACTTTTTTGGGATTGGAATAATAATATTTTTTTCGAAATCTATTGGGACCTCACCTGTGTCATATATTACTTTTACTAGTTCATATAATCTGTCTAAAGTTTTCTGATTTGCATATTTTATTAATTCTGCGGGTATATCGTCTATCCCTGGCGCTTTATTTAGTTTACGATCCCTAACAGCTCCATCAAATTCCTCTCTTAATATTGAGAACCCTATTTATACATCCTCTTCTTGGTCGTTCTCTAACTTATCCATATCGTCTCCCTTATATAAATCTTCTAAATATCTTTTCCATCTATCTGGTACCTCAACTTTATTTATTAGAAGATCATTATTATAGTCTTTAATACCATTATATTTTTTCCTATCTTTCCCGAAAAACTTTTTAACTGCCCTGTAAGCCCTGTCTGTCTTTCCTACTTTCAAATCATCTTGTATTCCCTTACAATTCTCATCCATCCATGTATTTCTAGCTTTTCTACACTCATGTACTATCTTATTTCTAACTCAATTATATTTCTGCTTACTTTCACTATCCAATTCTCTGAAAGGTTTAAGCTTTCTTCTATTCTCTATTAAATCTAATATCTCTTTTGTTAACCAGGGTTTTATTGCTTCTACTTTTTTCTTACCTATAGACTGTGTTGCTGTATCATGTACAGCCCTTGTTATTTCTTTCCATCTATTTTCTACGTTCCCTCCTATACCTATCTCTTTGATTTTAGTATCTAATACTTGTTTATATTCCTCTTTTACCTCACTATCATTAAGCTTACCTAGATCCCATCCCTCTCTTTCAACCTTTCACAATTTTTTTAATTTCAGCTTACTCTTCATTTTAACTAAGTTATGATCGCTATCTATGTCAGCACCTGGATAACTACGACAGTTGTAACTGGTTTATAAATCTTTGTTTAACTACAATATAATCTATTTGATATCTAGCCCTATCACCTGACGCTTTCCAGGTATATCTTCTCCTAACATGTTCGAATAGGGAGTTTACAGTTACTAATCTATGTTCCTGGCAAAACTCAACTAATCTTTCTCCTCTATCATTTTGTCTGCAATACCCAAATTTTACTACCAATTTTCGCTCACTACCTTCTCCCACTGATGCATTAAAATCGTCAATAACTATTAAATTCTCATCTCCTTTTACATTTCTCGCTATACTATTTATATCCTCGTATACCTTTTCTACTTCCTCATCCTCGTACTGAGTTGTTGGCATGTAAACATGTACTAAAACAGTGTCTGTGGGTTTGTACTCAATCTAACCATAATTATTCTATCTGTAAATTGTAAGTACTCTTTAACTTTACGTCCTAATCTTTTACCTAACGCTATTCCTACCCCTGCCTGTCCATTAGTTGAAGACGTTGTAATTGTTCTATAATTATCTTTCCAAAAGTCATTACTATCTGGCCATCTCACCTCACTAATACCTAAAATGTCCAGCTTTCCTTTTCTCATTTCGACTAATAAATTCGTTAACGTATCTACTCTAAGTAATGACCTCACATTCCAAGTTCCTATCACAACATCGAACCGTTGTTTTAAATTCTTACGATGATGAGCCCGAAGTACCCCCTCCCGTAGATCAGAATGAGGGGGTATTTTACCTCCGGCCAAGAATTTTACTTGTGAGCTCTCCATCATAAATATTTCGTGTTTTAGGCCACTCATACCTGGGAAATATTGTGGTAGGCTCCCATATCTTTCCACAACGCAGTCTTTAAAGATTTTAGCAAAAAGCCGTATCCGTCACGGCCAAACCTCAACAACCTTGTAAATTATTGGGGGTCGCCCGAGACCAATCGACTCTCCTCTAATATGTTTTAGCCAGCAAGGCTGCTGCCCCTTGCTGCGCCTTTTAGTCGCCTTTTACGATAAGCAGGCTTACTATAGTAGTATTCTTTCTCCCCTACTATAGAGTCTGTTATAAGCTTTAAATGCTGCAAATTGTGGAGTGGGATCCCAATGGGAGCAGGAGCTGTGGTCCAAATGGTATAGTTCTAAATACTGGTTAGAGCTACATTTAACTTAATTGTATGGTAGTGAAATCAAATACATTATGCATTTGTATTTCAAGATTCTGCACAAAGCTTTCATTGGAACAATGCTCAAGCAACAATACATCCATTTGTTATATACCACATTGAAGAGGACACAAAAAGTTAGGTTCACCTGAGCTTAATTATTATTTCTAATTGTATGCTACAATTGCTGTTCATTTGTTTCAACACCTCATGATTGACTTTCTTAGACAGAATCTGTCTCACAAACCTGAAAAGCTGATTTATTTTTCCGGCAAAGCAGCAGTAAAATATAAAAACAAATTAAACTTTTTCAATTTCTGTCGTCAAAGAAGGATTTTGGCATTAAGACAGAATGGAACTTCCTTGCATCGTCACATGGAAAAAAATGCATGTGATGGTATTGAGGGAACTGTTAAACGACTAGCAGCATTGACTAGTTTGCGAATGGTTTACAAAGATCAAATTATGACCCCTCACCAACCTTATAATTGGGTTAAGAACAATATTGTCAAGATATGTTTCCACTATATATGAATATGAGACTGGAAACGAACTTGAGGAGTACGTTTGCAGCAGCAACAACAATAAAAGGTACTCAACAATTTCATAGTTACAGTCAGGTGAATGAGACAATAATCTTAGTGAAACGCTACTCATTTTCAGAGGAATCCAGTGTAGAAATACAGTCAGCTGATAATACTGATGACGATCTGGACATTAATGACATTATTGGCTTTGTAACATGCCAATACTCAGACAAGCGGCGGTTAGGTTGTGTGTTATGAATAAAAAGAGATACAATACAAATAAATTTTTAAAACCACATGGCTCTTCTCCATCTTTAAAATACCTATAATTTAATGACATACCACTTGTGAATAAAAGTTAGATTTAAAAAAAACAGCTACAAGAAGAATTTATCGAGTTGCTGACTCGGAGACCAAAACGGCAAACAAAAATTATTTGTTAAATTAAAGAACTAACCTGTAGCATTATGGCGTAATTACTTCTCATTAATTTTTACCAGGTAAAACTTTTTACTTTTGGTACGTCCTTCCTTGTTTTATGTTTGACTATGTATTAGTATTTAGTATGATGAATAATATAAATAGATTTAAACTCAGTTTATTATTATGTAAACACACTAAACGAGAATTTTTTCACGGTAGCTTTAAGTTTTATGTATGCCATAACTCCTTATGCTATTGAGATCCCACTCTATAAATTTCAGGTTTTATAGTTTGTAACAAGACCGAAACATATATTTTTTCAATATTTTAAAAAAATACTTCCCAATTTTTTTGATTTCTTCTACAGCGTGATCATAATAAAAGGTAACAAAGGGGAAACTTTGTTATTATACATTTTAGAGAATAAAGTTGTTGGGCCAAAAGTTCTGCTTTATCTTAAATTAATAATAGCATGTATATTTTCAATAAATTTTAACTCATTACTGAAATTTTTCTGTCCGTCTCTTCAGTCGTACGCACATTTTTTCGAATTCTAATATTTTGACTTCTGCATCTTAACGAATATGTATGGATTACAGCGGAATTTAAAAATTCTGATTTCGGATTTGAATTCAACATGAAAAAATAAACAAACAATTGTATTACGAAAACTTTGTGCATGTTAAGATAAAAAAAGTTATGGGGGTTTAAAATTTCTCCTGGTAATGCTAGCGTACCAATTTTTAACTGGGAACACTTTTAATAAAATTCATAAATTACATTAGCCGTTTTGTCAGTTTAATTTTTTTTTGTAATTTAGTTTTGTCGTGTCATTGTAATAGAAGTTATATTACTTAAATGCCATTAACTAACAAAGAAAAGGTTGAAATTGTGTTAATCGTTGGGAATAATTACAGAACATCTAGAGAAGCATGAATATAACCATAGCAGAGGTACTACATAAGTGGAGAAATATGTAGTCAATTTAGTCATATATTTAAAGTAAAGTTACGTTTCGCTTATTTTCAATTTAAATGAGTAGATATGTAACGGACCAGAATAAATGAATTTTGTTTTAAGTTAGGCGGAAGAATTTCTCGTGAATAGGTACTTATGGAATGGCAACAATACATTAATCAGTTGAAATTAATTCGAAAATCTTCCATGGTAGATAAATTATAACGGTAGAATGTTAGGGGTGGCTCCGTGGCGTAGTTGGTATGTGTGTGACTGCTACGCCCAAGGTCCCGGGTTCGAATCCCGACACGGTCCGCTTGAAAAATGTTAAGCGAGCATTTTTCACAAAAATACACCATCGTTCGGATGAGAGTTAAAATGGAGGTCCCGTGTGTGAGTGTTGTCATGCACGTTAAAGATCCCTACCTTGCTTGGAACAGCAAGGATTCGACAAAATTCCAAATTTTCCAAGTAAAAAAAAACTTGCTTCCTGGCCAATGTAGCACCTTCGAATGGAGCAGCGGAATTCCAAATGTTAGAGTGAAAGACTTATTTGATATCAAGATGGAAAATGGAATGCAAAATGTTTACTGATATTACATGTTAATTATTTGTAACAACAGCACATGAGTATTGAAAATATGAGATCAAAAAGGTTAACTACCCTATTTTACAGACTATACGACGTACCGGACGATAAGACGCACCTCAAATTTATAAGACGATTTTTAGAAAAATATATTTCAATGTTACTTTCGGAACATAATTTTTATTTATTGTTAACATAACTCGTGCTAGCAATATTCAGTTCATCTTCACTCTCGATACTATTACTCGTCTCGTTAATGTCGCCGTTCATATAATTTTTGTCTGAACTATTGCTGTCACTCCTTTCAAAACCGCGTGATATTCAGTACCATCTATAGCATTACTTGTTCCGCATTTTTTAAATGACTTTATAATCGTCTCTTCTTTCACAGCTTCCTATGATTTTTTTCACCCAGGTACAAACTTCCGAAATTATTGGTCGTTTCATAAGTCCTGTTGCGGTAACATCATGATTTGGATTTGCTATCCATTTATTCCACTCTTCTCGCATAAAATTATTAAATGGTTTATTGGTAGAGACATCTAAGCGTTGTAATTGACTTATGAGACCTCCAGGAATAACTACTATTTCTATATTTATTCCTTTTAGAAGCTTCTTGGTTGATTATGTTGTATGCGCTCGGAATTGATCTCACTAACATCACAGGGTTTTTAAACAATGCACCTGGACGTTTTGCCCATATCTTTCTAACCAAAATTTCATTTCTGTCTCATCCATCCAGTCTTTTTTCTTAAACGTGAATAATAATGCTACTTGGAATTTCATCTTTTGGTAACGTTTTTATCCTGAAGATTACCATGGGCGGTAGTTTTCTTCCGTCCGCGCAACAAACTAAAACTACAGTGTAGTGAGTTCTTTGTAACTTGTTGTTTTGATCACTATTGATTTGGTGCCTTTTGTATCTACAGTCCGATTTGAAGTAACAACATAAATTAGAGGCACCTCATTCATATTCGTAAGTTGATTAATCTTGAAATTGTATTTTCTTATCATTGATATTACAAAGCTATGGAATTCTATAATTTTGATTCGTATTAAGTCGGCAGTTTTTGGACTAGTGTGGTTTTTGCACGCATACATAACCCATGTCTTTTCATAAATCTAAAGCATCAAGACCGTGATCCCATAAAATCTAAAATTCCATTAGCACTTGCCCATCTTTTCACTTCAAAAATTATAATTTTAGTAAAAACAGATATTCCCATGCTTCGATTGTTTGTTACCCAATTTTTCACATGCACTTCTAATTTTGGCCATTTTTCTAAGTGCGAACGGAATGTTTTCTTGTCACTACTTAGGCAGTTTTAACTGTACTTCTTGTTTTCTATATTCGCGAACCATTTTCTCTGTAGGTGGCGGACCAAAATGACTTTTTGCTGCTCGGTTCCATGTTGTTTTGCATAATTGATCACATTTAGTTCATATTTCACGTTATATGAAAGTCTCTTTTGCCTTACGCTCATTTTTTCTAATTTGTGTTAATCTTGTTTTAAATGTTGTTTAGTTTGTCCTATGTTGCAGGACACTTGCTACAGTTCGTTTGATATACAATATTAGATTAAAGATAGGGTTGTATTATATCTTTCAAATTTGTATAAAATAATTTTTTAAGGTATTTGTGCTTTTAATGGTAGATCGAATGTTTTTTTAAATTTTTAATATTATTATGTTTTCAGATAGTCGAGTAATCTATGCAATTGAATGTTGAACTTTGCTTTGTTGAGAGTTATTAAATTCTTGTCCGAGACAATTTGCTTGTAGATTTATTTATACTGGTATCCAGATTATTAATTTAAGTAGATGTATTTTTAAGGTGTGTGTTCTTATAGAAATTTCTTTATTTATGAACTGTGTAGGGTAGTTGTTAGTTTTAAGTATTTTTTACAGTTTTATGCTGTTTTTGAGAAATTTAGTGTCTGATAGTAAAATAGCTCTATCAAAAGGTTGATATATTAGGATTTATTTATATTTGATGGAAGTATAAGAGTCGAATATAGGTATTTTTTAGTTTTTATCGGTTTTATATACCAATTTGTTAAAATTTTATTATCTTGGATTTCAAAAAGTTTAATTTTTTGTATAATTAATTATTAAGTTACTTCCCCTATTTTAAGTCAGTTATATATAATATTCAAAGCTTTTTGCATTTAATCTGCGCTGGTATAAGCGTGATTGCTTTTTATATTTGATATCGTCATTATAATGTCAGGAGGGCCTTCTAAAGACAGAGATATAGGTAGGAAATGAGAATCTGGTGCGTCAAAAAGAAAAAGAAAAGTTGAAAAGGCTCTGTCCAACCAAACCATGAGTTCCAGTATGATGAAATTTCTTAAGAAACCTTCATCAGGACCGGTAGGTACTAAAATAACATTAAAGTCTGATGACTCTCTTGCACAAGTTTCTGAATCAACTTCAGATCCAGAGTTCGCAGAATCTACAGTTATTCAAGTCTCTGAACCCAGTAACAGTAAAAAGTTAGACAGTGACGACAACATTCGTGACTCAATGATTCAAAAACAAGCAGCCCATTTCACAGCGTTGTTTATGGATTCTGATCCGGGGAAGTGGGTATTTCCAATAACGGACTCGCAGCGTCATGACTTAATTCAAAACGGTCCTCACCAAAACCTAGAGACGTCTGACAAAAGTTCTCCTAGAGACGAAAATAATAGACACTTTTCTAAATTCCACTTTAATCGAAAATTGAGTAATGGGGAAAACCAACACCGCAGGTGGTTAATTTACTCTATATCTGAAGATAAAGTTTATTGCTTTTCATGTAAACCTTTTTCCTATTTGCAAACACAGATGGTAAAAGAAGGATGTTGCGACTGGAAAGATTTGAGTCGAATATTGCAAAGACATGAACAAAGTAATGGATACATGGTGTGCATGATTAAATGGATTGAATTTTATAAAAGAATTAAACAAGGAAAAACAATAGATGAAGAAAACGAGAAACTGGTTAAAGAATCGCAAAAGTATTGGTACAACTTGTTTGCAAGGTTGATTGATATAATTAACTACTTAACTTCACATAATTTGGCATTTAGAGCTCATCGAGAATCTCCTAATTTAAATAATAGCGATAATAGTGGCAATTTTATAAACCTATTTAAATTGTTATCCAAATATGATCGGACACTACGGGAACACCTGCAACGCATTAATAAAAAACAGCTTAATCAACATTATTTGGGTCACGATATTCAAAACGAATTAATCACATTAATGTCTAAATCAGTTGTTGATGAGATTATACAAAGAGTCAAACAAGCAAAATACTACGCGTTTAGCTTGATTGCACCAGGGATGTCAGCCGTGTTGAACAAATGTCGATAACATTAAGATTTTGTAGTTCTTCAACTGGAGCGATAGAGGAGCACTTTGTTGGGTTTATTGCCGTCGCAGAGACAACAGGAGAATATTTAACAAATTCAATATTACAAGAACTAGAAAGAAATGGTTTAGATATTCAAAATTGTCAGGGCAGGAATACGATAATGGCGCTAATATGGTCGGCATTAACAAAGGAGTTAAAACTAGAATCCTTAATATTAATCCAAGAGCGTTTGTCACGCCTTGTGGATGTCACAGTTAGAATTTACTGTTGATAGAAGCAATTAATTCTTCTATAATTGCCAAGACGTTTTTCGGCTTTATCAATAAAATATACCTTCTATTTCGAAATCAAGCAAGCGTTGGGGTCTCCTTAAAACCAAATTAAAATGAACATTAAAATCCCTATCTGAAACAAGATGGGAGAGTAGAATATAAGCAGTTAAAGCGATATTGTTGCAATTTGATGATGTTGTCGATTATGTAAATGACCTGAAAAACGAAACTGAAGATTCCAAAACTCTAAGTGACTGTGAAGCTGTACTCAACGCAAAATGTTAACTTTTGAGTTTATTGTTGCAATACACGTTTGGTACAAGATTTTACTGCGCGTGAACAATTTAAGTAAATTATGACAATCGGTTCAAGTTAACTTGAAGATTGCTGTTGATACTCTACGTTTGCTATGTAACTGGATTCAAGAATATCGTAATACAGAATTTGCAAAAAGCGTTGCAGAAGCCAGATTGTTTGTGGAAAAAAGTAGTTATGAGATTTCGTCTCAATTTAAAGAAAAAAGATTGGCCAAAAAGAAAAGAATGTTCTCGTATGAAAATATTAATGAACCAATACAATCTGCTGAAATGCAGTACAAAGTTGACTTTTTAATAAGATGTTAGATGTTATCATAGTCGACACCGAATGCCGATTCAAATCGCTCCATAATTATTTTGAACAATTTGGCTTTATTTTTGACATAAATGATTTAAAATCTATACCAAAAGAAGACCTTCTTAAACATTGTTATGATTTAGCTGCAATACTTCGGGATGGCGAAAACAGCGACATTCAGCCTTTCAAACTATGTGAAGAACTTCTGCTTTTACAATCAAATTCACTCATAGACTCTATCAAAGATGTCAAACAACTTATACAATTTATTTTAGAAAATAATTTGCAAGAAGTATACCCAAATGTTTACATAACACTCAAAATTATGCTTACAGTTCCGGTCACTACAGCTTCTGCTGAGAGAAGCTTCTCAAAGTTAAAATTAATTAAGTCCTACTTACGAAGTACCATGGGCCAAGAGAGACTATCTGCGTTGTCAATTTTATCGATTAAAGCAAAAATAACGGCTGTTCTAAATTATGATACAACATTGAAAAAATTCAGTGAAACTAAAAGCAGAAAAGTTCGTATATTGTAATTTGTGTTTGAGTGTGTAATTCGTCTATTTGTGTTCGGTCGTCTTAAAACTATTTAATGTTAAATTTGCGTTTATAACAAGAGTCAGGTGCTTCATCACTTCGAGCTTTACGCCACTTCAGAAGTGTTAGCTTCACTATCCATATAACAATTATACATGCTTCGATAATAATATGATCCACTAGACTAAAGCTCTGAACGTTACGAGTTATAATGTTTCGTATCAATTAATCTCAACCGATAAAAATGTCGCAGTGAAATTTGCATGTTAAATACCATGAGTGTAATTGGAATTTCATCAGAGACCATTTTTGTGCAACTAACCGCCTATGGATAATGAGTATTTCCTCACCTCGTTATTTCCAAGTAAGTCCTTAATAATAGTTTATAATTTTTAAAAGAAATTGTTTGGTTGTACTTTTTTGACAAATAACATGTGAACCCAAGTGTTATATATTATAGACACTCAAATTGTCTATTCACCTTCATTCATGTATCTTGCTTTCTACTACGTACAATTAATTTGCTCCTTGAGTTCTAATTGACCGCCACAGTTTGATTAGCTTAGCAACGAAATACTTATATATACCTAGTTTGTATTGGTATAATTCAGGTCATTAAACGTTTTGTTTTGGGCTCTGAGAAATGTTAGGGGCCTCTAGAAACTGATGTCGCTGACACCCAACGTATATCGATGTAGAGGTACACAACATCAAGTACATTTTTAGACAGTGAAAAGGTTTTGTTTTATTTTTTAGAGACCATGAGACTTTGGTGCCGTTTGGATTGATATTGATAATGTTTGATACGATATTTGATAAATATTTAGATAGTTTATATGTGAGAGTATTTCTTAAGACGTTACAGTTGGGTTTAAAGCTATAGTAGGCTTATAGTTTTGGTAAATCATAAACTTGTGGTGCTGTGGAATTATAAGTGATAAATCACAGTCGTTGTTTTCGGTTATTTATTTATTTGTTAGGTAAGATTTTATGTGTGTGTTCTTATTTATTTGTATAGAAGAAGTTGGCTAATTTTTAAAAGTGTGTAAGTTACTTCGTTGGTTATTAGAAGTTGCATTTTTCTATATATCCAGTTTTATACATGACAACGTTTTTTTTTTGTGTTTATCTGTAGTTGTAATTATGATTTATTTGCTTTGATTGAAAAATGTGTATATTATTGTAGCGCCAATCAGTCTGACGTTGACCAGAATAATACATCGGAATGTAAACGAAGGGTTTGAATACACATTGCCAGATCGTTTGAATGACAGGTACAAGGCTTTTACATCTAAAGCTTATTTAGATTACAATTAGAGCTCTTGAAAATGTCATTTGCATGTTCTGGATTGTTGTAGATTAGTTTGGAACAATTGAAATGTCTATAAATTTGCGGTCACATGTGTTGCAAATCAATTCTAATAGAAGCTCAGTTCTAATTGCTGCTTCGTTACAACAAATCACAATGCAGGTTCGGAAATTAAGTTCCAATTAAAGCTCTGAAAGTCGTGACATGATATGAATTAGTGTTGCAAATATAGTACCCTATGTGAGATAAATGATTATAGAGGTCGGTATAAATTTATTGTAGTGATAATATAAATTAATCATACTGCATCGATGTAAATTAATCAAGATGATTAGCATCATAGTGTTAAGAAGATTTTACTTGTACTGTTAGAGTACTGTTAGAGTTCGGAAAGCGAATAAAGCATTAAGGAAGCTTTTAGAAGTTTAATTGTAACTACTAGTAGTTTAGCAGGCATGTCTGAAAATAAAGAACTGTTGTATGTTCAAATAGAGTTTTTGTTAAATTATTTTAATCTTGTTGGTTAAATTTTTATTAAATTCCAATTGGTGTTCAGTTAGATATGATACCTTGCACCTATTTTTATAATTTGTAAAGATGTAGCAAATTTTTGACCATGACCTCATTTTAGCGTTGGTCTTTAAGTTGTTCAGCTGCTGGTTCTAAGGCCGAAATAAAAGAAACAATAGATATTTCTGTTCAGGATTAAGTATGTTGAATTTAGGACCTAGTGCTAGAATTTGCTGTGCCGATATTGGTATAAATACAGAGGCAAAACTTTCTATATTCATTTTAAAGACTTCTGTCTTTTTCCTGTGCGCTTCTCCTACTGCTCAAGTTTCACATCCGTACACTGCTGGGTCCTACACACACATGCTTTCAGCAATTTTTTCCTTGTTTTTATGTTTGCATTTGCGTTATTTGGTTTCCTAGGCAGCAGAAACCATTAATCTCTTGTAAGTTCTCGTTTCCTATATGTATTCTCCTAGTATTTAGTTAGCTTTTTTCATTCGGTTTTGTACAATTCTAGTTAATAGATCTAACACGTGTGCCGTCAAACTTATTGTTCAGAAATTTTCACATTTTTTGGTAGAGTGACTATGGTCTTACGTTTGAATTCTTTGGGTATCTCGCTTGTCTGATACATGCTAAGTTGGAAGAGACCATCCGTTACTGCTTTTCCAACGACTTTTAGAGCTTCTGCGTCTACATTATCTATTTCCGGTGCCTTGTTAGTTTTCAGATCTTTTAATGCTAATTCTAACTTATTTCTAAGTATAAGATACCCCAAGTCATCTTTTTAAACGTCTGATTTCTGTTCAAGTGCTTCTAGTTCTGGTCCTGCATTTAAATTCTCTATATATTCTTGCCATCTAACTACTTTCTCTACATTTTTTATAATGATTTCACCTGCTGCGCCCATTATATTTTAGCTATTGGGTATCATATCTCGAAAATTCATTCTAATTAGTTTGTATGCTTTGCTTGTATTTGTTATTTCCAAATTAGTTTGCACTTCTGTGCACTGTTCATCAATCTATTGTTCCTTAGCTTTCCTGCATTTGCGAATAATTTTCCATTCCATGGTTTTGTATCTCTGTCTTCCTGCTTTGTCTGATCTGGTTTTTGTATTTTCACCTTTCTTCTATTAAATTCAGAATCTCCTTTGTTACCCATGGTTTGTTATTTTCAAAAAGTTCATATCCCAGAATACATCTATCCACCATGTCAAAGCTGGATTTAATGTTGTTTCATTTTGTTTCTACTTCCTTAGTATCAGAAATTTTCGGCATGGATATTAGCAATTTTTTGTAGTTTTTCTCAAATCTTTCGTAGATATCTTTATCTTTTATTTTCTCAAAGACAAATTGCCCTTTTCGTTCTTGTTTCAAAGTCTTAAATTTAACCGCGGCTTTCGTAAGTAATATGCTGTTATCAGTGTCTACATCTGCTTCTGGGTAGCTTCTACAGTCTCTTACTTGATTTCTAAACCATTGTCTAACAAGAATGTAATCTATTTGATATCCGATGCCACCCAGCATCTTTCACGTGCATTGTCTTATCCAATGATGTTGAAATAAGGTGTTTGTGATGCTCAAATTGTTTTTTCGCAATATTCTACCAACATATTTCCCCGTTTTTTCCCCTATTCCCCTATTCCCCTATTTCCTTCCTCTTCTGATATTTTACACTCCGGCTCGCAGAACGTTTACGGTTCTTCTTCTAAACTTTCCGATCACATCTTCCAAAGTAGTCTCCTTGGAGATCTGAATGGGGGACTATTTTAACTCCGGTATCATTTACCGTTGAGGATGCCACTATGTTATATAACAATTGCAGTACTGTGTACTTAGGAGGCAATGTTGTGGTTTCTTATTGCCTCCCCCAATAGTTTCTGCCATTCTGAGTCCTTAAAGAGCAGCTGCATTCTTTCGGGGACCTGTCTTAGTCTGGTTCCTCACTAAAGACCCCCAATAGTTTGGTTAAACCTACAGTTCGGCTCTTTAGTTCACTGAAACACGCAAGTCATTCTACCGGTTCTAGTGTTCTAGAACTTCTTCTAGAGTCACATCCATTTAGAATGGTAAAAGTTATTGTGTAAATAAAAATTAAAATTAAAAAAAAAACTCAATTCCAATACGTAACACGAGAAAACATTAACTACTTGCACATATTAAGATAATCCATAACAATTGCAAAAAATTAAATAACTAAATTACGAGGCTTGTTCAATTGAAACCCATTTTTGGCCAGGTTAGCCTTGGAAACAATTGTAATCACTCAACTGGCGTTTTGCAACGTTAGTGGTGTTTGTAAACTTTTCACTTGTCAGTTTCTCTCGTATATATTTGACAGTAAACACGCAATTTCTCCGCCACCAAAGAAGTTTAAAGTTCAACCTTTTGCCGGTAACGTCATGTTGACATTCTTTTTCGACCATGAAGGACCTTTGTTGATAGAATTTACAGAACCTCGGGTGCATATCAACGCAAACCTGTATATTGAAACTTTGAACAAGCTCCATCAAGCAATAAGACGAAAACGTTCAAGGAAGCTTTCACGTGGTGTCATTCTGCTACACGACAATGCTCGACCTCATGTTGCTAACGTAGTGAAAGAAAATCTACAGCGAAAGAAATGGAAGATATTAGAGCATCCACCCTATAGTCCCGATTTATCGCCTTGCGATTTTCACATCTTTGGGCCACTGAAAAAAGCGTTAAAATATAACCGTTTTCAGTCGGACGCAGAAGTACAAAACGCCGTGAAAGAATTGTTCGAGCAGCAGACTCGATATTTCTTTAGGCAGGGTATACATAGGTTGACGAAACAATGAGATGTGTGCCTTAATCGTAGTGGTAATTATTTGTAAATTTAGTTGTCAATGAATTTTTCCTGAACCAAAGTTGGGTTTCAATCGAACAAGCCTCGTAAAATTATGGCATAACACGCATGCATTCGACGATTTGTATCTCACTTCTTACCAGTTTGAAAACTATTTCTTCCAACTGAAGAGACCCTTCCTATTTCACTTCCTATTGCTATTGCTGTTATACCTGACAACACTACCTGAGTCATTGTCGATCTTAGATAATCCTATAGTATTTTTAGTTCAAAAAAGGAAGTGGCGTTGAAACACTGTCACTGGCATGGCCAAAAGTATTCTTTGAACAATTGCATGTAATGCTAACGCATTACGTAGATCTACATTAAGTAGGAGAAAAGAATTTATTAATTTCAGTTAGTTAAATAAATTTTGAGCATGGAAGACGCTCTGCAAAAATGTAGAAGCTATGGTAGTTTACATCTAATAATCTGACCATTTCAATGTAATATTAACGTAAGATACCGAAATAAACAGGGAAGTACATAATATAGTAAAGACCAACTTCAATGACTATCGGGACTTTACACTCTCTGTATTAAATTCAGAAAAATTAGAGATGCATACAGGCAAAGTAGCTGTTCATAATAATATTTTTATAAATACACATGAGTTTATAGAACCGCAACGATGCGTGATACACCCATAGAAAACACAAACTCGTAATACAGCCACAAAATTACTGCATTTATATAGACAGAACGTTATGACTTTGATCTTAGGATGGTTTAACCGCACAAAGTGTGAGAACGAAATTTTTAAAGCAGGGAGAATAGAATTGAGCTCAGCAAAAGTTAGTTAAGAAAGTAATGATGATTTAGTGACAGCGAACGTGTAGATCGTAGGTCCTCTGGGTTAAAGCTGGCCAACAACGAATTGTCTTGTAATTTGCTAGATAAGCAGGCCAGAAAGCTCAAGCACGTGGGACGCGTTTGAATGCAGAATTTAAATCACTCCGGTGGGGCATCAAATAAAGAAATTAAGTAGTGATAAAGTGGTTTGCAACAAAATGTTAGAATTTATGGAGATGTAATGGGGGACCAAACGTGTAAAAAAGTGAAACATGAATCATTGGCTTACCTGGACATGCTTACATTTTTACACCGTTAGTAAAATATGAGCTCTTTGTTTGGTTATGCTTTATAATTACGTGGCTATTGATTTTAAATATAAATAGCTTGTATTTGTGTAGTGGAAATTTATCATCCCGTTAAATAATTATTCTGATGGACTAAGAAATAGCGATGGAATTTGTTTTGTTCAAATTTAAGCACCATATTATCGGGAAAGGAAGTTTAAATATTTTTAAATAGTAAGAAACATGTAAGTTATTGCCGGAATTAATGTTAGTCAACGGGTAAAACTCAATGTTTCTAATAGATATTGAAATGGTTAAAGAAAAGTTAGTATTGTTTTATGTTTTCTATGTATTAATTGAAGCGTAGGGCCAGGAACCTACTGACTGATACGCAAGCTTTTCCAAATCTATTTGTATATGTATACATTACATACCCAAAACACAATACATATCAAGGTTTAGAATTTGCTCAATAAAGTTATACTACAACCAACGTTGACCGTTAGTCGCCCAACGCTACAGGACGTTATTTGAAAAGTTAAATGCACATTCGACATATCTACTTGGTTGACGACTACTAATAAATATTATTCAGCGTAAATTATAAGTCGTATTCAATCGTCAAGTGTACGTTCTTGCATGACCTGCAAGTACATTAGAAGAGTTCCGACGTTATATTGACGTCGTATTGAGGTGGCGTTCATAACTGAGCGTATAAGGTATAGATCGACCAAAACTTATAGCATTAACAACGTTAGAGTAAGTAAAACAATAGACGGTTATAACTTTTAAATAAACTGTTTAGGGTTTTTGTTTTATTTTGTTTTCAACCTATTCTACTAACTATTTAACCAGTAATAAACTAAAGTTGACTTAGCACATATCACTTAGTTTTAATAACTTAGTAAAGGTTCTATTTTGTCCTGCTGGCGTATAGCATCCTTTTCATAATTAAGTGACTTTTGATCGTGTGTTCTTTTAAATCTTAACATCATAGCGTATTATATACTTTCATCTAAACTGGTTTTTTTATATAACCCCATTAAGTTAAGTTTGTTTCAGTAATTGAAATAAGATTTCTAAAATTTTCAATTCGTCTTCCGGTAAAATTTGAAGATTTGATATACATTAATTTGAGTAAATTAGAAGTTTTGGAAAAGGATCGTCAGATTCCACAATTTGCCATCCGGTTTTCGATTTTGATATTTGGCGATTAAAAATACATTAAAGGAACATTGTAAATTTTTTAGAAGAGATAAAAATTATTACAATTAGCTGTGTGCAATTTTACGTAAGTTTGTAATGCCTACGATTGCTTCATAGCATCGCAGTTTTTATAGCATTTGTTTGTTCCTGAAATAATTAAAGTTTGGATTAACATATGACACCATCTGCTGTTATTAAGGATTTTATAAAAATCGTTTAAAAATTACGCTTATGACCATCGTTTCATAGATCTAAAATATAGAAGTTATTTGCTAATCAAACAATAAATGAAGCGACCCATAGTAGCTTTATATGTTACAAATTAAATTCTTGCATTAAAAGTTAAATTCATATCACACAAACAATAGAATGCCAATAGGATTACACGTTGCCAAATTATTTATAACCTCTTGATTACCAAAATCAAATACCACTCGCTTTTCTAAACACATCCATATTAAATTGGACAAAAGTTTTTTTAGCAGATTTTAAGCAGCAAAGTTGTGTCAAGTGTTCACGAAATATTCAGCAGCCATAAATACACGCTAAAATAATGATAAAACTGTTCTCTGCTGATGAATGATCCTGAATAAACCACATATCACAGAAAAAACTAATGACAAGAGAATGGAAGTTGCATTCTTTAGTCCCAAGAATTCTGTGCGGTGAATTTATAGCACTCCGGAATAAAACGCCAATAAAGACCAAACATAGATGTTTATCAAGCTACTGGACACGTGAAGTAGAAAAAAGGATAACACGTCATTTATCCCTTTGTAAAAGAAAAGATGTATAATGTAAATATCTGCAAATTGGGTTAAACAATAAATATTTTAAAACCCCGTGTGCGATATCACTTATAAATATCGCAGGAGTGTATGTTTTACCACAAAACAAGTATTATTTGTAATATAATGAATTAAATACATTGTTAAAATTCTGCTTGTAATGTGTATTTTGTTTTTTGAGCTTTGATTAAAATGATTAAAATATGGGAAAAACTGGTCCTATTTAATAATAAACAAATATGACCCTTAACTCTAATCTCATTTTTCTTAAATAATAGATAGTAGTAGGAGAATACAATGGAGTAAGCGCAGCTCCTCTTAAACTCAGTTTGTTCTTAATTACAATAATAACGCTGAACAACAAATTGTTTTTGACTGCGCGGTTGGTTATTTCTCTTAGGACTTTTCCCGCAGATTGCGAATCCGTTAAAAGAATTTTCTATCACCTTTCGGTCAAAGGTTCATTGAGAAACGTTTTATTGTGAAATGCTTACATTTGCTGTAATACAAATTATGCATACCACGTCACTTCCGATCTCGAAATTTTTTTTATATGTGATTTTGTTTGTAGGGTACTTCTGGAGTATCCCTGATTAGGCTCCAACAATTATCTACCATTGGTATCGGTTTTCACAGTACATAACGTCTTAATGAAACTTGTCACAATGCGTCACTCACTTCCTAGATTTGCCGGGGAAAAGTCTAAATGCGAATGGAAAAATGAACCTTCAAAAACATGTTGCAACCCATATCTCTGTATGTGAAAATTATAAGATTCACAATTTGTTCTTTATGCTTTGCCGTTGTATCCAAGAAATTGGAACACACTTCTTTAAATGCTACTCATACAATAACTTCATCATCCGTCAGAATTGAGTCGAATACACTGTAGTCTATGACGTGCCAAATTTGAAGTCCAATAAAAATTCTTTCTTCTAGTTTCCATCACTTAGTTTGGGAAATTCCTCTCTCAGGTATAGGAATCCTTCACTATCTTTATTTAAAGCTCTGACAGGGTTTTTCATCAGTCCCAGTAATATGTGCAAAGATGGTAGCGAAACCTTCTTTGTATCAAGAAGAGGAAGATTTGTAACATCTTTTTTCTAGCAACAAGGTTTTCTCAAATTTTCCAGTCTTTTACAAGGTAGTAGCTTTGATGCCCCATTTGCAGAAAAAACAGCAGTACTCGGTGTAACTCAACAGCATTCTTAACAAAAGTGCGGCGACTTTTTTCTAGTAAGGTTTTCACATTGTCATAGTTGTGCTTCATATGTGCTGTGTGGGAAATAGGAACAAACAGATACGAATTTCCATTGTGGAGGACAACTGCGTTTAAGATTAGAGTAGCTGAATCAATAAACAGTCACCACTCATTAGTTTTGTATTTATATTATAATGCTTCCATTAGTCCAGGAAATTCTACACACCGACTGATCATATGTTGTAAAAAAATAAAGAAAATCTTGTTCACGTCCCCAATATGTAGAAATATGAGTACCGCTCTGTCATAGATTCCAACCTTGCAACCAAAGCGCCAACACTTCGGTTAGAGCTTCCGACAATTCTAAATCTTTTACTATGTCGCTTAGCTCATTTTGTGAAGATAAATGTGGAGTACCTACATCAAATGGTTGGAAATCAGGATCCGCATCTTTTTCCATAAGTTCCGATATATTATCTTTAACAACGTTCCAAAATATTATCTTTAGCAACGTTCATATGATCGCAAACGAATATGATTTTGTATGTTTGGGTAAAGGTAAATTCTGGCTGTGAACTGGTCTGTGAGGTGATCGCAGGTTTGTGTAGTACAATATGCTTAGGCTTTTGTGAAATTTTAGATAGATTCAGTAAGCAAATGTAGCAATCTGTAACATGATCTTTAAGTTCTTCTCACATCTAGAATTTTTGGGTAAGGCACTGACTAACAGATACCATTCAGCCATTATCTTAAATTGACAGCACAAGTTGCGCAAATGATATGCGGCGTCCTAGCTTTATCCTAGTCTCCTAGTTTGCGTCCAAAATAAAGTTCATAGGCTTTTTGATAAACGTAGTTTGTAAAATTGAGGTGTAAATTTCAAATAGCTCTGTGGTAGAGAAAAGTGGACATGTATACAAAGATAAGTGATAATTAACAAACAACATATAATTACTAGTTTTAACCAAACATTTACTTCAAAGCACTCACCTGTTGTTTACGCAGCCGTGCCAACGGAAAAACGATGTAAACAAAACGGTAGAATCTGTCCTTCTAAAAAATCTACTCTTCTTTTTGCGGGTGTGGCTGTAAATTATTTACAATACAAGCGGAACATAGTTATTGTCTTTTGTGAAATTTAGTCATAAACATGCCACATACGTAACAAAACTTATGCGTTTGATTTCCACATATTTGTAATATTCTATAATGTCTATCACTAACACATACTGTACAGTAAAGTATTATTTCTTTATTTATATTTTATATCTATTTATAGACTCGTTTCGGATATCAATTGCTGCTTATCCAGTCTACTGCGTTGTATATTTGAAGCCGGCCTTTTCAGCGACTTCTAGAACTTTTGCCAGACATTACAATGATGTTTACATTCCAATGGTGAATCACCCGCGGATTACGTTCGCTACATTTTGTTATAAAATGTAAACTGACTTGAACGAATATCTTTATACCTGAAGATGATACAAAAATTCTAAGTGCAGATTCTGTTTCATCGAACGAAAGTACACAAAAGTCATCCATCAAACATCAGGAAACCAAAAACTTGTTGGTCTGCGTAATTGTTTTATGGTGCATACTTCTATTTCAAGTCATTGACTCTAGACCGTGGTCAAAAGTCCCGGTTTTCAAGACTTATTTTAAATACTAGTCTACTCTTTATGGAGTTCTTTTAAAATTTTCTTTCATAATTTTGTTTCTGAACGAATTCTCCAAAAAATCAGAAAGTTTGAAAATTTGAGGGTGCAGTATACAATTACAAAAATCAAGTTTAGATTTAGTTTGAGGCAGAACTTTTTAACCTTGTTACTCACAAGACGAGAGGGTCAGAAAGAAAAGAACAAAATCAATTGTAACAGTTCGTTTTTCCTCTGCTAAATTAACGCATAAAAATTATGTGTTGTGTTATAAAATCTTTAAATTTACTTTAATAATGTAATATAAATCGTACTTCTACCATTAATACAAAATTAAAAACAGAGTATCATAATTTTAAAACACCCCAATTATTGTCCTTCTTTATTTTTAATCATATAGTAAATAAAGCGCATAGTTATAAATGTCCAGTTATCTTCAAGGTGATATCGTACAACCTGTTTTTGCGCACCTGCTTGCTAAGGCTGTTCTCGACGAGTCGATCAGTCAGCTTTTGATCCTTACAACGTCAATATGGTGAAGTTCATATCTAAAGCTGACTTGCGAGTCGCAATTTAGTTTCGATAAATCCATCGATCCGATTGCTTGAAACTCATCATGCGCAACACAAAAGAACTGATGTATTAAAATGAATTAAAGCAACACTAAAATACGGAAGAAATAACGTTTAACAACTGAAGCAAAAATTGTCGAACTAGGCTGTTAAATTTTTACTGCGTCTAAGATATATGCGTTCCTTAAATTTCCACATGTAAATTTGATTATAATTTAGAAGCAATAGTTAGAGCTGACGAATGGCTGTAGGAAGTTAATGTGATTGCGTATAAAGCGATTACGCATTGGAAACTTACAATGTGATTCTGGTTTTACGAGGCGTTGTTATAACGATGAGGCAACTGCTTTTTTATGGGTTTGTTCAATGCTAGAAGTCCACGTGTGGGTTGAACTTGTTTGTTAGATGGTGCAAGCCGCCAAGCCTGAGGTCAAGTTGGTAAGTGATATCTATTTGTGAGACAATCATCTGTTTGACGCTTAACGTCATGTATAATTCTAACCTTGCTAGTTTGAACCCATGGAACTTAACATGTTTGTGATAATGTTTAATTATGAATTTAAATTTTCAAACGTTGCTTCTTATCAAAATTTATGCTTTATAAAATTATCTATGTAACAAAAGTTTTATGAATTTGCATTACGAATAAAAGAATTATGCACTTGTTTATACACGATAACAATTTACGAAGTTTAACTTTACTAATTTGAAAGATCTTACTCCCAACTTATTTTGTATGTATGTAAATCATTTTGTCAGTACTGAAAAGGTGACAAAAAATCTCATAATCATGTTAATGACATTTATAGTGCCTATTTGCTTTAGAGGCTTTTTCGTTTTTATTTAAATTGCCCAAGATTAATAATAGATATAAAAATTAATTGAATATGCAGACACTAACAATAATTATCTGTCAAAATAAATGAGAAATAATTTTTAGTTAATATATGTGTACTTACTTAGCAGTTTTAATTTCTTTATAAATTTAAACAAGGTTAATTACATTCATGGAAGCACTTAAGCAATAGTATTTATTTTGTCCGTGCTTGATACTGGATTCTATAAATTACATATAACCCATATAACCCAGATGTGCATAAAATTAATAAGTAGAGTGTCCATTCACTATTACACAAAAGAAAGAAATAGATGTACAAAACATGTCTGATTTATTGATATTATTTTGAGGCCCAAATTGCTGTCTCTAATATTATTTTATGTATTTTATTTTATTTCAGGATAAAAGTAGTACCATCTAAAAATACAAAATCTTGTATTTTTACAAGAGAATATACTCGTTGACGTTCCTGTATTTTTCTTAGCGATATTTCTCGTTTTTACACACTATCTAAGTACAGTGGCGCTCTACCCATGCGTATTTAATTAACGACCCCCCTGATAGTCTCTCTAAATCGCTGAAGATAGAGTTCAGAACTAGTGCGGAAGTCTTCAAAAGTCAATTGTGTCAATACGGACAAAGCAATATCTTCTGCATGACTTTTGTAAGAAAAAATAAACATCCTTTTTAGAAAGTTTCACTAACGCTCAGTATAGTGAGGCTGTAAATCTTTTACTACCGCCAAAGTCGTGGGGCAACAATAAGTTTTACTAACGCACAACCCTCGAATAGTTACACTAAAAATTCATCTCACTGCCGTCACCAAAGTGGTGTGATTTAAATTTTATCGATTTCCAAGTGGTTGATTAAGTATTTTAGTAGCGAATGCAATTGTTCGTGTTTGTTCCCTTTGAGCTTGAAAGTGCAGAAATAAATACTTCTATTAAGTCTATTCAAAATTTTTTATTGGAATTTGACGGAAAAGAATTTTGTCGAGAATAATTCATCTTAGTGGTCGCATAAAAAGAATGTTACTCCCTGTCGAAGATTTAAACGAAAATTTAAAATTTAAAAATGAAGTTTTAGTTACTGTTTTAGTATTAGAGGCTAATTTTTTTGAAAAAGTCAATAAGGATGAATATACAAGCAAGCAAGATGTGTCTTTAATTTCTCCTACTTGTGTTAATGTACCTGTACACACAGTTACTTATGTTTCGCAACCCGTATCCATTGATGCGTGGGGTATTAAATTTTCAGGTGATCCAAATCAATTATACTCATTTTTAGAAAGAATAGACGAGTTAGCAGTGTCACGGAAAGTTACTCATGAAAATCTATATGACTCTGCTGTAGAACTTTTCAGTAATAGTGCTCTTGTTTGGTATCGTAGTAATAGAAATTCATTAACGAATTGGAACTCCTTAGTTAATCGTTTAAAAGAAGATTTTCTCTCTCCTCATCCAAAAGAAGAAATCTGGGAAACTGCAAAGAACCGTAATTAAAAGAAAGGTGAACCCGTAGTTTTATTTGTAGCTCATATCGAAAATTTATTTAGGCGTCTACCGGTTCTTCCTGCTGAAATCACTAGAGTTAGGTTAACGAGAAAAAATTTACTTCCTCGAAATGCATGATATGCAGACTTTAACTAAGTTATGCAAGAAATTAGAGGAGGCTTCGGTATCCAATACCAAGTTAAATTATGATTCAGATAATGACTTTTAAAAGAGAATACATAATAACAAATCGTTAACTCCAACTAATTCATCTAATGCTATTCAACAATTTTTAGTATCATCACGTACTTTTAAAAATAAATATTCTTCTCCACAAATTCAAGTCTTAAATAATCAGTCTCCTAGTTCTGATAATGAGAAAATATCGAAGATTTCAGAAGTGAAAAAATATGTTTGTTGGAATTGTTCACGTTATGGACATACATTTAGCGTTTGTAGATTCTTTAAAAGATTATTTTGTTACGGTTGTGGTTATAGAGGAGTAATTAAACCAAACTGTCCTAAGTGTTCAAAAAAACTTATAAAGAGGCAGAAGTATTATAGCCGGTTTTCTGCTATTCCCTTAAAGAATATCTCAGAGAAAAGTAAAAATAAGTTGTTTAATGACGATGGTTGGTCCAAATGGCTAGAAAAACAAGTGATAATCGTCCATATATTACAGTTCAGTTATTTGATAAACAAATTTGTGACTTGTTAGACTCTGGTTGTAACACTACTATAGTGAGATTGATGATAATGTTTTGTATTTAAGTTTATTTACTATCCCCTTTAGCTACGATGGTTGTTTGATAAATTCCTCGATATAAAAGTAATACTTTAATAATTTGGTATACTGGTTTTTTTGTTGATGTATTGCTAAAATATTGCTCTTATGTAGTGAGCATGGTTTTGTTTAGATAGCAAATTTTTTGATTTATATCGGTATTGTAACGCAGCATATTAAGATTTATTTAGTCTAGGCGTGTCTTGTCGTCGTGGTTGGTCGCTCAGCAGTATGTTCGTCTAGACGAGACTCACGAAGAGTTGGTCGCTCAGCATTACGTAAGTCTAGACGAGACTCGTAGTAAGTTTGTCGCTTTAGTAATTTTTGAATCATTTTTTGATTGATGTTGTAATTTTTTGTTTATTAATCTAGGTGAGGCTCAAAGGAGGGCTTGTCACCGTAGCAATTATATGCGTTGTAAGATATATTTTTTTGTTCTTCAACAATTTTGTTATGAGTAAAGCGAGAGTATACCACATAATTGAGTTATAAATTTTTTAGTTTTTGGACGTCATGTTCCCGTTAATGGCAAATTTTATAGTAGTGGTCTAGAGCCATTAGAGGATATTGAAATCATCCCTGGAGATAAGCATTTATATGTTAAGGACCGCAGTAGTCTATTTAAAATCTTTAAGAGTGTACGTGTTAATTTGCATTTAGCATACGAGCGATATAGTAAACGTTATAATTTAAGAAGAAGATATGTATCTTATTCAGTAGGTGATAAGGTGTGGAGAACTAATAAAGTACTCTCACACGCAGGTGATAAATTTACTGCAAAGTTAGCACCAAAGTTTGTGTTAAGTATAGTTCACGAAAAGATTTCGAACTTAGCGTATGAAGTGGTAAACGAAAATGGTTCTAGAGCTGGTCGTTGGCACGTAAAGGATTTGAGGCTATTTCATGCACTAGATCCCTTTGTTGTTGATCCAGGAATTCAATTTATTAATATTTAATTTATAGATAAAGTTACATCTGTTAAATCTTAAAAAAAATTTTTCTGATATTCTATAAAGTAGTAAAAGTGTTGCGTATTGATGAAGGTGATTGTATAGCAAGATCAATGTTTGGTATGTTTAGTATGTTTAGTATGTTTAGTAGGTTTAGTGTGTTTAGTAAGTTGTTTTGTGCTCATAGGTACACGCTCCGTATCTATTAAAGAAACCCCTCTCTCCGTTATTAGAATAGTGGATGGAAATACACGTCTAATAACCGCCAAAGATTATCCATGCTGTTAATACATGATTAAGGCGGCTCCGTGGCGTAGTGGTATGTGTGTGACTACTACGCCCAAGGTCCCGGGTTCGAATCCCGACACGGTCCGCTTGAAAAATGTTAGGCGAGCATTTTTCGCAAAAATACACCCTCGTTCGGATGAGAGGTAAAATGGAGGTCCCGTGTGTGAGTGTTGTCACGCACGTTAAAGATCCCTACCTTGCTTGGAACAGCAAGGGTTCGGCAAAATTCCAAATTTTCCAGGTAAAAAAAAACTCGCTTCCTGGCCAATGTAGTACCTTCGGGTGGAGCATTGGAAAATTAAATGTAATGTTAATACATGATAATTGAATGGATAAGAAAAAACTTTATCCAGTTTTTAGTGTTCAAGATCTTTTGTAGTATATTTATGTGATGTACTATATATAGTAGTAGTGGAATTTGAAAATTTTCCTTTGGATTTCACTAAAGCTGTTAATATTGAATACTTAACTCCTGTACATATTATATTACTAATGTTGTTGTTCTTTGTTTGTGCAAAAAAAGGCATAAGTTATTTTCTGGTGGTGTATAATAAAGAGTTATACATTCTGATATCTTATTATAAAATTTTTTTTGAGTGCTAGACAATTTGATTATGATTTTTCCCGATTTTGACTTCTCCAATTTTAACTTCCCGAGTATGTCTCCAATTATGGACGTGTTGTACACGAAGATACAAAGCGCACTCACAATTCAATTTTATTTTATGTTAAAAACATTCTAAGTAGTTTAGAGTTATTGGTGTTAGGAATCCTTTTTTTTTGATATGTGTAAAATTATACAGTCCTACATTTAGTTTGTGTTTACGTAGTGATTTGGTTTTCTTAAAACAAACAAAAAACTTTTTGGTCATGTTTGAGATTTTGTTATTACCTCAAGTTTTTTTCCTTTGAAAGGAGGCTGTGTAACAGTTCGTTTTTCCTCTGCTAAATTAACGCATAAAAATTATGTGTTGTGTTATAAAATTTTTAAATTTACTTTTATAATTTAATATAAATCGCACTTCTACAATTAATACAAAATTAAAAACTGAGTATTACAATTTCGAAACTGCCCAATTATTTTTTTTTATTTTTAATCATATAGTAAATAAAGCTCATAGTTATAAATGTCCAGTTTGTATTGTAAAATTTCTACAATATATCTTCAAGGTGATATAGTATAGCGTGTTTTTGCGCACCTGCTTGCTAAGGTTGTTGTCGACGAGTGGATCAGTCGACTTTTGATCCTTACAACGTCAATATGGTGAAGTTCATATCTAAAGCTGACTTGCGAGTCGCAACACAAACGAACTGATGTATTAAAGTAAATTAAAGCAACACTAAAATACGGAAGAAATAACGTTTAATAACTGAAGCAAAAATGGTCGAATTAAGTTGTTAAATTTTTACTGCGTCTAAGATATATGCGTTCCTTAAATTTCAACATGGAAATTTGGTTATAATTCAGAAGCAATAGTTAGAGCTGACCAATGGTTGTAGGAAGTTAATGTGTCTGCGTATAAAGCGATTACGCATTGGAAACTAACAATGTGGTTCTGGTTTTACGAGGCGTTGTAAGAAAAAATGAACATCCTTTTTAGAAAGTTTCACTAACGCTCAGTATAGTGATGCTGTAAATCTTTTACTGCCCAACTTTGGTGACGACAGTCATTTCAGGGTCGTAGGTTTGAGCCCCACGTTGGGTGGCAGTAAAAGATTTACAGCCTCACTATACTGAGCGTTAGTCAAACTTTCTAAAAAGGATGTTTATTTTTTCTTATAAAAGTCGTGCAGAAGATGTTGTTTTATCCGTATTGACACAATTGACTTTTGAAGACTTCCGCACTAGCTCTGAACTCTATTTTCAGCGATTTAGAGAGACTATCAGGGGGGTCGTTAATTAAATACGGATGGGTAGGGCGCCACTGAACTTAGATAGTGTGTAAAAACGAGAAATATCGCTAAGAAAAATACAGGAACGTCAATGAGTATATTCTCGTGTAAAAATACAAAATTTTATATTTTTAGATGGTACTACTTTTATCCTGAAATAAAATAAAATACATAAAATAATATTAGAGGCAGCAATTTGCGCTTCAAAATAAAATCAATAAATCAGACATGTTTTGTACATCTATGATTTCTTTCTTTTGTGTAATAGTGCATGGACACTCTACTTATTAATTTTATGCACATCTGGATTATATGGGTTATATGTAATTCATAGAATCCAACATCAAGCATGGACAAAATAAATACTATTGCTTAAGTGCTTCCATGAATGTAATTAACCTTGCTTAAATTTATTAAGAAATTAAGACTGCTAAGTACGTACACATATATTAATTTGAAAATTATTTCTCATTCATTTTGACAGATAATTATTGTTAGTGTCTGAATATTCAATTAATTTTTATATCTATTATTAATCTTGGGCAATTTAAATAAAAAAGAAAAAGCCTCTAAATAGGCAATATAAATGTCATTAACATGATTATGAGATTTTTATGTCACCTTTTCAGTACTGACAAAATGATTCACATACATACAAAATAAGTTGGTAATAAGATCTTTCAAATTAGTAAGGTTAAACTTCGTAAATTGTTATCGTGTATAAACAAGTACATGATTGTTTTATTCGTAATGCAAATTCATAAAACTTTTGTTACATAGATAATTTTATAAAGCATAAATTTTGATAAGCAACGTTTGAAAATTTAAATTCATAATTAAACATTATCACAAACATGTTAAGTTCCATGGGTTCAAACTACCAAAGTTAGAATTATACATGACGTTAAGCGTCAAACAGATGATTGTCTCACAAATGGATATCACTTACCAACTTGACTTCAGGCTTGGCGGCTTGCACCATCTAACAAACAAGTTCAACCCACACGTGGACTTCCAGCATTGAACAAACCCATGAAAAAGCAGTTGTCTCATCGTTATAACAACGCCTCGTAAAACCAGAACCACATTGTAAGTTTCCAATGCGTAATCGCTTTATACGCAATTACATTAACTTCCTACAGCCATTGGTCAGCTCTAGCTATTGCTTCTGAATTATAACCAAATTTCCATGTTGAAATTTAAGGAACGCATATATCTTAGACGCAGTAAAAATTTAACAGCCTAGTTCGACCATTTTTGCTTCAGTTATTAAACGTTATTTCTTCCGTATTTTAGTGTTGCTTTAATTTATTTTAATACATCAGTTCTTTTGTGTTGCGCATGATGAGTTTCAAGCAATCGTGTCGATGAATTTATCGAAACTAAATTGCGACTCGCAAGTCAGCTTTAGATATGAACTTCACCATATTGACGTTGTAAGGATCAAAAGCCGACTGATCGATTCGTCGACAACAGCCTTAGCAAGCAGGTGCGTGAAAACACGCTATACGATATCACCTTGAAGATACGTTGTAGAAATTTTACAATACAAACTGGACATTTATAACAATGCGCTTTATTTACTATATGATTAAAAATAAAGAAGGACAATAATTGGGGTGTTTCGAAATTATGATACTCTGTTTTTAATTTTGTATTAATTGTAGAAGTACGATTTATATGAAATTATAAAAGTAAATTTAAAAATTTTATAATACAACATATAATTTTTATGCGTTAATTTAGCAGAAGAAAAACGAACTATTACACAATAACGGATAGCTCGCTAGAATTACGTGTAACAAAGGAGGGGATAGAAAGGAAACGAATACAATGCTAGCACAGAGAAGATTGGGTAGAAGGGGGCGGGGTGGGTATAAAGAACAAAAGAGCAGGATATATGACCTAATTCGCCATTCTTAAAACATCAGTAACTGAAATAATAATTAAACAAATGCAAAATATAACTCTACTAAATAATTTTTATGATTGTATATGTCGAAACAATATTAAACTGCTGGTTTTAAGGCAAACATGTGAATTGTCACTTTTCACCTACTAATATTAAACTTAAATTATATCTGAGTAACAATCAAACTAAAGGGTGTCTTGTATATAAAATAACTACTATATTGTACACGCCTTAATTATTGTCGCACACTTTAGTATAGCCCACTAAATGGGATTTACCAAGTGCAATTTATAACATTCCGCATTGGCACAGCAAACAATTATTTAATTAGAACTACACGATGGTTAAAACACAATAATATGATGAATTTCGATTGCATCTCTTGACTTCGTGAACATGGAAGACATGACGACACACGTAAAACAATCCCAAATCCTGGATACCCCAAGAAACCTAGATAACTATAAAAATAAATCTTACCTAATTGATTACTATGTGTAACCTGATGACAACAATGACGAACTCGCATCACTTGCAGCTACTAAATTTAGTACACAAAATAAATATTGACAATAGTGCGCTTAAGCGTAATCAAACAATCAACACCTACAATTAATCACCTACGCATCCGATGGATAATCATCAGGTCTATCTATAATTTTAAAACCAATTAATTTGATTAACAATAAAATAAAAATGTATATACATAACGTAAACAAACATGCAAATTGACACAAAACGTCACTTACAATTAGTTTTTCTAATTTTCATTACAGCAACGAGGAAGTTCTGGAAATTTTACGTTCAACCACTCTGATGACTAGATTACTTTTCTAAAAAAAATAACATCCAAACGGGTTTGACAGATGACAATTTTATCATCCTTGTATATTCACGTTGAAACCGCATTTTTAGGTATTTATTCGTGATGGAACTCCTTCACTTCGCTGCAAGCCGAGTTTCAAGGATTTGCACCATCTTTGTCCTTTGTATAATAATAGGTATTGTGTACTCTTTTGAACAAGCTTTAGCGTTACTAGGGGAGTGTAGTGAATGCAAAAGTCAGGAGGAAGATCAAATCAGCGCTCTCAGAAGATGCCTTAGGCAGGAATCACAATTTTTGCATTATAAATTTGTAAAATATCCATAAACAAATTCTACAAGAAGTTTTATATGGGTTGTTAACAGATTTAGAAGTGCCTACCAATATAAATTATTAGCATACAAATACGTCAGGCACTTGGAAAACTCGTTGAATTCGTAATTCTGTATATACTTGTTAATTACTTGGGTTTAGCGGTCACAGCACTCAATCAAACCACCGCGAATCCTCTTCTTGAGAAAGTTGTGAATCTCAAAATCAGTTATCAACTCTAGCTTCACCTCGATGTGTTTGAGAATGGCATCGAAAGAGAATGAAGGAGCTGTTACATTCTGGCAGGGGTCCATACCATACGTTTTATGACAAACATTGCGAAGGTTCTTAAAATGACGGAAAGCAGTAACATGTCTGTCTTTAAATATAGGTAACTGTATTCCCCCAAGTTCTTTATTTTAAATTCTTTTCGCCCCTTTTGAACATGCCCTTCTCGCCGAAGGTAATGTCCGATGATGTAAAATCATTAAAAAAAAGCTTCTTTTGATGTCGAGCAGCTTTCTTCTAATACCTTCAGTACTGTAATGTGGGAGTATCAAAATGCACATTTCCTTGTTTTAAAGGCGAATACTTAAAGAAAATAACCTCTGCAATTAATCGATTCAAATCTCACAATTTAAAAAAGTTACTGGATGTTGAAGAAAAATTGTAAAGGGCTTTAGGTAAGTAAAAGATTAAACTCCCACGCATTATACCCGTTACTCAAAAAGGATACCTTTTACCATTGATTCCGATTTTTGCCGGACTAAGAGTGTGATGGGAAATGTAATAGGATGTGCAGCGGCGGTTGCAAAAGCCCTTAACAATCCAAACACAGCTAGCAAGCAGTTAAAGTACAGTGAACGCCACAACAACCTATGGAAACAATAGCTGTTGCGAAAAAAAGAAATGGACTATTTTTAAAACCCTACAAGGAAAGTACTGCAATATTCTTAATACCTTAAAGGCGGGGGCATCGTTACTATAGAAAAGGATCGACAGTCAAAAAACTAAGTAGGCTACCTCGAATAGATCTCACTGACGTGGATATAATGATATGTGCACCCGAAATGCCTCATTTTCGTGGTATTGTTTTTTCTAGAGAGCAGTTGAAGAAATTTCAACTGCGTACTATCGAGCCGGGTGTGATTAATTTGAGTACCACAAGAGAACCAGGTGATCATTGGGTGAATACTGAAAACTTGGAAATACTGTGTTATACTACGATCAGTTTGAAACTTGAGACTGTTCATTTACATTTCCAATGCTCCACCCGTAGGTACTACATTGGCCAGGAGGCGAGTTTTTTGTTGCCTGGAAATTTTGAATTTTTCCGAACCCTTGCCGTTCCAGGCAAGGTAGGGATCTTTAACGTGCGTGACAACACTCACACACGGGACCTCCATTTAACCTCTCATCAGAACGAGGGCGTAATTTTTGTGAAAAATGCTCACCTACCATTTTTCAAGCAGTCGGCCGTGTCGGGATTTGAACCCGGGACCTTGGGATCCGTAGTCTTACGCTTACTACATTGATCCACGGCGACGCTTGAAACTTGAGACCACCGGAAAAGTCAATGGTTATTTATGAGGTTGCGATATTTACTACCACAGTGTATCGGAACAGACTTACAACACATATAATTCGGAGAATTTAGAGTTAAAATTCCTTAGTGAAAGTGGCCAAAACAGTAAGTGTGTTTGGGTGCGATAACTTTATAACGATATATATCGACGGGGATCTCTAATTAAATTAAAGTAGGACAAGGTTTAGTGGAGCTATATACTTGTAACACTGTGCAAAACGTACACTTTGGTAATAATGTTTCAAACTAAGACAATTCAAATCAACATAAAATCATTGAACTGGACTCTTACAAATTAGAAGAAATAAATGCATATATATACAGGAAGTATTGAAGCAATTGCTCAGTAAGGTTCCAGCCTTAACGGTTATACTGACAATTTTTTCAAACGAAGTGTTCTATACGACACAGTGAACCCATCGATCTTAAAGAAAGTTCTAAACACAGTATTGGAAGCGTTTTGGGTTTAACTAACCGCAAACTACTTGCAAACGTGTATATTGTGGATGAACAAGTGAACGTAATCTCCGTATCAAACATTTCTGTGGAAACCAATATCACCACTGGGTTGTTGATCCGATCGACTCGCAGAAGTGATTTCGACAAAGACTACTAGGGCAAAGTGATCTTGATCCGATCGACTCTCCGAAGTGATTTCGACAAAGTCTACTAGAGTGAAGTGATCTTCATCTGATGTACTCCCCGAAGTAATTTCGAACAAGTCTACTACAGCGAAATAATCTTGGTCCGATCGACTCCTCGAAGTGATTTCGACAAAGACTACAAGGCGAAGTGATCTTAATCCGATCGACTCTCCGAAGTGATTTCGACCAAAGTCTACTAGAGTGAAGTGATTTTCATCTGATGTACTCCCAGAAGTGATTTGGAACAAGTCTACTACAGCAAAATGATCTTGGTCCGATCGACTCCCCAAAGTGATTTTGACAAAGTCTACTAGAGCGAAATAAATCTTGATCCGATCGACTCCCGGTGTGATTTCGGCAAAGTCTACTTGAGCGAGGTGATGTTGACCCGGTATACTCCCAGAAGTGATTTCTACAAAGTGTACTAGAGCTAGGTGATTTTGATTCGCTCAACTTTTCAAAGTCGTTTTAATGAATTCCACTAGGGGGAAGTGAAGACGGGGTGTAGAGAGGGTGGGGCGTAAAGAGGGCAAGGCGTAGTGAGAGCAGGGCGTAGTGAGGGCGGGGCGTAGTGAGGGCGGGTCGTAGTGAGGGCGTGGCATAGAGAGGGCGGGGCGTATAGAGGGCGGTGCGCAATGATGGTAAGGCGTAACGATGGTGGGGCGTAAATATGGTGGGGCGTAAAGAGAGTGGTCCACAAAGCGAGTAGAGGCGCTCAAAGTAGTCCCGTAGGGACTACAAACCGCTTCTAGTCCTACATTTATAAAAAATGTTTATATACAACTTAAAGTTATTGGGTGGGGCGTAAAGAGGGCAAGGCGTAGTGAGAGCAGGGCGTAGTGAGGGCGGGGCGTAGTGAGGGCGGGTCGTAGTGAGGGCGTGGCATAGAGAGGTCGGGGCGTATAGAGGGCGGTGCGCAATGATGGTAAGGCGTAACGATGGTGGGGCGTAAATATGGTGGGGCGTAAAGAGAGTGGTCCACAAAGCGAGTAGAGGCGCTCAAAGTAGTCCCGTAGGGACTACAAACCGCTTCTAGTCCTACATTTATAAAAAATGTTTATATACAACTTAAAGTTATTGTATTGGTGTTTCTTATTCACAACAGAAAATATTAAAAACCTTACCTCATCCTGTCTTATGTAATTTTTCGTTCACGCAAGAGTTATAATAACTAGGTTAAGTAACGCCACCAAGATGGTATTCAGAACACTAAAGGTTATCCGCGCATTAGGTATGAGTTTGACGTTCCGCCCTCTCTTGAATCTGGTGGTTGATGAACCTGAAGCCTCATTTACGTTCTAAAGTTGACATTCTGTAAAATACAGGGATTTGGCCATATTGACAGCTTGGCCATATTACCTTCAGTTACCTTAATAATAAATCTTTAAACACTAAAAAAAATTAATGATACGAGCTCGCAAATAAAGGGAAAAAGACAATCGCAAAACTATAAATACACTTAAAATTTTTCCTGCACCAAAAGATGTTTAACAAAATGAAAGTAATACAGTAATATAATATCTGTTATCTAACTGTAATAATTACTAACGCAATCTTTTTAGTTGTTTGAATTTGAAACCGTTGTTAGTAATTGGTTCCTAGTATAAAGAATAATCACTCGTAGAATTAATTTGTACAAGAGCATCGAACGAAGAACTGATTAGTTTTAGTAAAACCATTAATTAATATATACTAAAACTTGAACGATATCTTGTAAAGGGTAGTCCCGTACTATCGACACTCTGAATAAGTAACAGAATTCACAGGGGGCAGCACATATAGTAAGCACGGAAGTTTAAAAAGAAATCATAGGTCCACTTACCCTATTCTATTTAGGTAGACATTATAATTTGAATTAGGGCCGCTATACTTGCGGCCATGTCCCCAATGCTCCACCCGGAGGTACTACATTGGGTTTAAACGCGAAAAATAGTCGTGCTCCTAATTTATTCTTACTTCATAGTTGATTCACCCTAAATAAAAACTAAATAAAAATCTAACAAACCTAAAAATCTAACAAACCTAACAAACTCTAACAATCTAATAAACCTAAAAATCTGACAAAAACTGGAACAAAAACAAAACAAAAACTAAAAACAGGGTTGTAAATAATGGTATCCCTAGCGCTGACTTTCGAGTGTACCCGATCAACAAGCAAAAATGAGAGGGGGAGGGATCCGTAATACCGGATAGCAGACGCCGGTTCTGCTTACCAGTGCGACCTGAAGGGTCGTCTTAAAACTATCCAAATCTAGCTAACCAATTTAAATCCATCCCTAGCTTTCCTATCGTTCCCTAACTGATTTACATTATGATTACAATCTTCGCAATTCTGCTCGTCCTTCCCAAATATATACTGCAACCAAAATGGCGACAGAACGTCAAACAAAACAAATAAGCCACATAATACATGCTATATATAAATAAATATAAAGTGTAAATATAAAATATAAATAAATATAATTATGTAAATATATAAATAAATGTTTAATAAGCGTTAAGCATATAGCAGTGCACAAAATAGCGAAAGCATCACCCTATTTATCAGGTGCACTCGCACAAGCATTATGTCGGCTAGCGCCTTTACACACCAAACGTGCTTCTTAAATTATTTCAAAACTACTAATTAATGTAAATCAATGCTTGTGCGAGTACAGCCGCCACATTTTAAGTCTTACCTCGATAATAAAATTCTCCAGCATCCGAAGATCTGGTCGTCTGTAACTTACTTCTAAAGGTGGGACGGGGTGCACTGCTAAAGTCCTGGTGGGTATGCACTAAATGTTTTGGGGATCACAATCACTATCACTATCACTTCACTTTCAAGTCCTGGGGATGCGCGGTTGCACTCTGTTTTATTATCCTTGTTTACTTTATTGATTTAATTTAATGAGGGTTTATGATTTATTTGTTATTGTTTATTTGGTATTATTTATTCCCGATTTTCCGCACATAATTATGAAGATAGGCAGTGATTGTATTAATGGAGTGGGGTTTCTCGTGCATATTGGACATTTTGGTATAATTATCTTTTTTTTTTTTTTTTTTTAATATCAGGTTTTGGTTATGCTCGTATCCTTACTCACGCCAAGTCAATCTAAAATTTTTCAATCCTCCCACCAACCCCACCGAATTTTTACACGCGGTCGTCATTGATTGTCTAATCTCGCGACCCTTCCCGCGAATTCTTTTAAGGCTGTCCAGAACGCCTTCTGGTTAACCACTTCCCGACTTCCTCTAGGCTCTTTGGCCATGCCAGAACTAGGATAGCTAGTTTGCTATCAGCCAACCCTCGATTTCCCGCCTCAAGCGGGCAGTCGAAGAGCACGTGCTCTGCGCTTTCCGCGCCCTCACCGCATTCGCAGCGGTCGCTATTGGTTAGACCGAACCTTTGTAAATACGCCTTCAGGGCGCCGTGCCCTGTTATCAACTGCACCATTTTGTGATCGAGCTTAACCTCGATCTTACCTCTGGCTTCTATGCTCGGTATGAATTTGTGGGTCAACCTGCCCGTGGCAGCGTTGTTCCACCTCTCTTCCCATTGTCGAATTGATTTTTCGCGCAGCTTTCTTTTGATTAAAGACCTCGGTATCGACGAATGTGATATTCGAAAGTCGCCGGTCGCGGCCTCTTTAGCTAATTCGTCAGCCCTATCGTTTCCTACGTTACCATTGTGCGACCTGACCCAACAGAACTTTAAACGTCGAAACTCTAGCGCCGTACGCGCTATCCTCCAGACGTCCGCTTGGAGATCTGTCGAGGTGTTCATGTTTGTTAAAGCCGTTAGCGCCGATTTACTATCACTGATTATATAATACTCGTCTCTGCCCGTATGGTTTATTACGTAATCGATAGCCTCTCGTATGGCTACCAATTCGCACTGGAAGATAGTGCACCAGTTCGCGAGTTTGGTTTGAAACCGAAACACCTCCTTTCCTGCTTATACACGACAAACGCCGCGCCTGCTTGCCCATCGTCCATACGTGAACCGTCCGTATAAATTCTGATACCCATCGCGTCCTCATCACCTTCGACAAACTCGATCCTCTAATATCAGCCGGGTGCCCTAACTCAGATACAACAATCTTTCTTGCAATTTCCTATTACCAAGATTAAGATCTTCGATAATTTCGCGCCCTTTTCCTATATTTATTAATCGTCTATCTCTAATCTCCCTAACGACATATTCGATAGGAGAGACCTACTGATCACCAGGACAGCCTCCGTGGAGGTGGTCCTGTACGCCCTCGCCGCTTTTACCGCGGTTATGCGTTGTACGCTCGTCAATTGACGCATCTCCCGGACTTTACAACCTTCTGCCCATACAGAAGCTGCGTACAGTATTGCCGGCTCAATTGCTCCGGCATAAACCGTCCTCAGCGATTCGCCCCTGAAACCCCACTTTATTTTAGCCGCCGCCATCATTTTATTTGATATTTCGCCGCCCTTACTTTTTACGTATTGTACGTGCGCTTTCCAATTTAATTTATTGTCGATCTTGACGCCGAGGTAGGTAATACAATCTTTAAACGGATTTTCTCCTCCTAGCTCTAACCTAGGAGGTCTCTGTCCTGGTTTCGTGCCGAAATAAAGCGCCTCTGACTTCGCCGTGTTAAATTTTAATTTTACCGCCTGCGACCATTCGTGTAATTTATTAAGCGCCTCGTTCGGTTTTGTGCGCATATCCATTAACAATCTCGATCTTACAATTAAAAGTGTGTCATCTGCAAACCCGACGATTGAGCATCCTGCGGGCAACTTGACCCTAAAGATGCTCTCATACAACAACTTCCAAAATATGGGACCAGAACATGACCCTTGCGGGCATCCCTTTCCACCTCACGCGACAGAACTTCACCCGGAATTTCAACCTGTGCTAATCGCCCGAGAAATAGCTCTTGACCAAAGACATCAAGTTTCGCGGACAACCCCTACGATCTAACTCGCAAACGATTAATGGCCACCAGGCAGCATCAAATGCTCCTGAAATGTCCAAAGCAACAACGACACAGTACTCTTTGGCATCTCTTGCCTGCTTAATTTCCCCGACAACGAACTCTAACGCGTCGATAGTCGACTTGCCCTCCACGAAACCAAACTGTCGGTTATTAAAACCGCCGCTGTCTCGCACTAGGTGTTCAACACGCGTAGTCATAACGCGATCTAAAACTTTCCCCAGCACCGGTAGCAAGCTAATTGGACGATAGCTGCCTGGATCTGACGCATCCGCCTTTTTAGGTTTGGGTATAAATTTCACATTCTGGATTTTCCAGCAACGCGGAAAAACGCCCCTTTCTAAACAAAGATTAAACAACCCAACAAAGACACACGGGGCTAACAGGCACGCCTGCAGAGCTGCGTCTGAATATTTAGGTAGACAGCACAACACTTTAAGGAGTACTCCATCAGTGGAAGTGGGAAGCGGTGGAGGAAGCTGGGGGTGGTTTGGGATGTGGAAGGTAGGTGGTGGAGATGGGGATGGGAAGTGAGAGGTGGGAGGTTAGAGGCGGTAAGTATCAAGTGGGAGATAGGGAAGGGTTAGGGGTGGCAGGTGGGGATGAGATGTGGCAGATGAGATGTAAGAGGGAACGAGGGTAGGGTGGGTGAAAGTGGGTGTGGAGGGTGGGGGTGAGAGGTGGGAGGTAGGAAGTGGGAGGTGGGTGACGGGAGATGGGAGGCGAGAGGTGGAAGGTGGGAAGCAAGGGATGGAAGGTAAGAGGTGGGAGGAGGGCGGCGGGAGGTAGGAGGTGGGGGTAGGGTTAAGAGGTAACAAGTGGGAGGTGGGAGGTGGGAGGAGATAGGTGAGAGGTGGCAAGTGTAAAGGTGGGAGGTGGGAGGTGAGAGGTGGTAGGTGAGAGGTGGGAGTTGGGGGGTGGGAGATGGGAGGCGGGAGGTGGAAGTGGAAGGGTGGGAGGTGGGGAATGCGAGATGAGAGGTGGGAGGGGTAATAATTCTCTATAATTCTCAATTTTGAAAATGATCTTTCCGCTGAAGCAACAGTTATTGGTATTGTCAAAAATAAAAGAGTTCCCAAAACTAAATCTTGAAATGTGGAACACATTGTAGTGGTTAACAATTTGCAAACCTAAACCATCGGATAAGTCATTTGAATAAAATGAACCAAGAGATTCAACTTTTCTAATTATTTCGTCGTCTGCCATTTGAAGTAAATTTTGAGGATTTAAGGAATGAAAACATATCTGCCACTTCGTGAAAAGAAAAATATTAATTTTAAAATACATTTCCTCATCTGTAAATCGATGATTTTCTGCTAATTTATCAAAAAATTTCTTTTTCATTTTTATTCTCCATTTAAAAATTTTTTCCAAAATTGCCCAATTTTTAGCAATATGTGTAGCCTCTGTTTTCAAAGCTTCAAACTTGTTTCTTATTGCAGTCAATTTTTCAAATATTTGCTTTAAAGTTTCGGACGCCTTTACTACGTCCAAATCGTTTCTTTGGAGTATTTATGAACCAAAATTTATTTGTCTCCAAACAGATTTGTCAGTGCAACCGTAATAAAAACAAATCCAAATTTCTTCATGTTACTCTTTATTCTGTTTGCTTCCTAAATTTTTTCGCGTTGTTTGCTTTCAAGAATTATTTTGGATAAACTATTCATTATATTCATGTATTCTACTTTAACTGCTAATATCGAAATTAGTCTTCCAGCCCAGCGGGTTAGGTTTAGTTTTTTAAATGTAATTTGCGACTAATCTGTTATAAAACTTAATATATCCCATCTATTAATACTATTTCCGAAAAAGTTATAAATGTCTTGTAAATATGCAAAATAATTTTGAATTTCAGGAATTGCATTGATTGCATTATTAATAACTAGGTTTAAATTATGTGCTGCACAATGCACGTAAAGGGCTTTAGATTCATTGGCTTTGATTCTAGATTGAGCGTCAGTGTACGCGCCGCACATATTACTTGCACCGTCATACCCTTGGCCGCGACACTTATTAATATTTACACCATCATTCTGTAGAATATTCATTATCTTGTTCAACAGTTTGAGAATGTACTTGAAAAAACCCTGAAAGTATAATAAATATAATCTACTTATAATTACATAAAAATGATTTACCTAAAAATGTCTCTTGAATACAGATTCCTGTAGGCACGTCCATGTCAGTTTTTATAGTTTTAACATACCGGTAAGTAATGCTAAGTTGATCAAAGTTATTAATATCTTGAGTTGTGTCGGTAATTGAAAAGAAAGGGCTTTCACGATATCCCCTGATTTTTTTCTCAAAGTTTTATGTAGACAGTCAATTAACTCATTTTGAATTTGTGGAGATAAATATTTGATGGTGTTTATGGGTTTGTTAACCAGTTCTCGCATGACATAGTCGTATTCATCAAGTAGCTTCTCATCGGATAAAAAATTGCCGTTACAAATGTCATCGATAGTTTCTTAGCCTTTACTTCCCCTGAATGAATTAAGGTTTTTTGCTAATTTCAAAGTGATTTGAAAAAGTCTTCCTAACACTTATCGCCAAAAATGTTGATGTTTCAAAATGCTCTCGTCATTTACGTTATCTACGCAATTCAGTCTTTTCCAAGATGAATCTATATGCGCCACACTATCTCTGTGGCTTTTAATTCTCTTAGATAAACATTGCAAGTCATTAATGCCTTCCTGCCACCCAGACGTAATTGTAGAAAACAGCCATCGTGGTTCACAATAAACTTTGTCGTATTTGGGGCAGTAACATAGCCAAGTTAAATCAATTTCTATATTAGATGTCGATTTGCAAACGTAATAATTTTCAGAAAAAAGACCTGTTTTAGCATTTCTGGGAAAGGGTCCTTTCGGACGACAGGGTCCGTATTTCAAAATAAATCTCATAATGTCTGTTATTAATTGTATACCAGAATATACAGCCTTATCAGTAGGATACTTCTCTTCGATAAAGAATTTTATTTCGAATTCGGAATTCTGTTTTCCTATAAATAAATTATAGGTTGTAGTACAAAATCATGGAACAAAATTTTTTTCAACGGAAGTACATGACGCCACACGATCTCGCCGTAAAATTTGCCTGCGTTTCTTCACAGAAAAAACAAATATGTTAATTTTTTTATTCAAAGAAATTTTTTTGAGAGAATTTCGTTTTCCTTTAAGTCAAGATATTTGTTTTTCTTTAAAAGAAATTTCTTTGAAGGAATTTTATTTTGCTTTAAGCCAACATACTTGTTTTTTTTTTTATAAAAACTCCGGTTGCATTTAGGGGTTATTTAGATTACAATAGAAAATGTTGAGAATGTTATTTGCATATTTTCTCGAACTTCTGAAATGTATATAAATTGCCATCGTGAATATTGGAAGTTCAGTTCTGTTTAAAACAATATGTTCTAGTTTAAAGTTTTGAAAGATGTGATGTAAATTACTCTGTGATATGAATTACTGTAGTGATTATATTAACTAAAAATTAGTGATTGGATAGTTAACTTTAGTGCTTCATTAGTAAGTAATTTAAAAGGTAAGATCGTAGTGTTAATAAGATAATACTTCTACTGTTAGTGATTAGCTGAAAATAAATTGTTGGAAGAGCTTTTAGCAAATTTCATTGCAACTACGGGTTGTTAAAAAGCCTTTAATAATCAGTTTGAAAATAAAGAACTATTGTTATTACAAATAGACTTTTCGTTACAGTATTTTTCGAGTAATCTTCGCTTTTTGATAATCTCTTGATGCGACCCAGTTGGTAGCGAAAAGACACTGAGGTTGTTGCCACTTTGTCAGAGTTCTAGAGTTCTACAATTATGGTATCCAGACTAACAAAAATAGGAGAAAATGTAGATTTAAAGTTAGTAAAGTTCAATTCGTTTGTAGGTGGTGAACAGAGTTCCAAAGAGTTGTGTGCCGAATCCAGTTTTAACATTTTTTAATATTAATTGATTTGAAAAGTGTAAAAGAAATAGGTTAAAGTTGTCATCGTATAGTGCAATCTTAGTTTGATTAACACAGTTGATAAGCAGCCAAAAATTTTCAGCAATCACGCTCCTTTCTAGTACAGGTTAGCGTCACCTTAAAAGATGTACAAAATTGAAACGTGAATGTTTATCTTTTTAGAAATAATTCGTCACATGTTCGAAAAATTTCTGGGAAGTGCTTTCTGATTGTGTAGGACAGAAGGGATGCTTCCAAAAGAAAAACAAGTAAAATTTGGCTTTGATGTTTGGGAAATGATACGTCATATGACAAAAAAATTTATGGTAAAGAGTTTTAGACTTTTGAAGTGTAAAGTTGATCGCAGGGTAAAAATACTCTCAAACACGGTGTCATCGTAATCACTTTCTATAACAAGTTCATTAAAAAACCGAAACATCATAAAACTTAAAAATTTGACATTTTATCCGAATATAAATTCTGTGGGATGGTTCATAGTCGTTCACCTAGATCTACCGAAGAAAAACGTTCGTTTCCTGAAATATAGAAATATTCCATGATAAACATTAAGAATTTATTTCAATTTTTTCTGGGCATCGATGTTTTGTATACGTAGTGACAATTTCTATTTCTTTAAATCAATATTTGGAACACCCTTCGTTCCTGTGAACGTCAGACTAAATTATGAGTAAAAGTCGTCAATGACTAGTAGGTATGATGTTAACCAAGTACATAAATTCTTAGGTCTCTAAGGGTAAGTTTTATACATTTTTAGATGATTTAGGTTCTACAATTCCTTTAACCTTTATAATGGCATGTGTTTCCTCTAATTGCGGTACACCTTCGTCTAACTGTAAGATGCAATTTTAATATTGTGGATTTGTATTATTATCAGTAGGAGATTTAACCTGCTATTCTACTGAACAAGTTTTCTCGCAAATTTTGTTTTAATTTTCCCACTTCCTATATAACTAATACCAATGGTGTGCAACTCATCGAATTCAGAAGGATGATAAAAAGCAGATTCCATTGTTGAGTGATTTAACGATGTACTTGACGAATGAATCTCACAGCTTCTTGATAGATCTATGACCGACAGCATATCCTCACAACCTTATTTTGTTTGCTTGACATAATTGTGGCTGCGCTGATAGACAAGCTATTTCTACACATACGCAATTTTACGAGAAACTAAAATAAACTTGAGTATATATCAGAAATCAAGAAGAGAGTTTGTATATAGTTTGCTTGCTTAACTAAATGCTGCCTTTCAATAAATTACAACTGTAAAATTTTATAACCCATCCAGCGATAGTGTCCAGGAAAATGTACAAAGTTTATTTCTTTTAAAGATGCGCATATACTGTTTGGTGCAAAAATCATATGCAAGTTCGTATTACACTTTATTTCGAATATATTTTAGAAACAGCATCAATTTTCGCAAAAGAATATCTCGGAAGAAAATTTCTAAAACAGGTATTTCAAATATGTTTTTCTACGACAATGCAGAAAATGTCATATTCTATACATTCCGTACAATATAGACGCAGCAAATAATGTTAGCGATGAGTTTTGCCCAAAACTTCCTCAAACAAATGCAATTTGACATTCGCGATGCATGGATTGGCATCAAAAGAACAAAGTGCATTCGGTGTCAGAAAATGTTTTAATGACACACGTCGTGGAATTATCAAAATCTTTCACGATGTGATCAATCTACTCAATGTTGAAATCCACATTGTAAGTAAAAGAAAATTTAGATATTTCACACTATCAGAAAGTTCGTGCATTTCTCAAGAGAAAATCTGAGGGATATGTGGCAAAAAATCGAAAATATCCATAAATGAAGAAGTCAATAAATTTTTACATGAAACTCTTGAATGATGTCTATTTACTTACAACGGTGCAAGTTAATAATAATTTATATGTTGAATTATATTTTGTTTATTTCGTATACTGAATTTGTATTGGGAATAACAGGAGCATGCAGACGGGAAGTACAAAAATTTCTAAAATGTGTGGCAGTCAAGATATGGGCTCTGGTGTTTTATAGACCTAATATGAGTTCCTAGAAAATTTATATTTACTATAGGTTTTTTTTCGATGCGCTCGATCTGGTTGAAATCAACACGATCGAAGTTAGCGGGTTGAAATGATCATATAAATACTTTGTCACCGGGATCGAATCACTGAACTCAATCCCCTTCAACGAAAGGGGTGGAACTGGGTTTAAAGATCGAAATTGACGACATAAAGTGTTGGAGTGGATTGAGTTACACTTGCTGCTGGTAGGTTTGAGCGAATCTAACGCACCTCCAACGCCTAATAACTTGGAGTCAATCTCCACGAATCTAATTACCTATTCAGTGAATCCGATAATCGAAACCATTTGACTGCGACAAAACGCCGATCCATTTTGTTACTGTATGTGCTCCATTTTTTTTTTACGGCGAACCAGCAGGAACACCTAACGTCTCGAATTCAATTACTCAACATTATCACACTTATTCTACAATTTTAATAATTGCACATGACCCTTATCTCAGAAAGAGGTAGGAATGAGACTTTTGGCACACAGTTCCCTACTTCCGTCACTTTTGTTCGTATAAAGGCCCATGTAAATAAGCTCTGCCTCCTCTTATAGGTGCGCTAAAAAATCTCTGATTACCTCTTTCCACCGCTGGACATATAGAACCAGCCCTAATAGATCACACGCTTCCAGATAGCCGATCGTAATGCAGGAACGTCTTAGTGTACGTCGTGTTTGTTTTACGGGGATTCAATCAGAATGCAGGTACTTCTCGAAATTAATTATTTAACCCTTTTGTCAATACGATTTAAATTCGTCGCACGATTCTAGTAGACGAAAAAGGCGGGTAAGTTCTGGGATTTGAATTCAACACCTCGAGAATGCTATCCGTATACCTTAATTTTACCCAGCTGTGGACATAATAATAAAATGTATATATGTTCTATTTAAAATAACTAATGGTAATTGTCGGACCGTATGGAATTTTATTTCGACTGAAGTTATATAACGTATAACTTTAAACATCAAACAGTACAGAAATACAAAGTTTATTCCTTTATCACATTCACGTACAAATATCTAAACTAAAATCACTGCTTGTTTTGGAAACTTTCGAGTAGAACAAACTAAAACAATGTAATTTTTATGTGATGTACAAAATACAGTATTTAATGGTAATATTTGTTATTGATAATTGCATATTGATATTGGATTTAGTTTAATGATCAGTATTTTAATTACTAACCAATTATTGATTTTACACACGTTTTAATATTACTGTGTCTTGGGTAAATATAAAAGCGTTCTTTGCAAGCTTACTTTACGCGCGACTAAAGACTTGAACTCGATGACCTTTTTAGGTTGTCCAATGCCACCCACATTCGTTCAAGTTATTTACCAGATCTTCCAGCTGTAAAAATTCATAATCCTTGTGTTAGAAGCAAGTTAAGAAGTTCTTCAAATAAAATCACATACAAATTGGGTGTATACACAGATTTAATCGGTAAAGCTACAGGGAAGATTATTATACTTCCAAGATAATCGCATAGTAGCATAATTTATAATATGTTAATACGAAATTGCAATTCAATTAAGTAAAGTGTTAACCGTTTAAAACTACATTATGACTTTTAGAAAGCTTTTTAATAAGGAGAGTAGTAATAGTAAGTACATTAAATGTGGAAAAAAAAATTCAGCTATATATACCAATAACTATATATAAAATACTTAATCTAAAATTAATAAAAAATTTGTGAAATAATGCCATCTTTAAAGTAGTTTTTTTAACTTACCCTATATTTTCAAAAAGTATCAATTTTGAATCACACGGCACAACTTTTACACTCTAATTTGTAATTGCGTCACATAGCTACACCCCTGGCGACACGTTAGTTGTCATCAACGCGCCATCTTTAAAGTAGTTTCATTCTGACTTACCCTGTATATTTTTAATAATTCCACTTGGTACAAATTAGTCGCGTTTGTGCTCTTATCAAATGATTTTTTACGGAGATTCTTTCTCTGTTGTGTTTTTCACTTTTGCACAACCCCGTCCACCGAAAATCGGTAAAGACGTATTTTTATGACTTAGTTGTGGTTAATCGTATACAGACGAAGGGACTTTTAATTTTAAAAGAAAGATCCTTACCTTCAGTTTTTTATATAACCTCGTAAACTGTTAGGAATTTAAATACACAAACATACAAAATTTATAACGTTATAGCTTAGACTGAAATGCTACGTGTTAATAATTGTCAGACATATTTTGTTCTATACATCACGTGATCCTTGTTTAAAAGACGTCAATAAGATTGAAGTATTCAAAGAAGGCGTAGATGACACGTAAAAAAACCATGCATCAACAGGATATTTCTAGTTTAAATCCGGTCGCATTAGAATATAGTCAAACTTCCATAATCACATGTAAAAATGCTTGAAAATAATTCTATAACCAATTTAAAACAGCGTATAACATGTTGTGAAAGTTTGCACCAGTAATATTTTATACACGGTCAAAACGATCATTCTATATGCAAAAATTTCAAGGAGGCCACTATCTACCAGCCGCTAAATATGGATGAACCTACCAATCTCCATCACTACAAAACCACACTTACTGAACTGAACAAGCATTTCGATTGTTCAATTATGTTCCTTATATTGACCCAATTATCTTTACGCATTTTAAATCTAAGGATAATTAAAAGTAAATAACTTTGAGTTTCCTATATTATTCTTACGTGTACATTTTAAGGAGGTGCTCTTTTAAATTGAAATACATGTAATTTTCTTAACTTGTGTAAAACCTGCGCTCTTAAAACTTGTTAGATAGCTAGTGCAGGTATACTAAAACAACACATACCTTTTACAGAAACGTGTTCAACCAGGTTCACTAATTTTTTGGAATTTGCGTAATGACACCATAAGAAGATTAACAAATTTTTTTCTTAGCTTCTGGAAGACCTGTGCTCTTGAAACTTGGTAGAATGCTAGTATTGGTGTACCAAAACAACATATACCTTTTACAGAAACGTATTCATCCCGGTTCACAAACTTTTTTGGAGTTTGCGTAATGACACCAGAAGAAAATTAAAAATTTTTTTCTTAGCTTCTGTAAGACCTGCGCTCTTGCAACTTGGTAGGCATTATAATTTGAATAAGGGCCGCTATAGTTGCGAACACGTCCCCAACGCTCCACCCGAAGGTACTACATTGGGTTTAACGCCAAAAATAAACGTGCTTCTGATTTATTCTAACTTCATAATTAATCTACCCTAAATAAAAATCTAACAGACTGAAACAAAAACTAAAAACAGGGTTTAAATAATGGTATCCCTAGCGTTGACTTTGGAGTGTGCCCGATCAAGAAGACGAGCAAAAATGAGAGGGGGAGGGATCCGTAATACCGGATAGCAGACGCCGGCTCTGCTTACCAGTGCGACCTGAAGGAACGACTTATAACTATCCAAATCTAGCTAGCTAATTTAAAATGGATTCAAATTTCTAAGCATTTGTCAAATGTATTAATAGTGAATCCAGCTATTTTGCCTGCTTTATAAATTTACAAATTCGTCCGCCCTGATCTAAGTATTTTATCCTAAATTTGTCTCTAACGTTCCCTATCATTCCCTAACTGACATATTATATACAATCTTCTTTTCTATTTATACTGTGACCAAAAATTGGCGACAGAACGTCAAACGAATTAAACCAAGCCACAAAATAAATACAATGCAGGCAAAAATATAAGTGTAAAAATAAATATAAATATAATATAAATATATAAATAAACATATAATAAATATATAAATAAATATCTGAATAAGCAAAAGCATGTAACAGTGCATATATTAGCAAAAGCAAATACATTATCAGGTGCACTCGCATGAGCATTATATCGGCTAGCGCCATTACACAAAAACGTGCTTGTTGGATTATTTCGAAATCTGTTTAAAATCACAAATCAATGCTCATGCGAGTACAGCCGCCACAATTTTATTCGTACCTCCAATATAAATTTCTCCAGCATCCGAAGATCTGGTCGTCTACTTACATCTATTGATTTTCTACTTTTATGGGGGAGTTGAATATGCACTGTTAAAGTCCTGGTGAATATGCACTAAACGATCTGGGGGGGACACAATCACTATCACTTCACTTTTAAGTCCTGGGGGGATGCGCGGTTTCACTCTATTTTATTATTTCTTTTTTTATTACACTTATTTAAATTAATGAGGTTTCCTGATTTAGTTCGTTGTTATTTATTAGTTTCATTTATTCCCGATTTTCCGCGCGTAGAAGGTTGGACAGTGATTGTTTTAGTGGTGTGTTCGTCGTGCATATTAGAGTTTTGGGTATACTTATTTAATTATTATTATTATTGGTTTTCTTTCTTATTTTTTTTAATTTTTTGGTTTTGTTTTTTTTTGTAGGTTTTGGTTATCATGCTTTTATCAAAATCACGCCAGGTCGAAATCAATAATTTTCAATCCTACCACCATCCCCTCCCGATTTACACACGATTATCACCGTCTAACCTCGCAACCCTTCCTGCGAACTCTCTAAAGGCTGTCCAGAACGCCTTCTGGTTAGCCACTTTTCCAACTTCCTCTAGACTCTTTGGCCATGCTAGACCTACGATAGCCAATTTCGTATCGGCCAACTCTCGATTTGCCGCTTCAAACGGGCAGTCGAAGAGCACGTGCGCTGCACCTTCCGCGCCCTCACTGCATTCATAGCGGTAACTTGGTAGGCAGCTAGGATAAGTCTACTAAAACAACACATACCTTTTACAGAAACTTGTTCGCCTGGTTTATAATGTTTTTTAATTTGCGTAAGGACAACTTAAGCAAATTAAAAAATTTTTTTCGTAGCTTCTGAAATACCTGCGCTGTTAAAACTTGGTGGGCAGCTAGTGTAAGTGTACCAACACAACATATGCCATATACCATAGTTGACTACCAAATTACAAGAACGCAGGTCTTTCAGAAACTAAGAAATGATATTTTAAATTTTCTTAAGATATCCCTAGATAAATTCGGAACAATTTGTGGACCCGGGTTAACACGTTTCTGTAACAGGTATGTATTGTTTCGGTACATCTACACTAGCTTTCTACCAAGTTTCAAGAGTGCGGTCTTACATAAGCTAAAACAAACATTTTTTAATTTTCTTATGGTGTCATTACGCAAATTCCAAGAACGTTAGTGAGCCGGAGCGAACACGTTTCTGTAAAAGGTATGTGTTGTTTTAGTACACCTACATTAGCTGCCTATCAAGTTTCAAGAACGCAGGTATTACGGAATCTAAGAAAACAATTTTTTAATTTTCTTAAGGTGTCATTATGCAAATTCCAAAAAATTAGTGAACCAGGACGAACACGTTTCTGTAAATTGAATGTGTTGTATTGGTACACTTACACTAGCTACCCACCAAGTTTCAAGAGCGCAGGTATTACAGAAGCCAAGAAAAAATCTTTTTAATTAGCTTAAGCTGTCCGTACGCAAATTCCAAAAAATTTGTGAACCGGCGCAACAAGTTTCTGTAAAAGGTATGTGTTATTTTAGTACACCAACCATGGCTGACTACCAAGTTTCAAGAGCGCAGGTCTTACAGAAGCTAAGAAATGAATTTTTAAATTTTCGTAAGATGTCCATAGATAAATGCGGAACAATTTGTGAACCGGGGCGATCACGTTTCTGTAAAAAGGTATGTGTTGTTTTGGTACACCTGCACTAGCTGTATAACAAGTTTTAAGAGCGCAGGTTTTACACAAGTTAGAAAATTACATGTATTTCAATTTAAAAGAGCAACTGCTTAAAATATTCACGTAAGAATAATATAGGAATCTCAAAGTTATTTACTTTCAATCACCCTTAGATTTAAAATGCGTAAAGATAATTGGGTCAATATAAGAAACATACTTGAACAATAGGAATGCTTGTTCAGTTCAGTAGACGTGTTTTAGTAGTGGTGGAGATTGTTAGGTGTATCCATATTTAGCGGCCGGTAGATAGTGGCCGCTAGCTTCACTGACGCTAATAATCGTGTTATTACATTCAATATGAAAATGCCTTACCCAGAAAATCGACAGCTACGTTTTTATCTATATTAACAAAATAAATTGATTATGCGAAAGTATTATAAGATAAACTGGATTTATTATTACTTTTTATTCTACCACATGCTACTTATGGCGTTTTTGCAATTGCATTTCTTTATATGATTACAGAGTGCACTTACGTCACTTGCTTTATTACATCGTAAATCTAACATTGCATAGTTTACACAATTTGCAGTTACACGACGTTAGAGAGAGTGTAAAAATGATTTTTCTTTTCAGCTTTGTAATATGTTAGCGCACACATTTTATAATAACGAATAATTGCTGTTAAAATTTTAGCGATCACGCCACCCGCAGCTAATGCCCATCTAATGTTTATATTGTCAAAGCTTTGGTTCTCTAGTTCCATCTATATCCTGTATAATAGTTAATCCGGTCTTAAAAATTAAGGCAGTTTTAGTCACAAAAACGTTGAAACCTTTATCGTTTCAAGATATTACGAAAGTCGATTCACTACAACAATCTCACACTTTCATTAATTTAGAATTGCTTACTGATCCAGTTTTATGACCTGAAATATCCGATACTTACCGACTATCGATTGTCAAAAATAATCTTGACCTCAGTGTGGCTATTAATTTTTTAGGCATCAAATGTATAGAAAATTTTACTTGTTTCATTATGCCCGCCATTTAAATAATGGTGCGGGTAAAAAATACACACAAAATTGACTTGTTTATTCAAAATCAAAAGTTCCTTTATTTTGCTTCCTTCAAATACTTTTAGTTTTATCGGCTAAATGGTTATGCAGATTGGTCTCATATAGAAGAAGAAGAAGCATTAAAAAGTGTCGAAATCAAAGTGCATTTAAAAGCACAAAATCATAGACAGAGTTATTATATAGCTTACAAACATCACAAACAATATACGCATTGGAATAACGGATAATTGTTACGGAAATCAACCACTGGAAGGGACTTCTTCAAGAATAATTTCGACAATACAGTAATTAGGTGAAAGTAGTTAACACTGTCGCTGCCTATGGATAGAACACAAAACCGTTACCCAGGAGGGCATGATAAATAAAATCCAAACACTCATCAATGATTCCAATAATTTGTAAGTTATGTAATATTTTGATTCCACCAATAAACAACAGATATAAAAATCTACTAATAAGTATATATAGAATAATTAACAATAATAGGGTTCGCACGTAGTGCTTATATAATTATTCTATTAATCACTACTCTAAAGCATTATTTGCTAATAATTATTATTGTTACTGTGATACCTGCTGCATCGATCCAACAATCAGTGCGGAGTATGATGTCTCTCTATCTGGTAACAGACAAAATCTAATAAACAGCTTTGGGCAATAAATATTAAACTGTGCAGGTGCACTTCAGTTTACTGCAATCCAAATTCATTATTCTTCGGGTAGATTATTATCATTGTCAACTGGTAACGTAACGTAAAACACGAAGTTGCGTTGTATTAAAGTTGAAATAATACCCCAAGCGTGAAAATCCTTACAAATTACGTGGTCGACTATCGCATTAAGTCGCCAAAACTAGGATAACTTCAGATTTCTAACTCCACTCACATGTATTCCTGTTACTGGCCAAATTCAAAATGTCTTCTTTCTCTTCAAAGACGAGACATATTGTCAAACGCATGAAAGTAGGGTCTCCCTTTAGGCGTTGCAAAAAAAGGTCAAATTACATACCGCAATCCAATTACAGCACAAAATTGCAGTTTCGCTAATGTCCTTTGAAGTCAGATTTATATGAAACACGTAATTATTCGCGTGTAAATCTAATGTAGTACCTTTGGATGGAGCATTGGGAACGTGTAGGGATCCTTACACAAATTATACGATTTTGTTAATGCCAGGCAACGCCGTGGCTTAGTTGGTTCATGTGTGATTTCTAATCCCAAGGTCCTGGATTCGATTCTCAACGCGGAACCGTTAAAAATATTAAGCGAGCAATTTTTAGAAAAATACCGCCTTGTTTGAACGAAAGGTAAAATGCAGGTTTCATGTGTGAGTGTTGTCACGCACGTTGAAGATCCCTACCTTGCTTGCAACAGCAAGGGTTCGGCAAAATTGAAAACTTCCTGGTAAAAAAAACTCGCTTCCTGGCCAATGTAGTACCTTCGGGTGGAGCATTAGAAACTCAAATGTAGGATTCCGGTGATGACAACAAAGTGGCAAAATTGGCATCAAAACTATTTTAAATTTATATTCTTTTAGTGGCTATGACCGTTGCAACCTTTAAAGTTATAACAATAGAATCTTTTAGAGTCCAACTTACTGCTAAATATGATTTATTAATGGAAGACCACGCGAGGTGCACTCTAGTAAATAAACAAAGCCAGTAATTTTTTAAGAAAAAATAAAAACAAAACGAAATAGTTCACTGACTTCAAAAATAAAACTTTAAAGTGGAAGATGCTCTATTAGCATTGTTGTAAATTATTAAGCTGTTCATTTCATATAAACAGTGCATAATTTCTAAAACTTTAGGTGCTGGTAAGCATAACGCATACCCACACATTTTGCCTCCTTTTCAAAACTCCCCAATAAAAGTGACAAGCATACATTTTTAAACACCTGTTATGAAACCTATATTGAGAAAACGTTTCTTACAAAATACTGTGAAGATGACAGACAACTCCTTGTTGCGTTACACCTATTGGGATATGCTGTTTGAAAGATACAAAGCTTTAACATTTAAGGGTTATTAATATTACAATAGAGTATATTCTATAAGTTGGAAGAAAGCTACAGATAATCATTTACGTAACTGCTGGAATGTATTCGACTTTATTGGTACAATTGCAAACAGACGTTTTGTTTTCGTTACATGGATGACTGCTGTGGGATATGAGATTTTAGAAGAATTTCTATTTGCATATTGGTAACGCGCAGTCAAAAGAAGGAAATGGATAGCGAACTTCTTTCATTTTCAAAAAACTTCAAGTCCGGCATGGGGAAAAATTTATTAAAACTACAGGACAGCTTTTAAGTTAGAAAAAAGTAAAGCGGACTTTTAGAAAAACTTTACCCAACCACAGCAGAGTTAGACGAAAGAAACGCGAGTTTGACAAGGAAATTAGATCACAATGCAAAAGCGGTCTTTACTAACCAAACACTGTCGACCGCCAACACGTCCGAGTACCATCGCATTAAGTTCTTAAGGCCGGACAGTTGGTGTCATTTAAGTTGTTGGCAGGGTTTCGTCAACTGGTGCAATAACGTACGAAAAAAATTATAACACACAATCGTTCTATGAATTTTAATATTTTGAATAATAAAACTACACGTTTCAGGCCTCAGGTTGGGCCCATCATCAAATTAACAATAAATTAGAAGGTTACCACATTGATCAATCTATTAAAGTTTAGAGCAATAAAAGTTTTATATCATGAATTTATGTTAGTGTTGTATTATCTTACACATTTTTCAAATTTGAAACCCATGTAGGGCTTTCTTTCATGGAGGGGTTTCAAATTTAAAAAAATGTGTAATATAATACAACACTAATATAAATTAATGATATAGAGCTTCTTATGCCCCATACTTTAATAGATTGTTCAATGTTGTAACCTTTTAATTTATTCTTAACCTGGGGATAGGCCCAGCCTGGCACTTGAAACATTTAGTTTTATTATTCAAAATATTAAAATTCATAGGAAGATTTTGTGTTATAATTTTCTTCATAATTTTTCACCCCCTTGAGAGACATTGCCTTCTTTCAGTCTATAATATGGTCCAATAACTGAGCGGAACACTCCCTGGTGGTGGGTGGTTCTTTGTCAACAACGGCAAACTCATCCACCTGAACGACCGAAGAACTTCACGCAATTCTTGTGTTCTTTTTCAGCACGATATCGTAGTCATTGGCGTTTAAGATCCTAACAAGTACACTTTAGCCAGAGCCTTTTCCATAAGCACGCCCTTTGCGAGGGATTCATCACTAATTGGTTAAATAGCACATATAAAGCATTTCCGGAGGGCACCATACAAGCGTACGATCACAACACTTTCTGTCCTTCCAGGTAAGACAACGTCGTTTGTCAAACAAACTCGCACGGACACGTCGTCTATTTTGCGAAACCACACCTCACCGTTCCCTACTCGCAGGGCATCCTCTTTCATATCTACGTGGAATCCATATCTCTTCAAGAAATCCAGTTCCAAGATAACTTCTTCTGCGATGGTTGCTATTATTACCTCACGCACTTAATATCGTAGAATTTAGAGCCCGTAATGGCAATAGTCCGTAAAGGGCTAGGAACGAACTTATCACTGTCAGCAAAAGTTGGAATTTAAGTATATATGAAAAAAGCAATCATTTATGTCAATGCTGAATAAACTGTGAATCATTGACCTCTCTTGACGTGCTTAATTGATTTAAAAACTTAAGAATTGAAATTTAAATTCTGAGTAGTGCTTTGGATTCTCCTTTTTTGTTTCCGCTTGATAAATATGTAATTGGTTCTAGAACGAGTTACATATCCCCCATATGAAAATGCATATAAAGTAAAAGATTATTATGTCTTAGTAATAGCATGTTACATTGTATTAAATGAAGGTTATATAAATAAAGTTTAACAGAGTTCATATCAGAAATAAGAAAGGAAAGGACTACTTTGTATTCCATACACAACCTGATACTGTAAGTGCAGAAACAACGAACTGCAATAAAGCAGTCTTAATTAAATTTACGTATGATTATCGAGAAACTGCAGACAAGATCTGCACTTCCCCACAAGATGAAGTGAGACCAGATACTTCTTAAATACTGTAAGGAGCCCCTTATCGCCAGTCAATCTTCGAACTTCATAACTTTAACATTGTTGGTTGCTCAAGCAACTCATTATAATTATTGATTATTGGCTTATTAAAATATTAATTTATAGTATTTATCAATTTCAATTACTTAATGTTTAAGGAACATAAACGTTCAAGTGTTGTAAAGAATTTAAGTAATTTTTGATAATTAAAATAAATTTGATTGAAGTGTTATTGGAAATAAAACTTTTTAAAAAGAAGTTCCCAACGACCCAAAATCCATCTGGCGCAGCCGGAACGGATTCCAAAATGGCACAGCAATTCCAAAATCAAAGAACTAGTAACCGTGAATTTTAATTCTATACTGGAATAGAACACAACGATTGGACGAAGTACAGAATCGACCGATTCCAACACAGAAGGAAGGCTAATGGAACTAACAATTAAATTATTGTGAGTACCTATAGTTAATTTTTTTTACCAATTTTTTCGATTGCATATTGATATTAGCAAATAAGATTTGAGAGAAAGAGTTTTTATATGTACAATTTATTATTGCAACAACATTATTGAGGCAATTATTCAGCAAAAGTCTGAACTTGATGTTAACAGAATAAGTAATTATACAAGATGAACTCGGAAAACTTAAGGTTATATTTAGATTCGATTCCAACATACGATGGAATCAAGCTTTGTTAGGGATATTCATTACTGCGTGCTAAACATTTTTGAAGTGTTTTTACAAACAGGGAGACCTTGAAAAGAATATGTGGCTTTTAAGATTAATTCTATGTAAGTTAACTGGCGCATTAACATTAATATCAAGTAGAGACTACTTAACTGACTGGGAAAACTATAAAAAGATATTAATTGCATATTTCGGCGAACAGCGCAATATAAAATGCTTAATTAAAGACAACCTAAACTTAGGGATGGAGAATAATCAATCACCGTATCAATTTGATATGCGATGTCAGGATGTTAGAAGTTTAGTTTTAACCAAACTTAAATTAGAGGAACCGGACCCTAACGTACGTTTAATTAAAACTAAATTGTACGACGAAGTGGCTTTGGATACGTATATGAACGCGTTACCCGAGCGGTTATCGGACAAAATAAGGTTTAAAAATCTCCAAAACTTAGAGAAAGCAATGAATTTAATAATAGAAGAGGAGAACGTTATGTATTATGGGAATAGACTTTATAATCCAAATATAACAAATAATGTGAATCAATTAAGACTATACAAGTGGCGAGACCAACACAACCCAAATTTACATCATTTAACACACCAACAAATCATTTGAGAATTATTAATCCAAACTTTAATTATACAAATTTCAACAATCAGTTTCAACAATTTTCCAAACCTATATTAACACCCAAGTTTAATCAGAACGCAAATCGAACGTGGCAAACATTTGGCGTAAATTCTAACAGAAACGCACCCATGACAACAACCCCAATAATTATTACAAACCAACCCCTATGGGTACTTCATCTGGTAACACGAGACATAGTAAAGTATCTCAGATTAAACCCGACTATACACAGAAACAAAACTTTACTTTTGAGGAACTATTTCACCAAGAAGTAGAAGATTTCAGTAATCAAGCTATACTCGAAGACACATGTAATTATGTAAATCCAAGTAGAGACGATGAGGTCAATTACTCAGAAAACTATGAACGTAACAACCTTTACGAAAATTACGAAAGGGACGATGAAGAAAACGCGTAATCAAATTTTCAGTTAGACAGAAGCAAATACGATCAGACATAATAACTTTAAATAATATTGATCAACACATTTTACCTTATATAGAAATACCACATGCTGATTTTAAATTATTAACCTTTTAAAATCAAAACAGCACACAAAACGACACTACACCAGTTTATTGCGAATATACCTTTACCAAAAACTTTCAATGTAAAAATGAAACACAAATTTTGTATTTTCGAATTTAACAACAAATACGACGAACATTAAATGAAACAGAACAAAAATATAGCACAATTGAAAAAGAACTATTAGCCATAATTTGGGCAACAAAATATGTTAGGCCATATCTTTATGGAAGGAAATTTTATATATACACAGACCATAAACCATTAGTGTGGTTATGTAAACTAAAGGAACCCAATTCAAAATTACAGTGATGGAGGATTAGATTAGAGGGGTATGACTACGAGATCATATATAAAAGGGAAATGTATAACTCAACGCTATAAAGACAGAATCAGTTGCAGGTAACGTAGACGAAACCGAGACGAGAGAAAACCCAGAAGAAATAGAAATTATACATTCAACTGAAAAAGACGAAACAGAAACCGCAATTAAAATTTTAAACGAAGCAATAGATACAAAACCGAATCAATTTATAATTATCGAAGTTTTAACCAACCATGACCCGGTAGAGTATACAAAACCGACAATAGGAAAATATATCACATTCAAATAACGAAAGATGACAATGAGGATCAAATAATTAAAATTTTAGTGGAATATACCCCGAAGAAAAACGTTTCTACTTTTATTTTACAACAGCACATTTGAACTAAAAGTTTTCAGAGTTATATATTTGACTATTTAATAACTCAGTACCAGAGATTATCAGATGCTCACGAAAACTAATAACTTTAGATGACCCAGAGGAAATATACGACGTAATTCGTAACAAACACGAAGGTAAAACAATTAATGGTGGAATAAACAAAACCCTAAAACAACTCATAAGGAGATATTATTTTAAAGATATGAAAGAATTAACTACGGATTTTTTTATCAATGCGAACTATGTGACAGAGCAAAATACGACAGATCATCACCAAAAATACCCTTAATGTTAACTAAAGCACCCGAAAAACCTTTTCAAAAATTACATGCAAACACTTTGGTAGTAGAAGTACAGAACTTTTTGTCAATTGTAGACGCATTCACAAAAGTAGGACAAGCGATACCCATTACTTCAAAAAATAGTATAGATGTAACTCAAGGATTTTTACGGTACTTTACATTTTACAGTACACCCGAATCAATAACTTTAGTCAATGGAAGTGAATTCAGAAACGAGACTATACAGAATACCCTAGAACTTCATAAAATAAATACCCATTGTATTATAGAAAATCGTCCGGATTAATTGTACTATTACATTTAACGTTATTAGAACAAAACAGACTTTTAAGATTAACACACAAGAAAGAACCCATTACCAATTTAATGTCATATGCCCTCATTGCGTATAACAATAAAAGTCATTCTTCAACTAACCTTAAACCCCTCGAATTAACATTAGGACATTCAGACTCTCGCAACCCTTATAATATAAATTACGATAAAGCGATATATCAACAATACGCCAAAGATCATAATGAAAAATTAAAAATCACTTATAATAACGTCAAACATAAGTTAGACAGCGATAAGAAACGCATTTCAAAAACCCGCAATGAAAACGCCAATACAAACAAATTCGCAGTAAGACCGGCGGTTTGCGAAAGAAACTTTAAAGGTAAACAATACAAAACGGCCCCCAGAAATTTAGGTTCGTTTAAAATCAAAAAGATTTTGGATAGAAATGTAGCAGTAGTAAACAACGGAGAAATCATAAGATACATACATTTAAAGAATTTAAGACACCCTGTAATTTCAGATGGACAGCAGCACCCTTGCCGTCAACCTCCACCCAGGTAGAACAAATGACGAACAAATCCTAATAATATATATATATAAAGCAACCCCGGTATACTACCAGTAAAATTGGGAAGTATGCATTCACTGTATACTATTAGACTTTAGCACAGAAATTGAATTTAACTGAAGTGAAACGAGAATTTTCTATAATTAGAGACAATTATGACATACTGAAAGAATCACTGAACACAGCCAGATTTGGAAAAGATTATGCGACAGAAATGCTTAATTACAAAAGTATAATGGAAAATATACTACAGAACACAGACGACAAATTGAATCGATTAATATCAGTAGACCAAACCACAAGACAGAAAAGAGGAATTATTAATGGATTAGGTGGTATTATAAAAGCTATCACAGGTAATTTAGACAGCCAAGATGCTGAACGATATGACAATGCAATACAAGAACTGATTAACAACCAGAATGACATAAAAACTGTTGATAGAACCCAAATTCCCTTAACTCAATCAACTATAGTAAAATTTAACGTACAATCCGAAAATTAGTAAAGAAGCAGGACAGTAGAGCAAATAGAATACTAACTCTTGATAGTAGCCTACAAACCACGACTTTAGGAATACGAGATTTAATAAGAATTAACACGATATTTAATCAAATGATAGCAACCCTCATTGTAATTCAATAAATTTTAGCTACACTAGAAAGTGCTGTAACATTTGCAAAATTAAATACTTTACACGCTAGTATTATCAAACCGCTTGATTTATTGAACGAATTATTAGAAATCAAATCATTTATGACTTATAGAAAATTACCTTTTGAAGTAACAGAATCCAACATACTTGTATTTGAATAAATAGCCGAAGTAAAAGGTTATGTAAAGAATCAAGAAATTACATTTTTATTAGAGATTTCAATTGTAGAAATTTACCATTAAAATTATGATCATTTATTTGCTTTCCCTATGAAAGTTAATAGTCAATATCAAATAATTATCCCCAAGACCAAGTTCCTCTCCCTAAATAAACTTAGGTATGGATTCACAAATGAGAAATGCAAAGAAGTGGCACCTGACCAATACTTATGTCAATCATTAACGACGACAGCTATTCAAACAGATAGCCTTTGCGAAGTGCAATTATTACGATTCTCTAATAAGAATTGTGTGCCATAACCAGTACAAATTACGGACATGAGAATTCCGAAAGTTACGGACAACAAATGGATTGCTGTATTTCCACAAAAAGTTATAGCAACAGCCAATTGCAACAAAGACGAAAACAATTTAGCCCTAATTGGAAGCAAAGTGATCACCATAAGGGAAGATGGTTGTTTAAAATTAAAAAATGAAATTATTCGAGTATACCAAAACCCAACAGTGATGAAGAAATTTGCAAACCTACTCGAACAACAATTCAAAATTCAAACCGAAGACAGCGGAATTATCCACAAACCGATGCAGCTAGAACATCTACATCTCGACAATCTCAACAACGCAGTGAAATTGATGGATAATTATAAAGAACAATTTTAAAATGCCAAAGTTACACTATAATAATATTAGTATATGGACAATTGTATTAATTATTGTATTATTATTATTAGCTGTATACTTATTGTACAAAATGTATATTAGATATAAGATCAGGATAACAAAAATGAAAGAAAGAAACCAAAAATAAACCTTTATGGACAATGAGTTTTTAAAAATTAAGTACAACCCTTAATTTTTATCTAAATCCGGAGGAGATACATATCTCCCATATTAAAATGCATATAAAGTAAATGTAATTATTATGTCTTAGTAATAGCATGTTTCATTGTATTAAATAAAGGTTATATAATTAAAGTTTAACAGAGTTCATATCAGAAATAAGAAAGGAAACAACTACTTTGTATTCCAGGCGTAACCTGATACTACAGGTGCAGAAACAATGAACTGCAATAAAAGCAGTCTTAATTAAATTTACTTAAAATAAATTGTTGAGAAACTGCAGGCAGCAAGATCTGCACTTTCCCACAAGAAGTGAGACCAGAGGCTTTATAAATACTGTAAGGAGCCCCTGATCGCCAGTCAGTCTTTGAACTTGATAACTTTAACATTGTTGGTTGTTCAAGCTACTCATTATAATTATCGATTATTGATTTATTAAGATATTAGTTTATAGTATTTGTTAATTTCAATTATTTAATGTTTAAGGAACATAAACGTTCAATTGTTGTAAAGAAAATATGTCATTTTTTATAATTGAAACAAGTTTGATAGAAATGTTATTGGAAATAAAACTTTTTAAAAAGAAGTTTCCAACGACCAAAAACTATCTAGCGGTGGAATTAGTTTTGTTTACATTTAAGCATAGTAAAGAGTAAAAAAATAGGTAAATGTAACTCTTTTTGTGATGTCATTGTTAGGTAAAGAGTGAAAGCTCAGTATTTTTAATGGATATTGGAATGGTTAAAATCAGAACTTGATATTGCGCTGTTTTTCCAAAATTTCCAAAATGATGAGGTCTAAAATGTTGTATAGATCAACCTTAGGAACTAGAACAATGGAGTGGTAGTATTATTTGCGGGTTAATGTTTTTTTAAAAAGTTCTGTTAATAATATCTGTCCAGGTAAATGTTACATTGGGTTTATTTTTTTAAATTAATGTATGTATGTTTCCGGAATTTCTGTTAATAGAGATTAAGCTTAGATGTAATTTTATTTTGAGTTATTTATAAAATAAATAAAGGTGATCATTGTGGTAGGATATCCAGCTACTCCAGTGATGAAGTCATATTTGGTAGATTACTTTAAAAATTGCTTTAATTTAGTAAGTGTTTTTAAGGTGTAGTTAATAAAGATAAAAGATGAGGTGAAGAGATTTAGAACACTGAAAGCAAGGGGACCTATCCAGAATAAACGTCTTCCGTGTTGCGAAAATATCAAAAGAGTTACTATGGGATAAGACGCTTTGGAGTCTCTTATTTTTGATATTTAGTAAAGCCTTTCAATGTATGTGGTACTCGTAAAATAGTTTTCTATTTCAACCAGTTTACATGTTTGTATTTTTATTACTTTTCATAATTTTTTTCACGGAAACACACTTCCGTACCACTGTAGTTAGCCGGTGCACCCTTAAAATTGTTTCTGTGTTCCCGCCCCTTCTGGACCAATAGAAACGTAACGTCATTAATAACCGTAACACTTTCTTTACTTCGTCGTAATTTGTTACAATATTTAGAGTCATATTAATACTGTTAGTGAATCAATGCAGTTCAAACACTTATAATTAGTATCTGCTATGGAAATGCCAAAAAGAACTAAAAACATTTTCTAAAACTAGTATCAGACAGGCCAGGCCGTCTTTGAAAAAAATCGTTTATTAATGTTGACGAATTGAAGTACAAGTTAAATTTAGATTTTGACTCAAAAAATATTGGCCCCCAAGAAAACTCGTCGTCAAACGCCAATTCAAGTACGAAAACTACGAGTCTGTTGTTGATCATAAACTAAATTACCAAATCGACTTGATTCATGATGTGCAAACGAAACTACTTTGATTTCTGTTATCACATGTTAGAATTGCACAAAAATGCGATATTTGACATGTGTGAACTTAGCCCCCCCTGATTAAATTAAAATTTTTTTTTGACTTACAGTGGTGTGCAAACAAAAAGTTGATGTTGTAACGGGCATTTTTATAGTTTAACCTTTTTACACTACTCAATTGGTAAACACATTTTTGCAACTACTATCTCTATGTTTTATATTTATTAACTCGTGGGTATTACTTTAAAAGTAGATAAATTAAAGTTTGATTTTTATTAATAAATAAAGTGCAATGAATTGTAAATAGGATTATTCGTACTTATTGAAAATGATAAACCGCTGTAATTAATTAGTAGATATGATTGCTGCATTTATATAAATGTTGTTCCTTATGTGGATATACAAGTCTAGATAAGAGTCGATAAGCGGTTGTAATAGCAAGCAGTTGTAGTTTTGCTCTTCGTAGCTATATATCAATTACGTAAAAGATACTGTTTGAGTTGTAGTTTGTTCCTCGTTCCTATAGATTGTTTACGTTGAGAAGACTGTTTACTGTTCGCTTTTGCTTTGAGGAGAGTGTGGAAAAATGCGATGTTGTTTGTTGAAGCCAAGCTCGTTTTTCACTAAATAAACTGTGAGAAAATACAAAAAACGGTATATAATTTGTTATAAAGTGCTTATAATGTATATTTAAAGTGGTTTTGGGTATTGGTAATATTTATTCGTTCGGGGTACCCAATGTGAAATCTGCAAAATCGCTCTTTTTATTGTGAACCTATCTTCATTTTTACGAGGTCGTTCTAAATGTCTATGTGGTTGGCGCGGAGTTTGAATTGGTAATCATAACCTATTCAATTATATTCCTAGGTGTTTAATTCTTGTATAATGTTGGACGAAGAACAAAATTCCGTGATCACTGTTGCTCCTACAGAGGTAGAAAGAGCTCCCGATCTTATTCGAATTCCGACGCGTGATAATGTCTGCTGCTAACACCAGTGAAATACGTAGGTGTGAATAGGGTAACGTGTGATAAGTTCCATCAACACCCTCCCAGTAAAGGGTGAAGTGCTTCGCTAGTGCAGGACTTCGTGAATCCCACACTTCAAATGCAAGGAAGCGTTCCTGAAGGACTTTCTGTAAGTTGAACTATTTCCTACTTGTCTTTACTTTAAATACCTGTCCGTTGCTTTGCCATACCTTTGGCGTTCTGAGACCTTTTACCATAGACTTGCATGCTATTTTAAATAAAAGAAAAAAAGAGAGAAAAATCAATACTACTGGACTACTCATATTAATTGTGTTTACCTATTTATATTTTGTTAAAATTTTATCTGCTTTATGTCTAATTAGTGTGTGAGGAAACGTTTCTGCTACTCCCCAATATTACCTCACTTTGTACTAAAGATTTGTTATATCGCTTTTAACGTTGTTATATTATATAGATTATCCCAACAGTTTTTTTTTAATTCTACAAAGTACTGAACAATTTATACTTGATCCGTATGCTATGCTTTTTCTTTGTTTCAGGTTTGCAGGACTAATTTGTTTTTCTTTCAGGTTTACTATTCTAATTTTTCTATTGCAGGTACTGTTACTAACTCCTTACCGCCGCATACATCATAGGTCAGTCAGCTTTCTACAACCCCCCCTACTCTCCGATTGAGCCGGGTCATTTCTTTGGTTTTTTCTTTGTGTTACGTAGCATAAATTTGGCGCCCAACGTGGCTGCCACGAAAAAAACGTAACAATGTGTTTGATAATGTGCAAACCAAAAGGTATCAATTAGTCTCATTGTAATCCATTTTTGCACATTTTGAACAATAGCTCTCTTATAGCGGGTACTACGAAAGTAAATGTTAAATTAGTTTTGAACTAAAAGTGTGCAAACGAAAAAACGACTTGATTCAGGATGTGCAAACGAAGATACTTTGATTTCCGTCAACACATGTTAGCATTGCACAAAAATGCGATATTTGACATGTGTGAAGTTAGCCCACCCCCATGATTAAATTAAAAAATTTTGTTACTTACGGTGGTGTGCAAACAAAAAGTTTGTGTTTTATAATGTGCAAACGAGAATGTATCGATTAGGCATTGTAATCCATTTTTGCACCTTTTGAACAGTCGTTCTCGTATAACGTGTACTACGAAAGTAAATGTTACATAAGTTTTGAACTAAAGGTGTGCAAACAAAAAAGCGACCTGATTCATGATGTGCAAACGAAGCTACTTTAATTTTCGTTATCACATGTTAGACTTGCACAAAAATGCGATATTTGACTTGTGTGAACTTAGCCCCCTGATTAAATTTAAAATTTTTTTTGACTTACAGTGGTGTGCAAACAAAAAGTTGTTGTGTTTGATAATGTGCAAACCAAAAGGTATCAATTAGTCTCATTGTAATCCATTTTTCCACATTTTGAACAATAGCTCTCGTATAGCGGGTACTACGAAAGTAAATGTTAAATTAGTTTTGAACTAAAGGTGTGCAAACGAAAAAGCGACTTGATGCATGATGTGCAAACGAAGAAACTTTGATTTCCGTCATCACATGTTAGAATTGCACAAAATGCGATATTTGACATGTGTGAGTTAGCCCACCCCCCCTGATTAAATTAAAAATTTTTGTTACTTACAGTGGTGTGCAAACAAAAAGTTGATGTGTTTCATAATGTGCAAACGAAAATGTATCGATTAGGCATTGTAATCCATTTTTGCACATTTTGAACAGTCGCTCTCGTATAACGTGTACTACGAAAGTAAATGTTAAATAAGTTCTGAACTAAGGGTGTGTAAACAAAAAAAACGACCTGATTCATGATGTGCAAACGAGAATACTTTGATTTCCGTTATTACATGTTAGAATTGCACAAAAATGCGATATTTGACATGTGTGAACTTAGCCCCCCTGATTAAATTTAATTTTTTTTTGACTTTCAGTGGTGTACAAACAAAAAGTTGATGTGTTTCATAATGTGCAAACCAAAAGGTATCAATTAGTCTCAATGTAGTCCATTTTTGCACATTTTGAACAATAGCTTTCGTATAGCGAGTATTACGAAAGTAAATGTTGAATTAGTTTTGAACTTAAGGTGTGCAAATGGAAAAGCGACTTGATTCATAATGTGCAAACGAAGATACTTTGATTTCCGTCATCACATGTTAGAATTGCACAAAAATTTGATATTCGACATGTGTGAACTTAGCCCCCCTGATTAAATTAAAATTTTTTTTGACTTACAGTGGTGTGCAAACAAAAAGTTGATGTGTTTCATAATGTGCAAATCAAAAGGTATCAATTAGTTTCATTGTAATCTATTTTTGCACAACAATTGCTCTCGTATAGCGGGGACTACGAAAGTAAATGTTAAATTAGTTTTGAACTAAAGGTGTGCAAACGAAAAAGCGACTTGATTCATGATGTGCAAACGAAGATACTTTGATTTCCGTCATCACATGTTAGAATTGCACAAAAATGCGATATTGGACATGTGTGAAATTAGTATCCGTGATTAAATTTAAAAATTGTTTTGACTTACAGTAGTGTGCAAACAAAAAGTTGATGTGTTTCGTAATGTGCAAACGAAAAGGCGTCAATTGGGTTAATTGTAACAATGTTTTCACGTTTTCGACAGTAGCTATCGTATAGCGAGGATTATGAAGCTGAATGTTAAATTACTTTTAAACTGGAAGTGTGCAAATGAAAATAATAGATGTGCATACATGTGCAAACGAAGATCTATCAATTTCTTCGGTTTAAAATGAATTTGCTGAATGTCGGGGGGGCTAGGACGAAGTTGGCCCGCCACAATGGTTTCTTTAATAACTTTTAAACGAAAGGTGTGCAAACAAAAATAGTGAATATGCATACATGTGCAAACGATGATGTATTAATTCCGCCGGTTTAAAATAAATTTCCTGAAATGGGGGGGGGCAGTGTGAAGTTGGCCGCCCTAAATTGTTTCTTGAATAATTTTTAAACGAAAAGCGTGCAAACAAAAATACCGGATGTGCATACATGTGCAAACAATGTGCAAACGAATGAGCTATAGAAAGTTATTTTTTTCAAAAGTTGACTAACTTCACGTGTGTATATCTTAGATAAATCAAATGTCACCACAGCAATTTCAAAAACTCCGTATAAATTTGAAAGAGTATAAAGCGGCAACGGTGAAATAAATATTAATGCCAGCGACCCAACTGACGAAAATTCAGTTCTGTGTACATTTAGAAGCCAATCAAACACGTACAGGAATATTAAAGTAGCTAACTTTAATATTCTTGTACGTGTTTGAATGACTATTGCACCTTATGTAATTATAGCATTGCGAACGCTATTAATCTTACCTATAACAGAATTAACAAAAAGAAATATACGTCCAAGTACATCTCAAGAATGGTTAATTGGACGTGCAACAATAGCTAGGTTTTTCAAGCTTAGATTTACGAAATGTAATTAAAGAATTTGCTGATATAGAAATTCGGGTGCAAACATTTTTCTACATAATTAACCAGCATTTGGTATTGAAAGTTTGTTTATAGTGTAATAGTTACTATTTATTTTTTCTATAAACATAAAACCAAAAAAGCATTGTAGTATATAACTATGTTTTAGAAAGGTAAAGGTGGCAAATTATTTTTTAGCAGAGCGGCTAAATTACTAGAACCGACCCTGGTTGTGCGGTCTTTATAATAATTAGCTTTAAGCTCCTTTGAAAGTAACATCAAAATTAAAGTTTAAAACTAATTAAGTACTTTAATTCCAACGAAATAAACACTCAAAGCTGTTTTCTTTTGTCAATTTGAAAATCAAGAGTTTCCATATAATTTGTGCAAGCGATTATTTCATAGCGTATCTGATTTTCCGTTTTCTGACAAAGATTTAAACTATTTTCTATCCGCTAGTAAAAATACCTAAAAAATACAAGTCCAAGTTGTCTGTTTTATTAACACTACTTCTGCAACCCTAGTAATTAACTATTAAAGTATCGAAAAGCGTTAAGAACACACCAAAAACGCCGCTACTGATGTATAGGCTTAGGACTGCTAATTTATGTATGTTATTCGCGAAGCCACTTAATAATACAGCAACTGTGCAGAATATAATTCGTGCCGCCACTGTTTGAGGCGCGCACGATTTACTACAGCTGATGTCAAACAGGCGACATGAATTAGGTGCTATTTTGTAAAATCCTTTCGTGTAGTTTATTTTTAGTCAGTCAATGCCATGAATCTGCCCAATAGTCCTGTCTTCCGCTCTAAATTTATGTTGCTTTCGTTGGCGGATTGATTCCTTTTTATTCATGTCGTACACACTTTCCCAGTCTATTTCTTAAAAAGTGAATATTTCATGTATGCCGTTGACGCCATAGTATTTTTAACTGTAAGATATTTATTGCTAAAATAATATATTGAATTATGAGTGCAGTTCATAGGGAGCTTTTGAGTCCACTTATTTAATAAATTGGCAGTAGATGCGGAAAATAACGCCGAATTATAAGCTCTTTCTTCCTCGGTTGTTTACCTATATTGAAAATCTCACTTGTATGTTAAGAATCTACAACTGCGTAGTTTCCTGAAAGAACTATGCCAACACGAACAACGGTCTTTTGTGTATTCTAAAGAACATGATTTTGAAAAAGATTTTAGTTTATTAACATATTATAACAAATTGAATCGTGTTAAGCAAGAAAGATCCAACCCACAGTATCAGCAATTTTAAGATAAACACATTTTTACGTTAATATATGTGTGCTGCCATCTTTACAATATACCTTACGTTCTTTTGGAGTTATGTAGATTTAAAAATTGGATATTGAAATAAACACTGTTCCTCCAACAAACGGTTTTCAATATTATGCAATAAAGGTCCAAGCATCTTGGCGTGCAAAACCATACCCTCAATTAATAAAGTCAAAATTGCAAGATCGACCCATGCTGTTTAGATCAACCATATTTTCAGTGGCGTGCAGTGAGATTTTTTAGTGGGGAAGCGCTTCAAGTTGTCACTTATACTACATAATTCTATCTCTTTTTGAATTTTAGATTTTTAATACTCCTCTTTTTTTAACATAAGTAAATTCTATTTTCCGCATTTTGAAAGACACCCAGTGTGTGTGTGTGCGTGTGTGCGTGTAGGTGCGTGTGGGTGCGTGTGCGTGCGTGCGTGTGTGTCTGCGTACGTACGTGCGTGCGTGCGTGCGTGCGTGCGTGCGTGTGTGTGTGTGTAGGTGTGCACGTGTGTGTATTGCGCGCGTGTGCGTGTGACAAGCGTACGTGTGTGGTGCGTGTGTGACTATGTGTTACTTAAGAAGTTTGAACTTTGTGTTTAGAAGCAAAAAAGGTAGATATAAGAAAGTATGTGTTGTTTTGGAGGCGTATTACAGCATATTGCTTTATTTCTTTGTATTTGAAATAATTAGTCTTGCTGATTTTTGTATTGTTAATGTTTGTATTATTTTGAATTTTCACAATACCTAAAAAGTTATTCAAAACCTTTGATGCCAATTAACTTCCATTTAGAATTGAACTAACCTGTTTAAAAAAGATGCTAAAATATAACCAGTAAATTATTCTGCGAATTTTGCATTAAAAGCCAACTGTTAAAATGAAAGGAAGACCACAGTGCTTTTTTATTTTTCCAATTTTAAGACTTGCACTCACATTAACAAAGAAAATTCTTTAAAACCCATTTATTATTCAAAGTAAAACTAAATTTTGTTTTAGAAATATTAAAAAGACTGTATTTTTCAATTTACTTATCAGGTACTAGAAATATTACTTATATCATCAGTCATTTGTGATGCACAATACACAATACTTATAAAAAAGTCTAACTACCTGATATTTCTGCACAATTCGTATATATATATATATATATATATATATATATATATATATATATATATAAACAATTTATGTAGTTAAATTCACTTATGCTCTAAACACTAAAAGAAACTAAGTATTAATAACTTGCTACGTTCAGCGACGTAGTCTAAAAAGGAAAATAAAACCGAGGAAGAAAAAAAAAATTGCCGGGCTCAATCGGCGAGTGGGCAGGGTATTATACCTAAAAAAAAAATTATAGGCGGTCTGAAATAAAGATATACTCACTCACGTACTATCAAATATTTACAAACTAAAAACTTCTAATTTAAAAAAACAAAATTATATACAAAACACATTAGTACCAAAAATGAACAATTCGTAGGTACAGAAAATGCATATTTGCGAAATAAAAAAAGAATCATTTTTAACATGGCGAGCTGCAGTTTTTAGGTCACCCTCTATATTAATTTTCAAACAAGAAAAAGGAACAAAATTATCCCACTAAAAACCACAGCTCAAAATCAGCATTGCAAGTACGGAATTCTATACACAAAATTATTCTAATAAAGAAATTAGTAAACATTATAATATCCTCGCACATACAAACAACCAATCATTTTACTAGCAACAAGGTGATGCATCCGTAGACCCGTGTACATATGTTGTTTCCAACAACTACCGGGTACCCATGCAAGAAAATTGGTGTATAAACATTCACCCTCGAGTCACCATCGTTCGGCTGGCTCCTACCGTCTGTAAAAACGATGCGAAACAGAGGTGCGCGTGATCCCGCCTTGGGATGGTCCTCCCATTACAACAAGGGGCGACCATTCATTGTGGCTTTAAGGGCCACCAGAAGGAGCTATAGTAATTATAAATAAATTAATTTATTGTCGTCGAAAAGTACAATTTTATAAAACCCATAAATACTCACCACGCTGTAAGGTGTGCGCGAACTTTTGATACAGAAAAACGGATACAACCAACCATTCTACACGTGTTTTCGTTGTGTAGATTGAAAAGCAAGTGAATATTAATTTCGTTTCACTAATGACCAAAGCTCAAAGTAATATTGTTGTTAGGGAAATAAAACTGAAAAAACACGGTTTATTGAGATAATACGCGGCTTTAATTCGACGAAGCTTTCAATGAAAAACACATAAGAATCAATTATCAGATATCTAGAACCAGTTATTGCCTGTTTAATTTTAGCATAAACTTTATCTTATTAATTAGGCTCTAAGATGTAACAATAGGAATCGAATTCATATAAATAGATAAATAAATTAAGACGTGACAGGGTAATTTTAATTTACTGAATTAATTTTCGTTATTAACGCCAAAGGGATTTGAATTGAAAATTATTAGACCACGTATTTCCTAATAACAGAAAAAAATGTACGGGATGTTCAAAATAAACGTAACTAACTATAAACAATAAAACACACGAATATACACACACTTAAACAATATATACAGTGTTGATGACGCACTTTTTTCTTTGGCTCTTATTCAATATTTTATTTATAATGCAATTCTATTCTTCTATTAACCTGTGCAAACCTGTCTATTATATCATCATAAAATCTTGGATTCTGTATCAAGTTACTAATACATTCTTTTTCTATAGACAACATAGCTAAATGGGATAGGCTTTCTTCACCAGTTGAATTTCTGATGAAGGTTTTAATGCGCTTTAATGTAGAAAAACTGCGTTCAACCGAAGCACTTCTTGCAGGAATTGTTAAAACAAGTTGACACAATTTAAAAACTTCACTATTGGATTCTGCCAAATCAATTTCTTTAAGAAAACGTAGCATATTTAACGGTGCTTTTTTGATTATTTATTTCCGGAGTGTTGTATAAAACACTTAGCTGTGAATTTAATGCCAAAATGTCAAAAAAATTGCATAATTAAGTTTTAAACTATTAAAGGCTTCTTTAGGAAAACGGGCTTTATTATAGTTGTTATAATTACATAATTCGACGAATTTTAATTCACTGAAGTTTTGAAATCTGCTTCCGAGTTGCTGAGAAATATTATCAAAAATTTCTAAATATAATCTACGATAGGAAGTTACCATATCACTTATATTGTCAATTCTAATACGTTTACCTTGTGGTTCTAAACTCAAATTTAGTGTTTTGTCCCAAATTTCTTGAAAGTATTCTCTTTTTTGAATAAATTGTTTTCAAAATTATTGATGTTTTGAACACAGAAACTAATATCATTCGATTTAGTTTACAAAATATCAAACAAAAGGTCCGTGCAAGGAAAAATTTTTGAAAACACATTGAGCACAAAATTAAAACTAAAATCCGTTTCCATCAGCTGAAAGTAGCCTCTAGAAGAATTTACCGTTTCAGGATCTCACATTTCTTTATGCGCTAAAATATTTTTAAACATTTCTATTAGAGCTTCAGGATATTGCGACACCGTCTATACCAGTCATGCGCTGTAACTCTAGCGGGTGGGAGAAATTCTAGGAAACTTTTTTTGAACATGTGTATCTAAAGCGCGAGTTCTTTTAGTGGATTTTGAAAAAAAATCAGCCATTCCATTTAACGTCGAAAAAAACACTTTACAATCTTTTATAAGTCCAACACTTTGTGATAATACTAAATTTAATCTATGTGTCAAACAATGAACAAAAATGGCATTTAGAAACTTTTATCTTATTTTTGCTTGAAGGCTGCTCAACTGTCCTGCCATTACAGCAGCTCCGTCGTAACTCTGAGCAACAAGTTTTGTACCACACTTTAGTTGTTCAATAATGTCACATACTTTTATAAACATGACATCTGCTGTTCTGTCGGGCGGTTATATCCAAAAATTTCAATAACCGTTTTTCAACAGCTTCGCCCAATTTTACGTATCGTATTTCCACAGCTAGCTGGCCAAAATTAGTTATGTCGGTTGTTTCGTCTAAGACAATTGATACAAAAGATGCATCCTTTACTTCTAGTTTAATGCTATTCAGTACAATATAGGATACGCATTTTATTAAATCATTTTGGATTCGGTTAGATGTACCACGAAAAACAGTTGAATTCCTTAAATGGGTTATTAAGGTTTCGTCATACTTAGCAAGGAACTCCACCAAGTGATATAGTTTCCACGATTATTGAATTCTTTATCTTCTTAGTGACCCCTAAAACTTAGTTCATAATTTCCAAGAAAACACGTAACGTGAATTAACCGCTTCAAGATGTTCCTATTTTTACTCACTAGAGCATTAAGTTGCTTATGCCAAAGTTTTAACTGATTGTCCAAACTATATTCAATACGAGACTTACCAAATATTTTTTCTTTAAGTAACGAAGTTTAATGTCCTCAGCTATTAGTGTGTCTTTTAATATTTTTATGGAAGTTGTTTAAGTGCGAAAAGCCGTTTGAGTTCCAAGAGGTGTTTTCAAAAATATTAAAGAGCAAACAAGACCAACAAAACAATTTTTCGGTGTGTAACATCCCCTTAACCACTTATATTTATCATAAAAGTCCATTTCAAAGTGTCTAATAAATTGTTTAACGGAGTGTTCAACTTTAGTTTCTAAATTAATAAGCGGGGTAGGTCTACCTGAAGAGATTATGTTGTATTTTTCTTGAAAACTGTACTGAGAAAATCGGTTTTCTAAAATTTTACACACCACACACACGCAATCACTATTATTACTCTCGTTCGCTTTTAATTGTCTATTTTCTGAAACTGAGGAACAAGAAGGTTCATTGGTTTGCTCCATTGCAACACAAGTTATTCTTAAATAGCACTGATAACAAATACAAACACTACCTAGTTATGGGTTACCATCAAATATTTCGTAATTTCGTAATTCCAATAAAAAATGATTTAAAATATGGATTAAGTGCAGTAATTTTAAAAATAATTATTACTACACATAAGATTGACTAATACTTTACTTATGAAGCCGTGCTATTACTAAAATATGTGAATTACAAGTATGTATACGCTTTAACATCACATAACAACGGATGTTTTACTATTAACGCAGTATGGGTACACGAGTACGTATACGATATTGCAAGAAGCTCCAGTACACAGCGCTTGCAGCTCTGCTAATATCATCGGCATTCGACAATATACGATAGTGAAGAGCACACGACGTCTGCAATGAACCGGAACTGAAATTGTTTGAACATTGGAAGCGTTAGAAAATGCCGCAAGTTCATTTATTTGTGTACAGGCAGACGAGGACGGGCGATTATCTACGAAGGGTCGTATACAGATTGTGAAGGCGTCATGATTAATAAATTTAGAAATTTCTCTTTCGATTTCCTGTTGTTAGTGTTTTGCGCTTGGCTTGAGGAAGTTAGTTCTGAATACAGAAAGACGCCAGGAGCAAGGAGAATTCTATTGAATATTGAATACACTGTTAATGGCCGAAATTTCATATTTCTACTGAATTTCATATTTCTATTGAATATTGAATACACTGTTAATGGCCGAAATTTCATATTTCTACCTATAACAACTAGGGAAGCGTTGCTTCCATCGCTTCCATTGACGGCACGCCGCTGCATATTTTATTATTTGCGAAATTAAGAAAATTAGAATAAAAATCCAAGTGGCTTGGAACTACTCAGTTAATTATTATCCGGTATTGATATTTTTGCAACAAAGAACCAACCCGCGTGATTCTTTATTGCATCGAGCTTTAATCATGATATTTAGTTTTGCAAAAAGGATCCAAGCGGTTTGAATCTCTTTTACGTTATTGGTTGCTTGTGTTTCTCACCTGAAACACGATCCAATCGTTAATATCTCAGTCAAAGATCCAATGCCAAAAAATTAATAACGGTCACTGTTCGAATTCCTCGCAGTGTACAGTAAGTTGCTTATGTGATCAATCTGTGACAGTTAGCTCGTTAAATTTAATAATATTTACAAAAATGTCTGCTAGAAGTGCCAGGATTTTGCAGCTAGTTACAAAACAGGTATGTACATTTACTGATATATGATTGTTCTGCTAGCATGCTTTACTTTCACAAAAATAAGATATACTTGTTGCTTTTATTATAAGACTTTCTAGCTTACTATGCCCTGTTCCTTATAAATTTTTGTCCATATCACAGGGTAGAGAAATAAAAAAAATTTCTAAAATTATTTGGAACTGTTTTTGTTTGATTATTTAAAGAGGTAGGAAGTGGGGCAAGATGGAATAAATTGTAAAATATGTCGTATACCATTATTTACAAGGTTGTCAGGTTAGAGAATTAAAAAATGTCGTTAGTTTTTATGTTTTACATTTTTATTTATTTTGCCTTATATAATGATGCATTTTATATATTTTAAGCATCCTAAACTGTATTTGATATATTATTTTTTAGTATGAGAACGCAGATAAACAAACAAAATATAACCAACGAAAAAATTGTTGACAGTACGGGGAACAATAACAGTGCAAGGTTTTTGGTCACCAAGGAAGTAATAACGATAAGGTATTGCAAACATCAGAAGATGAAAATACTTCTGACAATAATGGAAATAATGTAGTCACTGAATCTAGTGGAGCAGAATTATTAAATAATAATATTGACGATGCAACATTTGTTAATAATTTATTTGATATCGAAAATATGGAGATATTAGTAGAAAACTGCCCGCTCGTCAATAGCAAAATAATTAATATGTAGAGAGGCGAAACAAGTATTCCTTTGTTACCTAAAAATAATTCTGATCAGTCTGAACATCCAATTTCAAAACAAAGCCATTTCATATACGGATTAGAAAAAGAAGCCAGTGTTATTAAGATTGTGGATGATACGGAAAGTGCAGACAACCCAATATCTGAGCCTAGTTTTAGTGGAAGTGACAGAGATGATTCACTTATTGAAGGCGAAGATGAGGTAGAAGCTAAAAACTCATCAGATGAGAATAAGGAAAGTACAGAAAATGGAAGACCTAATAGAGGGAGAAAGCGCAAATTTCGATCACAAGACCGCCATACTAGGAAAATTTTGAAAAATTCTAACAAAAACCATATTAATTCAAGAGGAAACCAAATCCTAGCTAAGAAGTTTTTAAGAAATAATAATTGCTGTTGTCCTAGTAAATGCCATGAAAAGGTTTCTGTTGAAGAGCGAGAAAAAGTGTTTAAAAAATTTTGGGAACTTGCTGATTATACAGCTCAGAATGCATATATTGATGCATGTGTTTAAAGAAAGCCAGTTAAAAGAAAATATAAAGTCGTGTTAGAGTCCACAAAGAACTTTAGTAGGTGCCACACAATAAAAAATCAAGTAGTATGCCGCAACATATTTATAAATACTTATGGTTTGACAACTAAGCGCATTAATACCGCTTTGCTAAAAATTCGAACGAGTTTCTTTATTGATAATAGAGGAAAGCATTCTAATAGAAAAAACTCAATCCCGTTTGCATAGAGTCTATTATGAATCACATTAGAAGTTTCCCAAAATACAAATCACACTACTGCAGAGAATCACTAACAGGAAATAGGCAGTATTTGTCACCACAACTAAATTTGACGAATTTATTATTATACAAAACATGTTTTATTAGCATGAACGTTTCATTTTCACAGTATAAGCGAATTTTTATGATAATTTCAATCTCCGTTTTAAATTCCGAAAACAGACACTTGCAACTTTTGTGATACTGGTAATGCTAAATCACAAAATGAGACTGACAAAGAAAATATAAGCAAATCGAAAAATAAATTGGAAAATCACCAAGAGTTAACTAGTATGCCAAAATTCAATTGAAAAATGACACGAAGGAAGCCGAAAATGAAAATTCCATTGAAACATTGACATTTGATTTGAAGAAAATACTTCTATTGCCTAGGATACCCTCTAACGTAGTTTTTTATAAAAGACAACTATGGAGTTACAATCTCGGTATCCACTCGAGCAAATAAAAGAAAAGCAACTGTATGGTATGAGTTGAGGGTGAAGCTGGTAGGGGTGCGCAGGAAGTTAGATCGTGTTTGAGAAAATTTATATTTGCCAACATAACAATTGGAGTTGAAGGGTTAAGACTGTGGTCTGACTCTCGTGAAAGTCAAAATAGGAATATAAAACTAGTAATATCTTAATTTTCTTCATTATTTATGTTTGCAAAAAAGGATTTATTAGGTTCTGATGCTTCGGTCAATACTACAAAACCACAGTTCTCTGAAAACGATTAGCCTCAACTTTCTTGTATCTGGTAATTCATTTTTACTTATAGGAGAAAAAATATGCTTCATGTGTATAGACTAGAGAGTTTAGATTTCATGAGTACCAGCAAGTTGGAGAAAAATATTACGTACAGAAAAAAAGACACGTCAGGTAGACATTGTTATTTTTTAACTATAAAAATTAATAATATACTTGCTATAGAAAACAAAATCAACTGACTTAAAATGAAGGAGATTTGTTTACAGAAAGATCAGGCAAATCTTCTATACACAAGAGAAATCTATGACAGGAACTCACAACCAAATATAATAGACATATCTAAAAAACAGGAGAAAAGTTGTTGCAACCTCATGTCTAGTTCCACTCTGGCCAGATGGTAAAACCATTTCAGAGGCAAAAGTGTCTGATTTGGAAACCCTCTTTCCTCTTATACCAGGTGATGCAAAAGAATTTTACAATAACTTAGTACCAGACAACAATATTGAGGATGATTACTTAAAAGGATTTAGTCATTCCTTAGACTTTGACTTAGAATAACCATAATATTATTTTTTTTTTATTTACTAGAAAGTAGTTTATGGTCTTGACTATTTATATTATCGTTTCTAGAAAGAAAATTATTTTACTGAATTTGAACCTTATTTTCTTTTTAAAGTAATTTTTATGCATAAAAACTCAATACATTGTTTTACTTATAGGTCGTTATTTATTTTGCAATAAAGATCCAACCCGCATTTATATCTTATTGTAATGCAAATGGTAGAGATGTAAGTCACAAATATGTAAACAAATACAATTGGACCTACATTAGACATAAAAAATACTCCAAAAGTTCAAAAATAGTGCTCTTAGAAGTAAAGGAAAAATCCAAACATTAATCGCCGTTTTCTCAAAATATTGTTCATGTGTGTTGGATCCCTATTACATAACACCATTCAATTGGTTTATATATTTTGTTATTGGTTGAACTTTCTCAAATCTAAGCCAGACAATAAGATCTTTGAATAATAAAGGATGACTCCATGACAGGATAAGCTATAGTGCCACCAATCAAACACAGGCCCTGGGAGGTGTGTCCTTTGTGTCAATGCCTGCTAAGAAGTACACTCAAAGTAGAAAGTTTTTAATTGTCAAATTGAAATATTTGTAAGGTTAGGTTATTAATATTCAACATTAATGGCATTATTGTATTTTTAATCTTTAATAATTTTAAAAGATGTAATTAACAATGACATGACATAATACACACCATGGAATTTTAAATTTGTTTAAAAATGCTCTGTTCCCCCAGTGTACTTTGAAACAAATCGCTTTTTGATTGGTTCCATATGTTGTTGTTGGAAATTAGTTCGCATATTTTCGGGTCCTATGTTTGTTTAGTGGCACTGTAACGGGTAGCCGATTTGAACAAGGAAAACTCTAAAAACAGTTCATTTACATTTCCAATGGTCCACCTGTAGGTACTACATTGGCCAGGAGGCGAGTTTTTTGTTGCCTGGAAATTTAGAATTTTGCCGAACCCTTGCCGTTCCAGGCAAGGTAGGGATCTTTAACGTGCGTGACAACACTCACACATGGGACCTCCATTTAACATCTCATCCGAACGAGGGCGTAATTTTTGTGAAAAATGCTCACCTGCCATTTTTCAAGCAGTCCGCCGTGTCGATATTTGAACCCGGGACCTTGGGATCCGTAGTCTTACGTTTACTACATTGATCCACGGCGACGCCTAAACTCTAAGAACAGCAGCTTAACTCAATAGAACCTCGAGTGAACCAGGCATTTCCTACAACCCTCGTGAATGTTCTTCACCTTTACTCCGGTCTCTGGTGTTCTGGCCGGGTAGTCTATGTGTGTCCAACAAGATGTCCGTAATTCCGGCCTGAATAAGGTTCACCCCTTCTCCGGTCTATCTGCGACGTCGGCTTCGTTACCGTTCTTGCCACGAAGAGGCAGCTCTTTGTTCAATTTGTTATGTTTGAAGAGTTAACGATGGTAACTGTATCGTGTTTTCAGTATTGATGTTCTTTGGTTTGTTTATTGTGTGGATGTTGTGCACGAGTGTGTTTGTGAGTGAGTGCGTGCGTGCGTGCCTGCGTGCGTGTGTGACTGCTTACTGCCTGCGTGCACGTGCGTGCGTGTTTGCTTTTGGGCGTGTTTGTCTTTCAATTTGGGACAGTCGACAGCCGTCAATCCGGTATCCGGGAACGGGTGTCCGAATAATTTGAGTAAAAACAGCTACACCTGCGGCCACGTCCCCAATGCCCGCCGAAGATACTACATTGCATAGCAGCCGCCGGCTCTGCTTCCGGTGCTACCTGAAGGGTGGCATTGAGTCTATCCAAATCTAAGTAAATTAATATTTACTAATGAATTCGGAATTTTAAGAATAGACACAATTTATTAATAGCGAATCCAGCTATTACTTTCCACTCTATGAATTTACAATATCGTCCGCCCTAGCCTAAGTAATTTATTCTAACTTCAGCCTAAATTCGTCCCTAACGATCACTGTCGTTACTTAACCGACTTCTTCTATTTTCAATCTTCCTTTCTATAGATAATATGATCTAGAACAGGCAAAACGCCAAACAAAACAAATCAAGCGGCAGACCAATAAAATATATAAATGTAAAATACCAGTATAAAATGTAAATATATAAACATCCAAATAAAGCATTAAGCATATAACAGTGCTTAGAAAAGCAAAGAAGCCGCTTTCAAATTATCAGGTACACTCGCGTTGGTATTATGTCGGCTAACGCCATCACACTAAAACGTACTTGATCAAAATTAACTGTAACATTTACTTACAATACAAATAAATGTTTATCCAAGTACATCCGATACAATATTTATAAATACCTCAAATATAAGTTTCTCCAGGATCCGAGGATCTGGTCGTCCACCTACACCTAATTACCTCTTACTGCTAATGGGCAGATGCGTATGTACTGTTAAAAGTCCTTGTGGGTATGCACTAAATGTCCTGGGGATCAGAATCACTATCATTTTTTAAGTCCTGGGAAATGCGCTGTTTCACTCTCTTTTAATTTCTTACTTTAATTGATTTATTTGGTTGGTTTAAGTTAATTAGGAAATCGGATTTACTTTTATTGATTATTTACTAGTCTGGTTTAAAGTTTTGATTTAATGCCCTATGTTTTTTTCGGACGTTTTAGGAAAAACCGTGTGTAATTCATTGTACATATTTAGATACTTGTATGTTTTGCTTTGTTCCTTGTATATATATTTCTTGCTTTTGTTGTTTTTGTAAATTAAGATATATTGTGCGAGAAAATAAATTTTATGCCAGGTATAAACCACCTCCTACTTCGAATTTCAAGCGATTCTTTCTCCGCCCTTCGGTTACACCGGGTTCTCAGCGTCCAGTCTCGCGATCCGCAAATTCCTTCAAGACTACCCAGAACGACCTCTCGCTAGCCACTTTCTAGACTTCACCCAAGCTTTTGAGCCATTCTAGCCCCTCGTCCACTAGTTTCCTATTCGCCAACCCTCTGCTAGCCATCGCGAGTGGGCAGTGAAATAGTACCTACTCGGAGCTTTCTTCGTTCTCGTCGCATTCGCAGCGGTCGTCCTCGGTCAATCTAAATCTTCGCAGGTAGACTTTCGGTATCCCGTACCCTATTGCCAACTGCACCATCTTATGATTAAACTTCACCTCCACTTTATTTTTAGCTTCCAAATTGGGTATAAATTTATGTGTCAACCTGTCTGTATCAGCGTTGCTCCACTTCGCCTGCCACTGTTGGATTGACTTTTCTCGCAGCTTTCTCTTAATTAGCGACTTCCGATGGATGCGATGTACTGAACTGGCCTGTTGCGACCTCTTTGGAGAGTTCATATGCTCTGCCGTTTCCTCAATCGCCGTCATGCCACATAACCTAATAAAACTTTAAATCTCAAAACCCAAGTGCTGTGTGCGCTATTCTGCAGACATCCCTTTGAAAATCTGTCAAGGTCTTCGTATTTACCAGAGCAGTCAGGGCCGATTTGCTGTCCCTAATGACAAAGTGCCCACTTGTGCCTCTGGTTGATGACGTACTACATAGCTTCTCTTATAGCAACCAACTCGCACTGAAAGATTGTGCTTAAGTCCGCAAGTTTAGTTTGGAATTGGAATACTTCGCTTTCCTCATTATAAACAACAAACGTCGCCTCTGTTTATCTGTTGTTCATTCGTGAGCCGTCCCTATAGATCCTGATCCCCGTCACGTTTTTTTTAACTTGACCAACTACAGCCCATTGACATCAGCCGGATGCCCTAGTTTGGAAATAACGATTTTTCCAAGCTCCTTACCTTACATGTGATTTCCATTGCTCCACTCGAAAGTACTACAATGGACAGGAAGCGAGTTTTTTTTTACCTGGAAAATTTGTAATTTTGCCGAACCCTTGCTGTTCCAAGCAAGGTAGGGATCTTTAACGTGCGTGACAACACTCACAGACGGGACCTCCATTTTACCTCTCATTCGAACGAGAGTGTATTTTTGTAAAAAAATGCTCGCCTAACATTTTTCAAGCGGACCTTGTCGGGATTCAAACCCGGGACTTTAGGCGTAGTAGTCACACACATACCACTACGTCACGGAGCCGCCTCCAAGCTCCTTACCGCCAAGACCAAAATTTTTGGCAATTCCCCGCTTTTTCCTTATATCTACAAATATGAGGTCTCTAATCTACTTGACAACATATTCGATTGGGTCCAAGACCAAGACCGCCCCCGTGAAAGCGGCCCTGTTCGCCCTTGCCGCCTTTACCGCGGTTATGCGTTGAACGCTCTCCAATTACCGGACTTCGCTCATCTTAGAAACCTCCACCAGAACAGCTGACGGTTCTATTACTCAGGCGTAGAATGTCCTCAACAATTCGCTTCGGATTGCCCAGCTTATTTCCGCTACCGTAAATCTTTTAGGCAATTTAACCCTTAGCTCTCATACAACAACTTCCAGAAGGTGGGACCAGAGCACGACCCCTGCGGCACCCCCTGTCCATCGTTCGCCACACAACTTTGTCTGGAATTTTGACCTATACTAACAGTCCCAAGAAATAACTTTTGACCCATGACATCAGGTTTCGCGGTCAATCCCTACGTTCCAACTCCCAAACGATAGATCGCCACCTCTCAACAGAGCAATACTAATTTAAATTCTCGCCTGCTTGAGTTTTTCAACCACGATCTCTAACGCGTCGATAGTCGACATGCCATCCGTAAAACCAAAATGTTTCCTTTTAAAACCGTTGCTGTCTGGGATAGCGTGTTCAACTCGGGTGGCCATAACATAATTTAATGCTCTCCCCAGTACCGATAGCAGGCTATTTGTACGATAAATGCCCGAGTTTGACACATCCCCCTTTTTGGTTTAGAGATATTTTTTACATTTTGAACTTTCCAACGAGGAAACACACCGTTCTCTAAACAAATATTAAACAACCCGGCGGAGACATGCGGAGCCTACAGGCAACGCTTCAAGAGCTGTGTCTCAGATGATTCCATTATGGCCTGGTGCCTTCTTATCCTAAGATCCCTTACGACCTCATGGCTGAGTATTACCTCAGCGGCATTTATTCCTTGCGCCTCTGTGGCTCCCCGACGTATCATGTCCTTCTCTGGATCGTGCGATGGGAAGAAATTCTCCAACAAATATTCCGTCGTCGTTGTAAATCCCTCCGTATATTCCCAATTATCCTTTTTTATACTGTTGAGTGCGATCCTCTGTCGTTTACTCCTTATTAAGCGTCACGCTGTCCCCCAAAGGTTTTTTTCAGAATTGCGCATGCAGAGTTCTTTAAATGTATTCGTCCGCGTTTCTTTAATTAGCGTTTTATATTCGCAGTTACTTTGGATATACCCGATTACCTTTTTTCCTCTAATTTCACCCGTGGCGTGTTGATTGCTGCGCCTTGGATTACACGTTTCTGCACGCTTGGTGGTTAGCTCTCGGTACACTATCTTTAAATTTTTTCTTCTGCGTCATGGAGTACGCCCACGTGTCTACCACCATCGTCTACAACCCTAATCCGACCTAGGTCGGGTAACAAAACTGTTCCTAAACAAGAGAATGTAAGCGATATAACGGTGTTCGACATATTCGGATATCTTTGGCAATATACGCCCCCATTCTGTAGGGTATATAAGGGGCAATTTTTCGTATTTAATTTGGTATTCGGCAGTAGCTAGAACGGTAAACATTAGCGTCTCCAAGGTAATTAACGTTTCTTCAACTTCTTGGGAATAAAGTGAAACCAACAAATGAGCGATTTTGATTGTTGCTGCTGGCAGAAAATATGTGCAACAATAATCTGGTGGCAGATATTGGTAATATTTGCTATGTCGAAGGCGATCAGATGCTGACTGGTGGACTGCACACACCAATTACAGAACCATTTTGTGACAATATAATGTTGGTTACAATTTACGACCTTTCTAACGCCGAGAAAACATCTGCAAACAAAATGATGTTTATTCTAAAAAAAGAAATTTGTGGTGCATTTAACAGCTATTTACGAAAAAAGTTCAACCGATTTGTTTCCGCTAGGCATGATGTTAAAGCTAAGCTTCCGTTTTCTCTGAAAAGCACCAACAAGATGGGTCAGAGAGTAAAAGAAATTATCGGAAAAGATGGCCTCGGAAGCATTAATAAAAAATTTCAAAGTCCTATATGTGTTCCGTACAAAGTGGAACTAGCAGATGTTAAGTTTGAAACTTTATTGGAAGAACTACCATATATATTAGACAGACTCAAAAAAGATTATTACTATCTTTTTGACATGGACGTAAACCAAGATTTTGCTGGCATATTTACAAAAGGTGGAGATTTGTAATTATTTAACTACAAACCATAGCTTTTGCTACAAGGGCAAATACGAAGGCAACTGCAATATTATAGTTGACAACTATAAAGCTGTGAGAATCGATTGTTTAACTGGCTAACAACCAATGCAAGAATTAAGATACACAACAAATTTGTGTGTCAGATAACAAGTCCTGGTGTTAATAAACAACTTGGAAATCAAATACTAAATTTCTTACGTTGTCCAGATGCACGTTTAAGGGAAACATACGCGTCTACTTTGGCCAAAAAACATGGTGTTACGCGATTGGAAGGGGCAATATACTACTATACAATTGGAAACTATCTCAATGCGGGACAGGTGTACAATCCCTTAAAAGACTATTTAATCTTATTGGAAGATAGTAAGTTATACTTCCTAAAGGCGCCAATGTACTCGGTACCACTTGCCAAAATGTGGAGTAAGCTATCGGACAAGATACAAAATAGCTGCTGTTTAGTGTATAATAACCTACTACAGTGCGTGTATTGGGGGAATAGCAATACAAGGAAATTGACTGGCTTGCAAATTAAGTTGTCAGAAAAACCAGAGGAAAGGGAAAAATTGATAAAGTATGTGCTTTCGACTTTTAGTTTTAACTATTTACCTGTAAATTATTTGGAGATAGTAGAAAAGGAGGACAGCCAAGATAAAATAAAAATCTTACACAAGTGCTACCTTAAAGCAGGTAGTACATATTTTACACGATCTGCAACACTATATTTTATAATTCCAAGAGAAATAATCATTTCGGAATTGGGATTGATAAATACGCCTAACATTCGCCCAGATGTTGTACGACAACGCGTAAATATTGGCAGTAAACTCTATTAGTTTACACTAAAGAAAATTGCCCCATTATGCACGCCATACGCTGTAAGTGGAAGAAAAAGACAACTGGAATTAGAGGAAATGGATGCAAAAAGGTGAAAGTTAGACTACATGGAAAACACTGCGACAATACGCGAACAATACAAAGATGTGTTAGACAAAGAACATCTTATTAGAGAAAATGAGGAAAAATTAAAAGATTATTATATGTGCCGATGGATCTGAGAAGGGATTTTCCTTCTTGCTTCCTCCTTGCTCTCCTCCTTTGTTGGACATCCCCGCATCAACCATTTTGATTACGTCACACCCGCCTTCTTTTTACCCGCGAGATAAGTCTCTCTCAACATTTCCACCCACAAGATAAATCTTTCTTGTTTGGTATCAAATATTATTAGATTTTTCTCAGTTACCTGAATTTCTAGGAATTTTTTAAATGGCATCACTCCCAAAGGCGGTGCCCCAATTATAATATTTTTTTAGCAAGGTCGATTTCTAATCACCTTTCCCTTTTAACATCTGGAGTCTTTTAACCGAACACTTAGAGGTATTAACATAAAGAAATTAAGCATACAAAAGTTGAATAATTTACAGTTTAATAAACTAATAGAATACTATTTTTACATTGCAAAGTATAACATTATTTTATTTTCTTCGTGTAGCCGAATCCAAGCAACTGAAAGTAACCTGTAACAAAAAAGAGATTTAACGTGTTCTTTAAAAAGAGAGGAAACGCGTTTTCGGTCAATAAGACATATTGTCGTTAATCTAACAATATGTTTTACCATCAAGCGACACCGCGCGGAGGTAAACACATGTCGCCGGAGCGAGGGGATTATTAAGGATGGGGATAGTTGGTATGTCTTATAACTAACTTACGTGCTACTATTTACATACACAATAAAATACATACATATATTAGTAACTATCTTATATCTCTAAGCCTCTTATGCGTAGGTTGATATGCTTCCGGCGATGACATAACGCTTGTCATCTTCGCCCGACTAACTAATTTTATTGATTAACTTTGTATACAGCTGGTGTGTAACAATTACAACTGGTACGCGATGTTAGTCAAACAACATTTTGCAGATTACAAAGACAACAAGATATTGGTTGTCCAGCGAACACCACGTGGAGATAACACGTACACTCTGTCCACTAGGATAGAAGCAGGCATGATTTAGAAGAAGGGAAGGTGGGAGAAGAACTTAAAAATTATAGAATTTTAAAACTAATATATACAATAGATTTACAAAATCTATACAAATATAAACAACTATCTTGGACCTATATCTTTATGCCCCCCATGCGTAGATTAATATGCTTCCAAGGATCAGGTTACGCTTGTCATCTTCGCTCGATAAACTAATTTCATTAATAAGCTGCGTGTACAAATCGTGTTTTTTTACTCCGGAAACATACACCGGTAAGTACTCCATATCACCCAAATAAAGAATTAGATGCTTGGTGACTGTTAACTTCCGCTTCCCTCGTGTACGCCCAGACACATCCTTGCCCATGCGCACCCCTGCACACGCGCACTGCCCATGCGCACCCCTGCCCATGCGCACTGCCCATGCGCACCCCTCTCTGTGCGACTGCTATTTCGTGGTGTCGTCATAGCCTTTTATAAATAAAAAACAATGTAATACTATTCTGAAATTTTTATTCTGACATTAGACATAACAAAATTTAAAATATTTAATACCAAGCATGGAGCCAATTAAACTTAATTTTAACACAAAGTTATACACAGAAGACAGCCTTTTCTTTATGTTTGTTTGGAGTGGTTTTAATTTTATCTAATTTTATTCGCAGTTTAAAATTTAAATCGACACCCAAGTCCTCTATCTCCTTTTCTAACCTATAGTTTGATGCATAGAGACCGTATAGGTTTTTGAATTGTAAAATGTACTGAAGTTTGTCTCTATATATAAAGTATTTGATTCCAATAACAACCAGATCCATTCCTTCGTGTAATTCTTGCAGTTTGTAACAATCTTTTAATCACGGCTCTCCCACTATATCCTGCATACGTATCTTATTAGCTTGATCGACTTCTTCTTGTCGGTATTGGTGAGAAACCTTATTCTCCCACTCACTGTTGCGTAGTTGCATGTCCACCACTTTTGGGAATATATGGTCGTTATAGGTTGTAGGACCCTCGGTTTTAAATCATCCCAAAGGTTCTTTACTAGGCAAATACACAATGTTTAGCGGAACCCCTTTGCGTTTGGTGTACGCCAAGGTTACGAAACCCGCATTCCTTAGTACGTCTTTGTTATCTACCATTTTGATAAATACGTTTTTGAATAACCTTCTAAAAAGTATACGGATTTAGTACCATCCTTTTCTGCAAGGACGCCTACATAACTAAAAGAGTCTTTCTTGCTAACACAAATGCATACAGCTTGTAGAACCCGGATGTATCTAAGTCAGTCCAGCGGCATATAAAATACTCTTTCAATTCTTCCTCATTTTCTCTAATAAGATGTTCTTTGTCTAACACATCTTTGTATTGTTCGCGTATTGTTGCAGTGTTTTCCATGTAGTCCGATTTTTGCCTTTTTGCATACATTTCCTCTAATTCCAGCCGGTTTGTTCTTCCACCTACAGCATATGGCATGCATAATGGGGCAATTTCCTTTAGCCTAAACGGATAGAGTTTACTACCAATATTTATGCGTTGTCGTACAACCTCTGGGCGAATGTTTATCAACCCCAATTCTGAAATGATTATTTCTTTTGGAATTGTTGAATATGGTGTTGCAGATTGTGTAAAATATGTACTACCTGCTTTAATGTAGCACCTGTATAAAATTTTTATTTTATCTTGACTGCTTTCCTCCTCTACTTTCTCCAAATAATTTACAGGTAAATAGTTAAAACTAAAAGCCGAAAGCACATACTTTATCAATTTTTCCCTTTCCTCTGGTTTTTCGGACAACTTAATTTGCAAGCCAGTCAATTTCTTTGTATTGCTATTCTCCCAATACACGTATTGTAGTAGGTTATTATACACTAAACAGCAGCTATTTTGTAGCTTGTCCGATAGCTTACTCCACATTTTGGCAAGTGGTACCGAATACATTGGTTCCTTCAGGAAGTATTACTTATGATTTTCCAATAAGGTTAAACAGTCTTTTTAAGTGATTATACACCTGTTCCGCACTGACATAGTTTCCAATTGTACAGTTGTATATTGTCGCTTCCAATCGCGTAATATCATGTTCTTTGGACAAAATAGACGTGCATCTGGACAACCTAAAAATCTAGTATGTATATGTTTGCCAAGTTGTTTATTAACACCAGGATTTGTTATCGGACACACAAATCTGTTGTATATCTTAATTATTGCATTGGTTGTTAGCCTTGTTAAACAATCGATTCTTGCAGTTTTAGCTTTGTCAACTATAATATTGCAGTTTTCTTCGTATTCGCCCTTGTAGCAAAAGTTATGGTATGTAGTTAAATAGTTACACATCCCCATCTTGCTAAATATGCCAGCAAAATCTTGGGTTACATCCATGTTAAAAATATAGTAATAATCATCTTTGAGTTCGTCTAATATATCTGGTAGTTCTTCTAATAAAGTATAAGAAGAAGTCGATCAAGCTAACAAGATACGTATGCAGGATGTAGTAGGAGAGCCACGATTACAAGATTGTCACAAGCTGCAAGAATTACACGAAGGAATGCATCTGGTTGTCAGTGGAATCAAAGATTTTATATACAGATACAAACTTTGGTACATTTTACAATTCGAAAACCTAGACGGTCTCTATGTAACAAACTATTGGTTAGAAAAGAAGATAGAGGACTTGGGTGACGATTTAAATTTTAAGCTGCCAATAAAATTAGATAAAATTAAAACCACTGCAAACAAACATAAAGAATGGGCTGTCTTCTGTGTATAACTTTGTATTAAAATCAAGTTTAAATGGCTCCATGCTTGGTATTAAATATTTTTAAATTTTGTTACGTATGATGTCAGAATAAAAATTTTAGAATAGTATTACATTGCTCTTTATTTACAAAAAGCTCTAACGTCACCACGAAATAGCAGTCACACAGAGAGGAGTGCGCATGGACAGGGATGCGCATGGGCAGGGTTGCGCATGGGCGGGGATGTGCCTGGGCGTACACGAGGGAAGCGGAAGTTAACAGTCACCAAACATCTAATTCTTTATTTGGGTGGTATCGAGTACCTGTCGACGTATGTATCCGGAGTATAAAACGCGATTTGTTCACGCAGCCTATTAATAAAATTAGTTTATCGAGCGAAGATGACAAGCGTTACGTCATCCCTCGATGTGTATTAACCTATGCATGGAGGCATAAAGATATAGGTCTAAGATAGTTGCTTATATTTGTATAGATTTTGTAAATCTGTTGTATATATTAGTTGAAAATTCTATAATTTTTAAGTTCTTCTTCCAAATCCTTCCTGCTTCTATCCTAGTAGTCAGAGCGTATGTGTTACCTCCAGGTGGTGTTCGCTGGACAACCAATATCTTGTTATCTTTGTCATCAGCAAAATGTTGTTTGACTAACAACGCGAGTTATGTAATCTCCCATTTGTTATATATATAAAGAAACTAATAATTAGGAAATTATTAGAAATATGAGAAAATGCGCTAAGTGATGTGCAACAATGTAAACGAAGAACAATTCTTTCAGTTTATTAACGTTCATGGGAACGGAAGCGCTACTTTGTAGCAAAGAGATAAGTGACACTGCAGATGTCAGGTCACAGGCGGTCACAGACAGTCACGTACCGAGATTACCTAGAAAGGAAGCTCGCAACAAAGTAATTATGAATAGCATTAAGATAGCAACATTGTACTATGAATAGAGTTAAGTGTAAGCAGAGATTAGGTCTGCAAGTTCCCACAGACATGTGAGGGGTTAGGGATATTATAAAAGGCCCGGGAGCCCCAGTCGACGACGGTTAATCCATCGTTCAGCTTTTACCTTGCAGTTCGTAGATTACTCACTTTGTACAATTAGTTAATTAATTTCGGACTTAGAATAATTCATTTTAAGATTGTCAAAATTCCAATTAATTTCTGTATAACAAATAAGTAAATGTGTTAAGAAGTTGGAGATGTCTTTTTAAAAAGGACCGCTCGCAGCCACGAACCTTAACTCGCCTACCACTTATAATTATTACACATCAGCTTTATACACAGTTGATTAATAAAATTCGGGCGAAGATGACAAGCGTTATGTCATGACCGGAAGTATATCAACTTACGCATGAGAGCATAAAGATATAGGATAGTTACTTTTATGTGTATATATTTTTTTGTGTATGTATATATTAGCATGTAAGTTAGTTATAAGACATACCCACCATCCCCATCCTTAATAATCCCCTCGCCCCCGGCGACATGTGTTTACTACCACGCGGCGTAAACATAAAGTGTATCTATAGATCCAAGTTTTACATTAAAAGGAAAACCTGTCATACAAATAGTTTTTGGTTGGCTCATGTCTGAAGCTGGAAAGTGACATAAGTAACCCCAAATGACGGTACTGACATGTCTATAAAAATCAAATGCTAGTAAGTTGTATATAAAAAGTGACAAACACGAACTTTATACACAACAGGTGAACAAAGTCAGTCTGGAGAAGAAGTCCAACGATTCGTAACCCCAACAGTACGTGAACGTATGCATGATGGCATAAAACATAAACAAGTTCAATTGTACATAGTTTTAAGTAGGCTAGGTGTATATACATATATACAAATTTTAACGAACTTTGTTATTGGAATAAGTCTGTAAATTTGTTGGTACAGTATTAATTGTGGTTTTCAACTTTTAGAAAAGTTTTGCACACCTAGGACATATGTATAAATGTTATGGGAGAGAACCAACTAGGACATAAATCTATCGAGCATAGAAAAAGGAATGTATTTTCTCATTGTTGTATTGGATTAAGCGCTCTGGGAGCATACCGGAGACGTAGTATATTTTTGGAAATAAATGGTGTCAACATACCATCACTTACAATGTTACTGGTACATACTTCGAGTGGATACCACGTTAAAATAAAGCGCGTCTAGTACACTATATAATGGGCGCAATTCTAACAATCTTATTTTATTTTCAAATTTTTGAGGGCAACTCCATTTTATGGTATGCATATAACGATATTTCAGGTCGTTGCAGAAATATTATACATTAATTTTTTGCAATGCATTATTTTGCTGGGTAGTGTATGTCTTGACTGCATTTAACAAATTACGTATAAAGTGTGCAAAATAAACAGCAATATCACATACTGTCACTTTTATACATTACATAATAATAGCTCTAAAAATTATAAAAGGTAGGCGAGTAGGTCGTATTAGACCAGATTTTGGGGCCAAAGTTTAACAATTGGTTGGAAGCCGAAATTTGCAATTTTTGGAGAACAGGATTTAGCAACTTTTAAGTCAAAAATTCGGCACCCTTTAATGTCAACCTAACCTAGTATCATTCCTTTAGATATGAAAGTATTAATCTTCCTGCTGACTGGGCTTTATCTTTATCCTACAAATGTGTTATTTCTACAATTATCATATAGACAATATATCAGCATTAAAATTCTTGCTGGTTGGGTTTATTTATTTTTCTGAAGAATTTGTTACTTTTGTACTACCTAAATAATATTTCAAAACTAAAAATCTTGTTTAATCATATTTCTGGTGAGTTCATAATCAAAATAATTTTAGCATTTCTGATTACTCTTAAATTTTTTAACCTAAGCTTGCTCTACTTGAAGTTCAAAGCAACGCAACTTTTACTGCCAACTAAGGGGTTATCAAAATTATGTAACTGTACATGCGCCACAAGCAGTTCTACTGACCTGCCTTGAGTTCAAAGTAACGCAATTTTGAGTAGGCTGTACTGCAAACTAAGCGGTTAGCAAAATTACGTACCATCAGCAGTTTTGGTAACCTACTTTGAGTTCAAAGCAACGTTGTGTTTAGTCGGCTGTACTGCTACCTATGCGGTTAGTAAAATTATGCACCACCAGCAGTTCTTCTGACCTACTTTGAGTTCAATGTAATGCTGTTTTTAGTCGGCTGATATACCTTGGGTTCAAAGTAACGCATTTTTCTAGTCGACTGACCTACATTGAATCTACAGTCACGTTGATTTTAGTCGATTGACCTACAAACCAACGCAGTCACGTCGTATTTAGTTGGTTGACCTACATTGAGTCCAAAGTTGCATAGTTTTACTACTGGGCTCTAAAAGGGAGTAGCTTTATATTAAGCAGTTCATCAGGAGTTTGAATACGTTGCTACTTCTGTATAATATGAATATATATGGTGTCAGTCTCTTAACACTAAGTTGAAATCTCTAAAATTCTCATATACATTAAGAAAATATTTGAGAAACTTTTAGAATGGAGTGAGTAATTCACAAACCACCGGACTACCTGCTCTGGTGTATTGATCAATTATTTCTACAATTACTATACGTTGCCCACAGTCAGTTTTCCTGTTAGCATTGATAATATAAATCTTTCAATAAGCGTATAAAATGTCAAAGTCTTTCTGCTATAACTACTTTTTACGGTATAATCAAGTCATTACTAACATTAACAAATACTGTTCAATACAATCCTTTTCAATTTAACTGTAATAAGTGTTCGCATGTTGAATCATTAGCTATAAAACGACGGCCATGCATCAATGGAGATGAAAGTTGTTCCTAGATCAGCAGGTTTGTCCGAGGGAGTCTGTCTATCGTTGTAAATTATTGCTGCCGCGCCTACCGATAAGATACTTTAATTAAAATGCTGTCTCAACCAGGATTGATGTGAGTTAGAGGTGATCAGAACTAGGCTTACAATTCTAAATCCATTTATACCATTATACTTTTCTAATATTCAACGACCTAAAACCAAAGAATAACCGCGATAAACTAAAAATAATTAATCCTTTGCACTTAAAGCTCATTAACGAAGTGACAGATGGAGATAACAGCAAAAGATTGGCGAGTGCAAACGATGGCTGTGGTGAATTACGAAACTGTCAATACCGCTCCGAACAACTCATTGTTTAAGAGTGTAAGAAAATGAGATATGAATGAACAAAATCTCTAGATAAAGGAGCTGTCAATTTTAGTAGATTTTTCATCATGCACCATCTGAGCATTGAAGTTCTTATAATGAACAAAAAGTGGTAATGATGAGGGACGTTTCATTCCATTGTGAATCGATAAAGACGAAATTGGGATTCAGATTTCTGTGACTTGTTTTGCAGAAAACTGCATTGGAAAATGGTACTAACAGAATGCAATTTGTATCTGCCTAAATTGAGCTTAAACCGTAAAGTTAGAATTCATTTCTTGGTGACATAAAATCCACCGCAGTTGTGAAGTTCCTTTTTATTTTTAAAACCCCTCTAATTTTAAATGATAATTATTGTGAATCCTATAACGCGATTCAAATTAAATATAATAAAAATTTCATAAAACGAAATAATTGTATAAAACTAAGTAAGTATTTCGATCACAATTGGTCATCATGAATAGTATACCTAATGAAACTATTTAAAAATAATTAAAATTAAAGATTGTTCAGAATACCTCCAGAGGATGGTCTGAAGTGAACCTTTCCAATAGACATCCTTTGAACACCTGAGGATGGTTTCTCACAACTCAGGCTGGCGATTTCCACAACACACGAATGAATTCTCACCCTAACATTAAAATTTGCTTGATTTACACTATTTTCAAACCTGCTTGGATGGAGTTTACGCCAGTACACGATTCTTATTGGTTGCAGACCAGTAGAGAGCAAACTAAATACAGCTAAGAGGGATCATTTGTGTTTAACTATTTTTATTGATTCTTAAACATTTAAGAAGGAATATATTGATGCCACTTTTAACAGTTTGACATTTTTAGTTTAGTACAGCCTGGTTTTATAAGCATGATTGGTGACTTGAGACGATTCATATTTTTAAATCAGGTTCTTACATTTTTCTTAGTCTTGCCAAAGTGTATTTTTAAAGGACTTGATCCTGAACAACTATTCACAGAAGTTGCTAAATGTTGCAATAATCCATCTGTCATTTAGGTTATCTAAAAAATTTGTAATCTTATTAGTATTAATAAAAGCAATAATTAATTTTTTCTTTAGTAATCATAAAAAAATCGATCGTTACTGATTTTATAAAAACTATTAGCAATAACTGTTAACTTCTGTCGGATACAGCAATATCATCGTTTTTACCTTTTAAGTTACAGGCAACTTATGTATAATTACGAGCAGTTACACAGGCTGCACGTTTCTCTTAACCCTCCGCTCTTGTGGGTTAGGTACTTCAGTGGTAGAGCATCAAAAAATGCGGTAGATGGGTTTTCTATGCATAAAGCAAAACTTGTGTCACATAGACAATATTATTCGTAATGTGACAGTGCAATCACACATTAAACTATCAATAGGTGGCACGTCGCACTGGTTAGCCCGTTTTTCTAAACCCTTTGATCAACCCTTCAGCTCTATCATTTACCTTTACACACAACCCTTTTGCTTAGCAATTTAATCGTTTTCCTAATTTTTGTAATTGCTTTAACTTGGTCGAATAAATTATACAGTAGTATATATATATATATATATATATATATATATATATTGTAGTGGATTTAAAGGGTTAAATTAGAGGATAAGCAATGCAACTTCAAACACCCTGTATAAAGAAAGGAACATAATATTTACGCACAAAATTTATTTCATTTATTTAATTTAAATTAACAAGGATTGACGTATTTTTATAATTAGGGATTAAAAAGTAATAAGTTCATAAAGAAAATCAGTTTTATAAGCCAATAGAAATCATTAATTACTTTAATTTATTTTAATTTAAAAGGTAATAACGTCAGAAAACGCATCAGAGGATGTGGCAAAAGCTTTCTTAACAAACAAACAGACGTCAGTTGTATAGAATACCGTGAAAAGAAGCTCCGAGAATTGTTATTGTAAACGATCATTAATTAGGCACACCTGCATGTTGGAAAAGTCATCTTCGGCTTATTTGTAAGCATAACAAGGCGAGCTTCAAGGAAATATTGTTCAACCGTCGGTGGTTTCGCATAAACGCTAACAAAAAGTTTCTTAAAGAGCAAAAGGGATGCGCAATCAACAATATGCTACAGAATGAGAAGGGTACAAAAACATTCGATTGAGTACGCACGGATTCGATCCACGTAGAGTCCATAAGACGCGGGTAGCAATATCGATTTTCTATAACTCAAGCAAGGTTAGAACGCGACATCCAATATGCATAAGACGGAGATACAATATTACAGGCAGAGTTTTATTTCGTCATACTAGGTCATTGGTCGAAATAGTTAGTTTTACAATGGATGAACACGCGACAGGTGGATGCGATAGTTTGGATGCTATAGCATGTTGACGAGGGAATATTTCTGGAAGTTTTAAGACGGTTATACAAAATTTGCGGAAATATTATTTTCAGTTAAGAATTTCACGTAAAGTGTGGCTAAGGGGGCCTGGTTTTATTGTATAAATACGGAAAGAAAATTTATAGGGTTCTCTTTAATTTTGCATCGCTTAACGACGTATAATAATCAACCGACGAGGCTTGTGAGTAATAAAAATGTGTAAAATTCAGCAAAATAGTATTAGATTAATTGGGGCCGTATAGTTAGTAACGCAAGTAGTGGCGAGTGATTAAATTTAACTAAGTTCCAACGCATACCTTAACAAGCTTGTACCTTAATAAAGAGATAATAAACAAGTGTAATATACATGGATTTGGATGTTGGAATTGATGTTAATTGGTAGCACGAACCTCAGCTTAGACTGAGTTTTCATCTATAAATAGCTGGTGGTGCAGCGCGCATAATCACGAAACCGAGGGGTTCAGGAAGATAACGCATCATCTACGGAGAGGGACTCTGGACGCATTTTCCAGGTAACTCATTTGAGTTTGCTGTTTTTTTAATAAACTGTTGAAATTATTTGTGATGTGTGAATGAACTTTGATGGTTATTTTTGGTTATTAAACGTATTGAAAAAGATACGTATAACTGACTATTATTATGATAATTTGAATATAACACAAAAGGTGTTCGTAAAGCTTATTAAATTTCTTGATGAATTTAAATTTAATTGTTAAGAGTACATGGATTTATTGAGTTTGTAGTAATAGTATGCAAAGTGGAAAGCATACATTAATAAACTGGGTTATCATGAGCTCACCATACTCCAGTGTGTAGTAATAAATAAAGATAAGGTATTATTTGGGGCCCATTCACTCCTGTTGTGTTCGAAATTACAATTTTAAAAACAAGGACTTTACAAAAATAGCATTTATTGAGGTGTAACTATAGCACCGAACTGTACATAACTATGAATTATTGTTTGTAAATAGTGGTAAATAAATATTGTATGATTGTTGTATTATTTTGTGATTTTATTGAATGGTGTGTGAATGGTAAAGAGAACGATAGTAAATTTAGGTATCCGAGAAGAGGCACAGCTGAGCTAGCCAGGGAAGAGGCTGAAGAAATCAATTTGATGAAGCAGAATCCGGGTAAGAAATTTTGGTAAAAGTTTTATATTTTTGAAAATAAATTTGTTTCAAAAACTGGCAAGGTCCAAAGCCAAATCCCACGGCAATTTATGACGCCCAATCTGTGGGGCTTGAATGTTTTTTAGTAAGATCCACGGCAATATATATATATATATATATATATATATACATATATATACATCTAATTTTATTATGCCACGGCTAGCTCAGTTTAATTTAATAATTTTATTTTGTTATGCTTAAATCCCACGGTCGGATTGTCAAATTTATTTGATTTAATTCGAGTCTACGTTAATGTGCTATATTTTATTGTGGTATTATATTCTCGTCTTACGTCCAGGTCGCTATATTTTATTGTGGTAAAATATTCTCGTCCCTATGTTCGGGTATATAAAGTCATAAAGGTTGTACACTTCATGTAAACAGCACTAAGGTTCAGAAAACTAAACAATTTTATCATAAAAGGTACGCAATTTGCCAATCGATCAACAAGCAAACATCAAACACACTGTATATAAATCACAACTAACTTTAATTAATAAATGGAAACGAATTCTTCAATAATCAAATGACATTTAAACGAAAAATAACTTGTACGCCATACAATTCATTATAAAACAACAATGCAAGCATAAAACCGTAAATAAATGCGCATGAACAAGATCTTAAACACAACGAGTCTTATTGAAATAAATACGCATTAATGTAAGGAAATAACCATGCATACTCGCAATAAAAGGATCCCATTCAAAACAAATATGTTTTATAAACGCAGGAAGTGAATAAACGCATTCAATTTACGTCATTATAAAAATTTGACTACGTGATCTTTGAATTGTAAACATCAAAAAATTTGAATAAAACCAAACAGATTAGGAAACAAAACAAGAGAACAGAAGTTTGGCTACGTGATTAAATTAAACGGAAAGTTTGAATAAATTGCTATACAAACAAGCGGACGTAACTTGAAAAGGTAGAAAGGTTGTTACGTTATTCGAGGCAGCCACGTTGGGCGCCAAATTTATGCTACGTTGGCTCGTAGCCGTGCGTAACACAAAGATATCAGGGAATGACCGGGCTCAATCGGAGATTAGGGGGGGGTTGTAGAAAGCAGACTGACATATAATGTATGCGGCGGTAAGAAGTTAGTGACAATACCTGCAAGAAAATTAGTTAAGCAAACCTGAAAAAAAAAGAATAAGCATAGCAGCAAGGAAAAGTCTAAGTTATTCAGTACTTTGTAGAATGTAAATAAAACTGTTTAGATAAACTATATAATATTGAAGCGTATTTTTCGAATGGGCGCCAGTGAAACGTATTTTTCTAATTTATATCTGACTCTAGACGTTGGGCGCTAGTGAAACGAAGTCTTCCGACATAACTAGGGGTCTATTCCTTGGGTAGAGCTATGAGAAATGGGGGGGTAAGTCGAAATCTGTTTGTATGTCAAACTTAATCTCAGATAAATAGGCGCCACCAGGTCCGGACTTATTCACGATAATGGCATGGCATATTTCTAAGGGCGGACGTGGTGACCCAAAGAAAAAAAGATTGCCTTCGATGACAAAGACCTGTCTTAATAAAATAAGACGCTGTTCCTGTAAGAAATTATAATAGTTAGGTTAATAAAAAAAGGTGGAACACTATTTGTGTCCCGCAAATATACATAAAGAAATAGTGAAAAGGTATTTTCTATATAAAGTTGGCATCAAAATTCTACTCTTAAAGATGTTAGCTTTCTGTGGTTAGGTTTGATCATATTTGATCAAAATAAAAAAACTTTAATCTTGAACCAATAATTTACTAAAAAGAATCGCTTTTAAAATAAAATGCAATGCAACAAAATTTAATAAATAATTGAATTACTTCGTGAATTTTAAATTAAGGTTTATCAAAATTATTCATAATCAAACATTTTACAGTATATTGTAAACTTGTTACACAAAGGTACTCCAACCCGTGCAGATCTGTTCAGGCCGATTACATTTAATAATGTTACTACTCAAGCTATTCCTTTTTAAGTTACATGTACTAGTTTTAGTTTCAAAAAAAATCACAAAAATATTCTTATTTACGTAAGATGTGCTAAAGCTGTTCGAAGCATTTGCTTTCAAGAACGCATCTGTCAGCAATATACTACAGAAAAATAAGTGACGTCAGTAACACCTGTTGTTGTAACTAACAATTTCTTAGAACATCAAATTAGTGAATTTTTAATTTCGACACTGGAAATTCCAGCTCAGCAATAGTTGAAACTTTCATAATATTCAAGCATTTACACATAAGAACAAATTACCGTGTTTCTAATTTGAAACAAAAAAGATTACTTAAAGCTAACTACGAACCAAAAACTGCTTTTCTCGCCTAGATGAGGTACTTGTTATATCATGCGATGTTTACTGCATGTAGTATGAACCCAGCTCATCCTAAACAGCTTCTATCACATGGAGTTGTTCCAGGTGTAGAATTAAATACGGTGACAATATATTCGTCAGCTGCTGCAATATGTTGAATCACGCTGCCTTACCAAAGTAGCATCTTTACGCTGTATCACAAAGTGGTCTTCTTTAAATTGGTTAAACTTTCCATCTTCTAAGTTGCATTTTGCACGTCGTAAAACAAAGTGGTTTTAACAAAAGTGATTGAATTTCCTATCTTCTAAGTTGCATTGTTTATGTTGTTCGTGCGCTAAATAAAATATCTCAATTAAACAAATTAATAACGTTCATACGATACCAACCGCTATTCAAAGATGTGTCCCGACTCCTCAAAATTTATACGCAAATTGCCGGCTTGAAGTCTCTGGTACATCTTATCTCTTCCTCCACGTATGGCCGACTGATTATCAAACTCGCTCGGGCGACCGGAGCGTCCAAGGAGGCGGTCGTCAAACCGAAACGCGCCTGCGAATAGCTGTAGAAGACACAGATATTCAACCTCAAATAGAATACCAAAGTACGATGCTGCTTTAACGTATTACCTTAGTTGTTAAATGTATTTTACCATTATTCTAATAAGTGTTTTATTATTCTCGCACTTTGATGAAGGGATTTATTAACCAAAAATAAAATTGTTACAATATAATCACGATAAAAGCATTACAAAAATTTTTAACACAAAGTGAGGTAATATTGGGGAGTAGCAGAAACGTTTCCTCACACACCAATTAAACATAAATCAGACCAAATGTTAACAAAAGATAAATAGGTAAGTCACAATTGATATGAGTAATTCAGTAGTATTGATTGTTTTTTTTTCTTTCTTTTTTTTTTCTTAATAGCAGGCAAGTCTATTGTAAAAGGTATCAGAACGACGAAGACATGGCAAAACAACGGATAGATATTTAAAGTAATAACAAGTAGGAAATAGTTCAACTTACAAAAAGTCCTTCAGTAACGCTTCCCTGCCATTGAAGTGTGGGATTCACGATGTCCTGCACTAACGAAGCACTTCACCCTTGACTGTGAGGGTGTTGATGGAATTTCTTACACTTTACACTAATCACACCTACGCATTTCACTAGTGTTAGCAGCAGACATTATCATGCTGATGGAACTATGTAGCATGGATAAATTTCTTGTTAATTCTATTTCCTGAGACAATAATTTCGAAATATTTTGTAACACAAATCGTAAAAAAGAATGGTAATAAAAATTTAGATTCACGGGCCTTCAAGTCACGATGTAATGCATTAAACTAACAGTAACGTGAGGTGTTCTATTTGCTACCTATGGTAAGAAAGAAAAATCTAATGCTTTTGAATAACGAAATTTGCGCAAACAATGATCTATTTTAGATTCTTTGGGGTTAGAAAATGCAGAAACTACAGTATCACAACTGTATCATCATTGTTTTGTTAGAAACACTCAAGCTTAAAACTGTATTTGGATAATCCAAGGTATGCACTACTCTGATAAAAAAAAGGACCACGAAAACTAGATCGCACACGCAGTTCAAATATAAAAAAGACAATTCAACTAAAAAAACACAATCAATAAAGCAACGCGTATCACTAAGTCGATGTTCCGTAAAACGCACGACAAGTTCTACTACTTTTTTTTTGTCCAACAGAAAAGCAACAAAAAAGAAAACAATTAGTAAGACACGCGTAAGCAATAAAACCGTCCGTCAAATGTCCTTACAACCGCACTTGTGGTCAATCAAACACGTTACCTATAAAGCATACTTCCTTCAAATGTAATCAGAACTACACTGCTACAGTTAATATACAACTTTTAATTCACAAGAAAAACAACTAAAATCATGACGTGCTTGTTCATGAACAATTCGAAAATTGATACCGCATTAATTCTCACTATTGTCAAAGCAAAGAAGCAACAGTATTTTCCAACGTAATTAATATATAGGAACCAAGAACAAACTCCAACTCTAATCTGTTTATATAAACTAGTTGTTACCATAAACTCTTGTCGACTATTATCTCCTTCGCTAATAACATAAGGAACATCCAAAACGTGAATGCCGCAATAATATCTTCAAATTATCTATCTTTAAATTACTACACACGAGTTAAATTGCATACAAATCTGAAAACTATTCGAAAGTATTTACTTTATACAAACAGCGATTCCAAAGAAACGATGTATTTACTAATTGGGAAAAAAGCGTAAAATGTTAAACTACAAAAATGCACGTTACAAATTCCCCCCTAGCAAAATAAAGACGTCGGGGTGAAAGAAAAAAAAACGACTGACAAGGAACCAAACAAAAAATTTTTTTTTTTTATCCGGTCCGAACCAACACCAGTATAAGAAAAGGAACATTTTTTTTTCAAAAGAAGACAAAGTCATCTATCGTAACCAACAACGACAGAACAGTTAAAGAAAGCATCAAGTAAACACCCAATGAGGATTAAAGCTCTTAGCTACTGGCTTGTTGGGATGATAAAGGTGATATAGATATGCTAATTATAGGGAAGGACCAATTGCTTTTGTAGCAATACCGATAGCGGTGGAGCGGTTATGTAATAACTAAAAACAACTACAACGAACTACGTAATAAAGGGTATAAATACCTTAAAGCCTGTGCCGCTGTGGGCAATAAACGTTCACACACAAAAGGTTTGACGGAAAACCAAAAACACGCACGATTGGGTGTCGGTGTCGCTTTCAAAAGCTCTCATACTACCGTCTTCTGCAAGGGTTCGAATGCGACTGTGTTCACGCACTTTCACTGTCGGTATATAATGTTTCACTGAAAAACTGTAGGATACCCGCAGAGCGAATGGTGCAGCTGACGGCACCCCTATTGACTGCTGAAGTTGTCTGCCCAAGTCCATAAATCAGAACTTGAAAACGTATTCGTGGAAGCCAAAGTTTGCTCACGCAATTGTCTCGAATAAAGCTAGCTTGAGAGCCAGGGTCTAAGAGTACCCTGATCGGTTTGTATCTACCAGACCGGTGTTGAACTTCCACAACAGCAGTGGAGAGTAAGAGAGTAACCCCAAGATTTGAATTCGTCTGTGAAGACAAAACATTTGCCGGAATAGGAGAGGCTGACTGCGTCCTATTGGCATTTTTATGCATGTGTGTAGCGATCGGTTCAGCTGAACGGCTAGAAGCAGGTTGCGGTTCAACAATGTAGCAAGGTATGATGCGGCTTGGCGCAAGTTCGACAGGAATTATAAGATTTGCATTGCATGGACGCATGGTCTGTTCGTAAGCAATTTAAGCAAAGGCGTAAGCGTTTGACAATGTCGAAACGTTCCGTCGGAGTTTTCTTTAGAAACGATTGACATCTGTAAATTAAGTGATTGCCCTTGCAAGAAGGACAATGGTGCGAAAATGAATTCTTTGAGTCACTGGAGCTACTTGGTGTGTCCAGTGAGACTACGTTAGAAGAAACTCTTGGTTTAAACTGAAACGCTGAGGATTTCTTAGGCACTGATGTGTGAGATGTATGGACAGTCGCCGAATAAGAAACAGGTGCGGTTGAAGAAAAGGTTTCCAACGCTGCACATTGTTGAGTTAAAAAATATCTCAAATCATCGAAATTGGGTATTTGCTTCGGATCCGATTGGAGTTCGAAGCGTTTTCTAGTGAACGGATCGAGTTTTTCTAAAAGACAATCGACCAGAATAAAGTTTCAATGTTCCGTGGGAAACTTTAAGTTAGTTAGAACAGCAAGGTTCTCTGAAAAACAATCAATAAGTGCCCTAAGTTTCTTAGGGTCTTCTGATTTTAAAGGTGGAAAGTCTTTCATAGCTTTCCAATGCAAAGTTGCCAATAAACGCGGATTGCTAATTCGCTCACGCAAGGCGTTATAGGAAATAATAAAATTATCTCCTGAAATGGGTACCGATTTAATGATTTTCAAAGACTCCCCGCTACAGCAACTGATAAGATAATTTAATTTTTCGATATTGGACAGCGACGCGTTGTTATAGACCAGACTGTCAAATAAATCGATAAAGGATGTGAATTACGTTACCTCATTATTAAAATTTGGGAGCTTTAACGGTACCAATTTTGATCCCGAGCTGCTTGGAGCATTTTCAATGATTTGTTGTGCTTTCATTTCTTGCATCGTTTCGAGATGCAGCAGTATGCAATAATAAGCGGAATCTACTTCCTTCCGTAAAGCGTTGTAATTTAATGATTGTACCTCGTCACAGGACGCCAAGACAGCAACTAAAATTGTATTGAAATCTCTGTAAAGGTCATTTACTCTCCTTGTTTGAATAAGGAACAACGCCTTTAAACCTGAGTCACCTTGCATAGCGTTACCAAGTTCCCACATCTCCATAATGCGTATTTTCAGTAATCCGAGCTCGGTTACCTGTATTTTCTTGGGAGCCATTCTGAAAGTTATTCTGAAAGGCCTACACTATAAAAATGCTGTAAAACGGTAAAGCTAAGATGTGCGCTTAGAAATATTAAATATTATGGGTTGTTGTTCAAGGCACGACAAATGTAAAATAGCCTATAAACCAATAAATCACGTTTTATGACTATTAGCCTGCAATGTGGTCTTTAATGCTAGACGTCGAAAACCTAACGGTTTGTCAAACAAAGCGTTTAGATAAGATGTACCGTTTACAACCCGGGCGGCTTTACATCAAAGCTCACAGGATCCACCAACATTTAAAAACATGTGGTTATCATATTTGCAAGATGCAGCTTTACAACTTTATTACCCTGCAGATGTATTCAATATTTTACGTTGTAAAACGACTGAAAGGGTTGTATGTGAAAACTAAAAACGCGCAATGGCTTTTAGTGCAAATTAACAAATTTTATATTAAGGATTTGTTTGTAATTAAACGCTGGTTTAATTACGGCGAAATCACTTAATTTAGTCTAACGAAAGTATGTAGCTAATATTGTACATATTTTAACCCCCTAAATATGGAGCTTGAACACAAATTTAAAAGCTAAAATAATTACTTAAAAGCTCGCTGGTGTGCAAAATGATATTTAATTTAGGACATGCGTATACCATAGAACTAGTGAATGCGGATCGTATTAAGGACCAATGGTTTTGTTGGGGGTGAATGAGGTGATAAGATATGTTAATTATAGGGAAGGACCAATTGCTTTTTGTAACAATACCGATAGCGGTGGAGCGGTTATGTAATAACTAAAAACAACTACAACGAACTACGTAATAAAGGGTATAAATACCTTAAAGCCTGTGCCGCTGTGGGCAATAAACGTTCACACACAAAAGGTTTGACGGACAACCAAAAACACGCACGATTGGGTGTCGGTGTCGCTTTCAAAAGCTCTCATACAACCGTCTTCTGCAAGGGTTCGAATGCGACTGTGTTCACGCACTTTCACTGTCGGTATACAATGTTTCACTGAAAAACTGTAGGATACCCGCACAAAGTATTTATTGTCACCAATTCCAATAAATGTTCGATGATGACGTAACAGCTACTTTCAAAAACGTCAAAAGACGGATGTCTCCAAAAGAGACATTTCTGTTCTCCACCTCAAAGAAAAGTTTTGGCTTCCCGCGGAGAAACAAAGAGAAAAGAAAAAAACCAGGAAGAAAACTCGTAGCAAACCAACTAGACGACACAACTGTCAACCTCAAGTGTGCAGCAAAGAAAAAACCAAGACAAAGCAAAGGACAATGGCAAGCTAGTACACAATCTAGAATACTTCCGACTGAGGTAACACAGATTCATATGAAACGATTACTCAAGCAAAGTATGGCTAACAGACCTACAAAAGCAACCAAGTCGAAATACATAAAGGAAAAGAAAATAGATCTGAAGCCAACCTCAAGGAATGGATGTAGAAAGCGACTATAATAGTCAAATAGTGAACAAATGGTAGAACTAGCCAAAAGAAAAAGTCACGGGATGGGCTAGCTACAAAATATAAATAGGAATACGAAATGGGCGCCAGTGTTTTCGGACACAAGCTTATCAGAGAAAACACAAGACCAATAAGCCAAAAAAAAATTACAAGTCATTAGGGATAGCGACACGTAGGGGTCAAAATAGAATCGGCCGTAGGGAGCCCTCTAGGATCCGGAGGTTCAGGATCAATGTCTGGAGGGTCTAAAGTTTTATCGGGTTTGAGGTCCTTAATATGCCAAGTACCCAGTTCGTTACCAGAATCATCCACTAAGATATAGGTCCAAGGAGAAAGTTTAGTTCTAATAGTAAAGGGACCCACATATTTGGGAGCAAGTTTAGCATTGAAGTAGCGAGTAGCATCCGAAAGAACATAATTGCGTTTCCAAACGCGATCGCCAGGAGATAAAGTTAAGGGACGACGGCGAAGATCGTAGTGTTTAGCATTTTTCTTGTATGCTAAGGAAAGGCGTTTCGAAATTTCTTCACGAAGTGACTCAAATTTGACTAAGTCAGTAGGAGGAATAGGACGTTCGGGATCCATAAGAACATCATCAGGATCAAGAAGTTTTCCAAAATGATCGCCGTAGAGAACATGCTCACGACCATATAGAGCAAAATACGGGGAGTAACCAATAACCTCATGTTTAAGCGTTCGAATAGCACAACCAATTTTTGCTAAATTAACGTCCCACCGACGTTGATTATCAGAAACGTAAGAAGAAATAATAGTTTTCAGGACTCTATTAATACGTTCGGCCGGATTCGCCTGAGGATGATAGCGAGCATTAAACAGAATTTTTGTTCGATAAGAATCACAGAGTTTAGTGAAAATATTACTACGAAATTGTACACCATTGTCCGCAATTAGATACTGAGGAGTACCATACACCAGGAAAATATTTTCCTCAATGGTTCGAGCAACAGCAGCGACCGTAGACGCACGCAGAGGAAAGAAACAAGCATATTTTGTAAAACAATCGGCAACAACTAAAATGAAAGAATTACCTTTAGAGGATCTAGGAAGAGGTCCGACAATATCAGTACATAGGACTTGCCAAGGACGAGTGGCAGTAGCACGGGGAAACATAAAGCCAGGAGGTTTCTTTTGTTCGATTTTGTGTGCAGAGCAAATTTTACAACACGGACGTATCGAGCAACAGCGACTCTAAGTTTAGGCCAATAGTAACGCATGGAAATTTTAAAGATAGTTTTGTGGACACCAGGGTGACCTGAAGTAGGTAGATCATGATTTTCGTATAGAACCCTATTCCGTTGTTCGCTGGGAACTACGAACTTCCAATCGTCTTGAAGAGGTTGGAGCAAAGACTGTTTAGATTTTACATGTTTATATAGTAATTCGTTTTCCACATGCCAGTTACTATATAGTTTAGGATTGGAATTAACACGAGTCCGTAGCTTAAGATACCAAGGATCCAAAATTGGCAGAGTAATAGAGGATTTAGGAAAGTCATCAATTAAGTCAATTTTAGGTACTGAGCGAGATAAGGCATCGGGAACGATGTTTTCTTTACCTTTACGATGTACGATGGTGAAGTTATATTGTTGAAGTCGTACAGACCAACGAGCTAAACGACCGTTGGGGATTTGTAGATTATTCAGCCAGATAAGCGAGTGGTGATCCGTGATCACAGTAAAGTGAGAACCCTCGATATAGGGACGAAATTTCTCAATTGCCCAAATAACACCAATACATTCTTTTTCGGTGGCGCTATAGTTGCCTCCCGCCTTTTTAAGAGAACAGCTAATGTAGCTAATGACTTTTTCGTCATCACCCTGTTGTTGAGTCAGCACAACACCCAGACCAAAGTCAGAGGCATCAGTCTGTATAGTAAAGGGCAAAGAAAAATCAGGACAACTCATCACTGGAGCCGTTACCAAGTGTTCTTTCAGCAGCTTAAACGCCTACTGACATTCCGAAGACCAATCAAATTTAGAATTGTTCTTAGTCAAAGCAGTAATTGGAGCAGTAAGAGCAGAAAAATTTGGGATAAAGCGACGATACCACGAGCACATACCAACTATGCGTCGTACTTCAGTTACAGTAGTAGGAGGAGGAAGATTAAGAATGGCCGAAACTTTTTCTGGGTCGACATGGAGTCCATGACGACTTACTTCGTATCCCAGATTACGGAGTTCCGGTCGGCATATAATGCATTTATCTCTGCGAAGAGTAAGACCTGCAGAATTTAAACGAAAAAGCACTTTCTGTAGTACCACCAAATGTTGTTCGAAAGTAGGGGTAGCGATGATCACATCATCTAAGTATGCGAAACAGAAAGGTTCAAGATCAGCACCAAGCACACGATCTATAAGTCGCTGAAATGTCGCTGGAGAATTATGAAGACCAAATGGCATTTTAGTAAACTGGTATAAACCTCTACCAGGCACCGTAAATGCTGTAATCGCCTTAGAATGAGAAGAAAGAGGTATTTGCCAATAAGCAGAGCAAATGTCCAAACTAGTTAAGAATTTTGCGTCTCTAAGACGGTCTAGAATCGTAGAAATATAAGGAAGGGGATAGGCATCTTTTTCTGTAACCTCATTGACCTTTCTAAAATCGATGCAGAAACGATATGTGCCATCTTTCTTAGGCACCATAACAATAGGGCTAGACCAAGCGCTATTAGATGGTTCTACAACACCACTTTCTAGCATCTCATCCAGAGCTTGATTAACATGTCGAAGTACCGTAGGGGACATGAGATAATATCGTTGCTTGATAGGACTAGATGTAGTACGGATCTGATGTTCAATGAGATTAGTACAGCCCAAAGGTAAAGTATCATCTTGAGGAAACATCTGTTGGACTATACGAGACAATTCAGATTGTTGCATGATCGACAGATCGGAAAGAGCATTGATCTGACTGATCGAGACAGTAGAAGAAGAACCGAAAGTCCATTGACCCATTCGAAAATCTGGGACAACACCCATAGATTTCCAGAAGTCAATGCCTAAGATCAGAGACTGAGAAATAGAAGGAACGACTAGGACGTCAAGAAGAATAGTTTTATTTTCGACTGACATGGGTAAAGTAAGTGACCCGAGAATGTCACAAGCTTGACCATTGGCTACCGTACAGCTGTGGATCTCCGTTTGGGACAAAGGCAAAGAAAGAGAATAGAGAATATCCCAACCAGGACCACCAATAATCGTACGAGAAGCGCCAGAATCAAGCAAACCCTTAAATTCAATGTCGAAAATAGTAACAGTAAGATAAGGTCTGTCGTCCTCACGAGAACCAGCTAAAATAAAATCCAGAACATATTTAGATCGGTCATCAAGACCAGAGAAAAGCTTTTCTGAGGAAATTATAGGTACCGAGACAACTGTAGAAGGGATCGGGTCGGTTTCTCGGCTTAGGCGACTCGATCGGTAGTTTAAATTCTTGTTACAACTCGTACAATTGGTACGGGTAACATTAGGTTTACCACAACCATAGCAATGAAGGTTTAGTACAGGAAGGAGACTTGTGTCCTCGTTGGCCACAGTTCCAACAGGTAACGGAAGAATTAGAAATATTTTTAGGAGCATCACTTGCGCCAGGTGCAAGTGTTTTCGAAGTAGTAACACCAGAATGGGGAGGGACATAAGCAGAAGTAAGTTTGCTGCGGACCGCAGAACCTGTATAAGCTAAGTCAGGCTCTAGGAGTTGAGAAAAGTTCAGAGCAGGAGGAGACTTGAAATTATCGGCTTGTATTTTGCGCTGTTCTAGTCTGCGACCTACACGCAAAAGTTCCGTAATAGTATTCAGATCAAGCAAAGCTAATTTGGTTTGGTAGAAAGGGGTAAGATTTGGTAAAATAATTTCGAGTTTCTGTGGTTCAGAGAGAGAGATTGTTAGACGAGCAAATAAATTTTCCATCGTAGCTAAATATACACCTGGGTGGTACACGTTGGAGTGTATAAAAACGGGGACAGCTCCAGAACGTTTCCCAAAGCGTAAAGCTTAGCAAATGGACTGTAATTGTATGCAATTGGAGGTAAAGCGCGAAAACCAGTAACATAGGTCAAACCGTAATTAATGCTTTGCTTACCTTGCAATGTTGTTCACCAATTTACTCTCGCGAAGATAGGTGTTGTTTACCGGTCGACGCAACCTGGTCGGGCAGCAGCACTTATGCACTCGCGGTTATAGTTATTGGGTGTTGAGTCGGTGAAGGACGATACGAGACTGTCTTGTTGGTGAAGCGAAAAGGATTTATCGCTCAGCCATATGTGTAGCACAACAACAATATACGATAAGGCCATCTATACTGTCAATCGTTGACCTCCAACTGTATGAAGTTGTAACAACACCAATAGACTCTGAGGGACCCATAGTACGTTGCTTTATTTCCTCTAAAAGTTTTTCGTTGTAATTAACGGGTTGAAATTCTTCCCTTAATAGTCGAATAACATCTTGCCAATTAGTTAGGGATTTTCTATGCGCTCTGAATAAAATTAAAGCTTTTCCCGAAAGTAAGTCTGATGCCGAAGAAAATAGTTGAGAAGCAGAAACGGTGCGTGCCGAGCATAATTTGTCTACGCGTAATAGATATGCATTTAAAGACATACGGTCATCACCCGAAAATGTAAGTCCCATTTAGACACCAGCTGTCCATAACCAGACGTAGCAATTGATTTAGAAATAGATATAGGTATAGGTAATTCATCAGAAGATTCAGCAGAAGTAAGATCATCCTCAGTATCAGTAGTAGTCGGATTAATAGTAGCCGTAGAAACAAGTGGTGCCCTAGGTGAAGTGGAAGAACGTCTAAAGCGACGGTATAACCTATCGCAATCACTGCGTAAATTACTAACACATAGCAACAACTTTCGCTGTATGACTGTTTCAGCGTCAGAAGTAACATTCATGCGTTGGATTCTCCCTTTGAGATGCATAGCAAGGCTAATAATACGTTTGCCGTCGGCAGTTGAAATATCACCATTAAAATCTTTACTCTTCGTAGTTAATTCAGTTAAACCTTCAGTCACGGCTTTATTATCAGTCTGAAAATCGATAGCAGATTTAAGTGAACTTAGAGTTTCAGAAGATTCCATTTTCAAAATATTCCTAAAGGATTTACGAAGTTCGGATACAGGTACCTTTGCATCGAACCCACGAGAACCGACTTCATATTTGAGTTCAGCTTCATGTAAACGATCAACTTTTAATTTCCAATAGTCCCCCATTACTACAGAATCAACAAACACCCAAATATTTAAAGACACAAAAACGAATTATTAGGCTTGTTTGATAGAGAAACTAAATTAACGAAATAACTAAATACTAAACAAAATCCAGTTCAAACGAGAAGGAAAAAAATAATTTGGAGCCCTACGTTGGGCGCCAAATTTATGTTACGTTATTCGAGGCAGTCATGTTGGGCGCCAAATTTATGCTACGTTGGCTCGTAGCCGTGCGTAACACAAAGATATCACGGAATGACCGGGCTCAATCGGAGATTAGGGGGGGGGTAGTAGAAAGCAGACTGACATATAATGTATGCGGCGGTAAGGAGTTAGTGACAATACCTGCAAGAAAATTAGTTAAGCAAACCTGAAAAAAAAAAAAGAATAAGCATAGCAGCAATGAAAAGTCTAAGTTATTCAGTACTTTGTAGAATGTAAATAAAACTGTATAGATAAACTATATAATATAATCACGATAAAAGCATTACAAATTTTTTTATCACAAAGTGAGGTAATATTGGGGAGTAGCAGAAACGTTTCCTCACACACCAATGAAGTGTGGGATTCACGATGTCCTGCACTAACGAAGCACTTCACCCTTGACTGTGAGGGTGTTGATGGAATTTCTTACACTTTACACTAATCACACCTACGCATTTCACTAGTGTTAGCAGCAGACATTATCATGCTGATGGAACTATGTAGCATGGATAAATTTCTTGTTAATTCTATTTCCTGAGACAATAATTTCGAAATATTTTGTAACACAAATCGTAAAAAAGAATGGTAATAAAAATTTAAAATCACGGGCCTTCAAGGCACGATGTAATGCATTAAACTAACAGTAACGTGAGGTGTTCTATTTGCTACCTATGGTAAGAAAGAAAAATCTAATGCTTTTGAATAACGAAATTTGCGCAAACAATGATCTATTTTAGATTCTTTGGGGTTAGAAAATGCAGAAACTACAGTATCACAACTGTATCATCATTGTTTTGTTAGAAACACTCAAGCTTAAAACTGTATTTGGATAATCCAAGGTATGCACTACTATGATAAAAAAGGACCACGAAAACTAGATCGCACACACAGTTCAAATATAAAAAAGACAAATCAACTAAAAAAACACAATCAATAAAGCAACGCGTATCACTAAGTCGATGTTCCGTAAAACGCACGACAAGTTCTACTACTTTTTTTTTGTCCAACAGAAAAGCAACAAAAAAGAAAACAATTAGTAAGGCACGCGTAAGCAATAAAACCGTCCGTCAAATGTCCTTACAACCGCACTTGTGGTCAATCAAACACGTTACCTATAAAGCATACTTCTTTCAAATGTAATCAGAACTACACTTCTACAGTTAATATACAACTTTTAATTCACAAGAAGAACAACTAAAATCATGCCGTGCTTGTTCATGAACAATTCGAAAATTGATACCGCATTAATTCTCACTATTGTCAAAGCAAAGAAGCAACAGTATTTTCCAACGTAATTAATATATAGGAACCAAGAACAAACTCCAACTCTAATCTGTTTATATAAACTAGTTGTTACCATAAACTCTTGTCGACTATTATCTCCTTCGCTAATAACATAAGGAACATCCAAAACGTGAATGCCGCAATCATATCTTCAAATTATCTATCTTTAAATTACTACACACGAGTTAAATTGCATACAAATCTGAAAACTATTTGAAAGTATTTACTTTATACAAACAGCGATCCCAAAGAAACGATGTATTTACTAATTGGGAAAAAGCGTAAAATGTTAAACTACAAAAATTCACGTTACAAGGTATTATATTCTGAGGAATACGCTATACAAAACTGGATGTTTATGTGATGTAGTAAGCATTTTGTCAAGAATTTTGATGGTTACTTTATAGAAAGTCTGAAGGCATGCATGATAAGGCAAAGTGCAACGCCTCAATCAACAACGTAAACTTGGGAAACCAATCATACAGGTGAAGAGGAGAATCTTCTATATAGGACACGAATTTGATAAACAATGCACGACTTGTGCCAGTTCTAATTAGAATATCACTCGAAGTAAAAATAGTAAATTAAACGATTATAATTTTAGTGAAAGTCGTGATAGAAAAATTTTGAAATAACAATATTAGTGCAAGTAAACGATAAAAGTTTGCCGTTGACTTTGAAACGTAATTTAAAATTTTTAATTAAACATAATTTTAATATTTAATAACTTAGGGCTCCGAATATTTCACCAGAGAACCAAATAAGTACTCTAAATATTCGACTACACACAACAATTAATAAACGTAAATGACATTTTAATTGTAATTGTTATTCTTTTCAAAGCCTGCCTGATTTACTGCTTCAACATTTTCTATAAAATGCATATTGTTGATCTGGCAGAATTCTGTTGATAGCGTATTATTGTAGGTTGCTAGATCTTTAGTGAAAATTGTTATTGGATAAGTATGGTTAATTGTTAATCAAAATGTATTAATTGTTTTATAATATTCTCCAATAGTAAGTTATTTTTAGTTATGTAAATTAAAAACATGCTTAAAATTTGAAGAAAATCATATCTCAGAAAGCAATGGATTTAGGTATAAGGAATGCTTAACAAAAATGAAAGAACACTTAATGAACTATCTATTGTAGCAATAAAATTAATAGGGTACCATTTAAAAAAAGTTTTAAAAATTGCATTTTGCGAAACCTGACACACCCTGTATACTGTAACGAAATTTAAAAAGAGTGATAATTACAAATATACTATGGTATATAGTAAAATTTTCTGCATCTTGAAAATTAACATAAGTTGTGTATTAGTGCAGTGGCAATGTATCATATCAGGGTCATTTTTTCTAAAAACAGTTGAATATCTCAAAAACTACAAGGAATAGATAGATATAATTTGATATCAAATTAAAGCTCTTTTTATGGACTTTCCAAAAATGTAATAATATATAGGGTGTTCCATTTAAAAAAATATAAGTTTAATATGCCCTGGAATTATGAAACACCCTGTATGCTTCCAAATATTTTTAAAATGTGCACTTTAGGCATGCCTAATATACCTCCAAATTTGGTTTACGTAGCTTTTATAATAAGGGAGCTATCGACCGTTGCCACACTAAAAACTCACCCTGTATATATATACATACTCTTCATTTATTGTTTCAGAGTTCTACTTTCTTTCAGACTTTATTTATTTGGGTTCTAATGTAAATCAAACTTTCAAAAAGCCACACCTTAGTGCAGATAAGAATCAAGTTAAATTTTTTATACAAAGCTTTACTAAATTATATGATGTCAGTGTAACCTTAGTTTGTGTTGAGAAATATTTTGCTCTTTTAATGAATGCATTAACTTTAAATGAAAGGTGTTATACTGTATTATAGAGTGAAAACAACACCTGTAATCCAGAATTGCTGTTTGTCTCTTTACAGATATGAAATGGTCCTGGACTGCCCCACAGAAAAGTTACTATTTTAAAATTGGTGGTTTCAATATTTTATAAAGTTATAGATGATTGAATTAGATACCAATTTATGCTGGATCCCTACTGGTTACTACTTGACTGCTACTGATGAATTCCTTCTGAACATCCAACTTGATTTTGACTTTTATGTCCACCTTTTAATTCTACCAGAATCTTCCAGCTGCGCGTACTGCTCCACCAATTTTCAGATTACTTAAACTCTATGACGCACTTCGCTTTGAATAAAACTTGAACTATAGGTTGTAAAACCTTTTAATTTTATACTCAAATGATGCAGCTGCCTTGAGCTTTTCTCAACATTTAAACTTTTATGAAAATTTTTAAGTATTTCTTTTTTATAGAATAAAATCACACTCATAAAAATAAACTGCTTCTCTCTTATATTTTTTGGTAATTTCCTTACAACTCATAACAACATTCACCTTCGTTTCCTTTTTAATTCCAAATTTTACCTACTACTACATATTTTTCAAATAAATACATTTAAAAACTCAAATATCCACTCATAAAACTATATTATCTAAGTCTCTACTAATTTTAGTTGTTAGAAATCACTTTCAGAATAAATAATCATTCTTTTTGCTTAAAAATCGTATTAAGAGATAATATTTTTCGTTTTTCGTTTCTACATATTACTACAAATTAAATCCAAACACCCTCTGGACAAGTATAAATTTTGATCTGCACAGTATTTATTGATAACATGGCGATAAAACATATAATTAGCATCGTTTCTCACCCCAACTGGTTTTATATTGGGTATGAAATTAAATCTTGTATTTATGTAACCCTACTTTAAGAGTCATATTCTGTACTTTTTGTTTCTTCATACATTATTATTATTATTATTATTATATATATATATATATATATATATATATATTTACCTCGTGCTTTACTTAGATTTCCCGGGTGCAACTTGGATTTCGCAACTTAGATTTCCTAACTTAGAACCCTACGTTATAAACATTTAACCTTAAATTGATTAACAAATTTCTACTCACGTTTTCAGCAAACGACGAAAGCTTTTTCATATATCTTCACTATAATTTGTTTTCAAATATTATATAACACCACTTTTCACAAATTTTGGTAATTTAATTTGAAATTTATTTCGAGGCGTAAATTTTCGAGTAACAGTGATGCAGCTTCGACGTGGTTCAAATTGAGACTGCTGCTCTTATCAAACCCTGGGCGTTATATAGCTTATGCTATCTAAATTTCATTGGTTTATCTGAACTGTCGTTCAAAGTCTTGTAACCAACCATAAGTTGTTTTGAATATTCCTGGGAGTTTTACAAGTTTAATTCTAATGAAACTATTCCGTGGATACGTATTCTGCTCGTATTTCTATTATTTCACGATCTTTGACCGCTTGTTTTGTTATTATTACTGGAAATTTTAATTTACCTTGGTCTATAATTTAGCTTATGGCTCTTGTTTGAGTAGATAAAGCTTTTGGGGAATTGAATAAATAAACTTATGTAACATGAATGATGTAAATCAACATGTTTCTGATTATATCTTGTATTTAAAACTTATCTTGAAATGTGCGTTTCTTATCAAAGCGCTTTACTACATTCTTTCTTTATCGCGTGCTTAATTGCGTGATGACTCACAGGTTTTATTTTATTCCATGCGTATCTATTTGTTTATAAATTTATGAACGCTTGTTGAAGTAGTTTAATTGCATGTATAATTGTCTCTCTGCTGAATATGTGTTCTATTATTGAAAGACATGCTTAGTGGCGTTGATTAAAGTTAATTGAGGTCTTTATACAGGGTGTTAAATGTTTGCTCTTTGCATAATATGCGAATTATTTATTTATTTTTCAAGCTAAATAAATGCAGTTTTCTAATTTTTATTGCTATTTACATTTACTACGCGACCCTTACGACTCAATAACACCCTTATAATAGCATTATATATATATATATATATATATATATATATATACATACTTATGTTTTATCTTAAACAATATCACAAATGAGGTACGCCTAAATTTAACGCCATATTTTTTTACTGCGTGTTCGGTTTTAGAGGCTGTACGAGATAATAAAAACCTTTAACGTAAATACCTGATCAGGATGAATTAGATGTTAGATTATGGGTTTTGTAAATTAGTGTAGAGTTTAACTGCCTGTGGTTGATAACTAAAAAACTTGGGTTAGGAGGTTCTCCGACGAATTAGAATTTTTCTTATACACTACATTGTTGAATTTTTCAAAACAGGTGAACATAGTACTGAAATCTGCAGAAGCCATATTCTTGATTCTCAGGCATCTACTTCGGATTACATTTAGAAGGATTCTCTCCCGTTGCTCGTCCACGTAGAGAACTTATTCAGTATATTACTTCGGGTAGCTACACACTTTACTAAAGGTACGTTTATTAGAAAGATTTCTGCATTGTTTTCTATTTGTATTTGTATAATAGTTTTAAACAAAATCAGAACATTTACAAAAAATCATGAAACTGTTTTAAAGTGTGTTAATTTAGATATCCGGTAAAGTGCTTATAAAGGAAACCTCTTACTGTAACTATTTACCTTATAATGCCTTCTACTTTAATTGGAAGATACATTTTTTGGGTCTTAATATAGAAGCTTCCTAAAGCTATAATAGATTGCAAATTTTTATGGGCAACTCGAATGATGTTATTTTTAAAACACTAAATTACTGTTGGATTTTGACTACAAATAATCCTACTCACAGAACATCGAAGTTTATGAACATTCAGTTTCGAGCTATTCTTATAAATCTAAATATGTCTTCTTTTTTTGCGATTCCATGCCAAACCAAACAAAGCATAAATCAGTCATTTGAGGATATAAAGGCGTATATACATCAGGTTAACTTGCATCGTATATTGCTGCTTCTGCCAGTTTGAAGTTGCATTTATGAGTTCTATTTTCAAGGAGATAACTAATTTCTCTCTCACCTGCTTCCCTGGCATCCATTGGCAGACCGAGGTTAAATGCACCTCGGCGGATACACAAAAATTGCGCTCTTTTTGCGCTACATAAATATATTATATAAGAAATAATGCAGTCAGTAACAAATATTAGAAAATATATTTATATCACTATAATTGTAAAAACATAAAGTAAATTTAATTAAAATACAATTTATTGTAAAAATTATGGTAAAAATCATAAAATATAGAAAGCAAAGGTAAAATAAATCGTAAATAACAAAAATTGAATTTATTTTGAAACCAATTACTGCATAAAAGACTTCAAAATGATTTTTATATAATTTATTTGTTCTTAGTTTCATAGGCGGAACTTCTTCGATAATTTTATTAATATACAATTTTTCGTTAAATCATGTATAATAATAGTTAATCGAACAAATTCCTTTTCGACATATTGGACCTTAAATGAGTTTTACTTAATACTATTGGAAAAAAATGAACAATCCATTTGCTACAGATTCAGGTAAAGTTAATGAATTGTGTAATGATATGCATATATTTGTAGAAGTTAAATCTGAATTATCAGTAACTAAGAAATCAACTTTCTTTCCAAAAATTAAGAGGTCCAAAAAATTTGGTTGAATATTAGTGTCGTTAGTGGGCGGCACTTTAAACAACTGCTCTGTTTACAATAATTAGTGTTTTTGAATATAAAAACTGATTACAGAAACTTCTTTATTTTATTTAAAATCTTAGTTATTTAAAATATTTTTATATAACTATATTTCTTTTTGTAAAATTAGTATTTTTGAATACAATTATTTTATTTTATACAAAGTAAACATTGTTTAACAATAACGTAAAATCTAGAATAAGAAAAAAGGTTCGTAAAATGAATTACTTTTAATATGACATGAAGACTAAGTTAATGTGTTACTGTAAACTACAGCATATGGGATTCTCGACAATTACGTGAAGACTGATAATACAAATGTCATTATTAGTTTAGAGTCTAATATCTATCGTAAGGTTGTAAAAGTACAACAGTAATTACAACTAAGATAATGTATTATTATTATTATTATATTAATATTTTTACAAATTTATTAAATCAGAGACCATATGGTGTGCTCAAGTGGACTTGAGGGAGTGGTCTCTTTAAGATGAAGGTATTTCTAGAATCTTCCGACTAAGAGAGGGGTCTATTCCTAGGGTAGAGCTTATGAGATGTGGTCGTGGGTTTTATAACAAAAACATTGCCTTTTTATTGACTCTAAAATACAAAATAGGGAGTGCGAAGGGGCGCCACCAAGTCCTTGAATTTTAATCACGAGTTCGCCCTAATGAAGGACTTGGAAGTCCTTAGAGGGAAATATCGTATTTACTGCTAAAGCAGGAGCTGTAAAAAATAGTATTAATAGAATAATAAAGGATACAAGAGATGCACTCTTGCTACCTTACACCATAAAGAAAAAGGATATCCATTAATATCAATAATTTAAACATTATTATATAAACAAATTTAAGCATTAAATTTCTTGAAAGTGCTGTCTAGTGCTTCTTTACCAAATCACAGATAAAAACTTTATTTTTATAAAAGGGTATTGGTACATTTTTACTTTTTAACTCAGCTACCCTATCCTTAAACTCACTTGTACTAAATAAAATAATTATTCAAATGAATTTAGTAATTGTTCTTTAATTGAATTTAGCTTTCTTTGTAATAAAATTTTATATGCAAAATATACATCAATAATGTGGTCTAATCGTTTAGACTCGGATATTACTTATGAACATCATGACTGTCTTTACTAGGAATAAAAAAATATTAATAATGTATTAAACATGTCTATGTGGCTTTTTAAATTAATTACCCAAAATACACAGATCTGATATCTTGGTTTACAAAAGTGTATAAAATATTCAAAGACAAATAAAATTAGTTTTGGTAATTACTTGAAGTGTTATTGAATTTTAATGAAATATTTTGTTAGGACTAAATAAGGATATTCTTAATCATAATCATTTGCAATAATATCATACATAATGCATAATTCGTATTATGGTAAATTCCAAATAGCAAAACTTTTCATAATTACATTGTAAAACTAAAGTTATAAAATGCTACAATGTTGTTTTCAATCATCTGCCTCGCTGTTAAGTTATACAAACAGTTGTAGTCAGGTCAAGTAAATAGAAAAACTTTTACCTTGCAAACTGGTACTTTAAACTTTATTGAAACAAATACCTTTGTTGAAACCAGATGTGTTGGCCTGCAGTTCTTCGACAAACAAATGACGTCGGCGTTCTGTTCACATTTTACTGCGTAATATGCTGGATTTTCACTGGGAACCATCTACACGGACTTGATGTGCATTTCATTTTAGCAAATCGAAACAAAACTAATCCATAAATAGGCTATCCAAAGTACATCATTCTCTACGTTTCTTTAAATCATGTGTAAAGAACGATTATTTAACGGTAAATTGAAAAATTAAGCATGATATTTGAGCCCATATACTCGCAAGTTTATCGACGCCGAATGTCCAGAATAAATATTTATTACAGTTACGTTAGTGAGATTAAGCTTGACAATTTATAGAAATTAAAATTTGCCAACCATTTAAATTGTTTTTTAATAAGTTCAGTGAAATTAATATTAACAAACTTAAGGAAATTATTATTAGAAATCTAATGAGCGCTAAAATAAAATCATTTAGTATGACATAATAATAATTTAATCCGCTTACCATTATTAGAATACACAGAAAATCAAATGCATCTTGCACTTGGTTAAGCGGCAACGTTTATTGCCAGTCGCAGATTGCTGGCGTAGACCTTATGGACCTGCATGATGCTTGTAACTCTACAAGTGGTCGGGCCAGACTGAATTGTCCGGTTGACGAGATGCGCACTACACATATATAAATCGCGTGACATTGGAGATGAAATTCAAACGACCAACGTTTACTAATAGTAACTAGAAGAACTTTAATAAGTAATAAATGCCTTGTGATTGGGCTATACAGTCCTGGTTTGAATATTTATTTACGTCACAAAATTAATGGTTTATTTAAATAAACAATGCAGTGTGTTTTATAAATTAATTTATTAGGATTTGTAATTGTGAAAAGAAATTGTTACAATATTAGTATATGTGTGTAGCTAATTTTTTTCTTTTTAAGATAGAGCGTTCTCGTTTTTCGTGTATATCAACAGTTGTTCGAAATCTGGTCCCTCAGTGTTCTTGCTTGTTTCTCATTATGGTTATTTTTTTTCTAAAGCTTTAGTATATTGCCCTTAATAAAATAATTAATATAAAGTTGATCACATGATTAAGTTTATAATCTTCTATTTATACGTGGCTCTAAAAGTAAAGTTGACAAAATTTGTTTTAAAAATATCATCTACTATAAGTATTTTGCAATTCCCTCCTGCGCGTGCAAAAGGAGAGAAGTTCAATAAAGTGCACATTGAGTTAAGTTTAAAATTAGTATTGTCAACTCCCCCTTTTTTGCACAGAAGATACTCCTAAATCAACTTCAGTTGTGTTCTACAAACTTGATGCAAGTGAAGATACGTACTTTTAAAATGAGCCTATAGAATTATGTTTAAGTAAATCCATTTATACTAAATAAATGTTTTGTGCAAAAGAGGTCAACTTATGTTGACTTTTTAGTCATCCGCAGGGCTTCACCGGACCCTTTTGCCGTTCGTGTGCGAATGACTACTTTCCGTTCCCATACATCTTGATTTTTTAAGCGATTTTTGGAATTTTTTAATACATAATACGAACACGAAATACGATATTAGCTTGGTATTTATGAGTAATTTAATATGAAATAAACAATATAGCATTCTAATAAGCATTTTATTTTAATATCAATGAACCAGATAAATAAATTATTACAAACATTATAAACATACCTATGTACAAACCAATGTAATTAAATATTAAACTAAAATTAAAATAGAAATTACTTACAACTACACTACGGAAATAAAATAATACATTCAATAATAGCTTGAGTTGCTTTTTTAAGTGCAGATTCGTTAATCATTTCTTCTATGTCTATTTCTGAATGATTATCATCAGTTAATTTAATTGCTTTTTAAAGAGAGAAATCTTTCCTGGACACAATTTATAGCTGTATCCAAAATGCAAAAATTAAAATTGATTTGTATATCGAAGGATATTTACCTGTATGAACAACAAAAAACCTACTGTTTTTGAACCTTTAGATTGCTTTAGAGAAATAGAGACTACTTTTAATATTCAGGGAGATACACCTTATTGTCCTTTAATACTGCTTCGACCGTTGACCTACTTGTATTGCTCCAAAAACTTGTATTTTTTTTATTTTGTACCGTTTAACATTTATTTGACAATAAAATATAATAGGTGCTTAAAAATGCTTTAAAGGGACTTATAAACGAAATTCATTCGCTATTTTTAATATATGCGTAGGTACCTGCATCAAAACTTCAAATGTAGGTTTACATATTACTGAATTTATTTCAATGTGTTAGTCGTTTTGATTTATTATTGCCATAGAAATTATTATAGTTTTCAATTAGTTTGACTGTTCGTTTGATTGATATTTTGAACATAGTTAAAAGATTTACGTTTGGCATAATATGTAATTTGACAAATAAATATAAACATGTAGATGTTGTTGCTTAGCAACCTTTAAAACACTAGTGCGATAAAGATCAATTTACGCACGCTAATTAGTTCTTTAATAGATATTTACGTAACCAGTTATGAAAAACTAATTGTATTTGACGAATGTAATATTTGTCAAAACGAACGAACGCGGTGAACGAGATTTGCAAATTTCATGGGTCAAATAAAATTATGGTTTCATAACGTGTTAAGTACAATATTTTATCTAAGTCCGCTTTAAAATATAGCGAAAGGATTGTGCGGTTCCAAATGTAAAAATTTCAGCTTATTCGCTTTACCTAAGTGTTGGTATGAATTGATATTTAGTAAATAGCTATTGTTAGTGCTAAATTTTTGATTCCAAATTACACTGAAAATGAGTTATTCTAATTTAGATATTGTTTCCTAAATAAAGGCTATGTTTTAAGTTACGTAAAATTTTTTTACATCACTAGTGATGTAGTGACTGACAGTTATAAAAAATGTGACGTTTCTAACATCAAAAATGCATTTAAAATTTGACATATCGTAACGGAGTTAGATAAATTAGTATGTACCTATGTATTATGGTATAGGTAAATTAAAAATCTTATATTTCAAATTTATTAATACATATTATTCAGTGGCGGCGTTAAGCGTCGGCGACGTCGGCGACCGCTGACGGCCTCGCACCCAAGAGGGCCTCGCAAAAAAATGGCAAAAGTTGATTAGTTGACCAAAAGAATATTTATTATCGTAGAACGAACACCAGCATTCTGCAATGTTTTAAATGTAGGATTAAACCCTTATTTAAAAGCAAGTATTTCTTATCGCAAAGGCAAGCAATGCATCACACTAACAGACCCTGGCGACTACCTGTCCCGGCAGTGAGAAGAATTTAATGCACTCAGTGGTTACGATAAGTCCATTGTTAAAAGGCCTTTCATTTCAAAGAGCATTTGAAAATACATGTTCAATCTACATTTATTATATGCCATAGTTATTAGTAACTTTTGTGAGATATAATTGTAAATAAACCCTACTTCGTGGTTTTGCGATTGAAGCTTTTGTAGAAAATGAATCTTCAAACTGATTTCTTGGCCAAAATGAATAAAGTTCAGGCTAGAAGCTACTTAGGTATTGTTTGATGTCTTCTCAGGTTGACAAGCTCAGTCATTGTAAGCCAAATGTTTCTCAGAAGTTCCTAATAGAATTCTATTTAGTTGAGTACGTACTTTGTAATAATAGTCTAAGGTTTAACATTTAACAATGCAGTCAAGATGACTTAAACAAGTTTAATACAAATATAGTATAGTGTTTAAAGTACAGGTACGAATTAGGTCGATACCCTCTCCCTTTGTATACAATTACAGGCAAAACTAAACCACCCTCCTTTGTCCGTCTTAAACTGTATGCGTAAATTGTTACGGACGTTCAGATGTTGTTTATATGTGAAGTGTGTAGTTAAATTACTCTTAGTATGAAGTTATAACCAACGACTAAAGTAACACGTAGTTAAAATAAAGATAAAGAATCTATAATTGTTGGTATTTTTGATTATAAATACTAAAAGCTTCTGTGCTAATATTGTTTGGATTACATGCATACATTGTACATTGGGTATGATGTGAATTACATGTGTTAGTTTAATTTTTTGTATAATTAATTAATAAGTTATTTCCCCTATTTTAAGTCAGTTATATATAATATTCAAAACTTTTTGCATTTAATCTGCGCTGGCATAAGCGTGTTTGCTTTTTATATTTGATATCGTCATTATAATGTCAGGAGGACCTTCTAGAGACACAGATATAGGTAGGAAATGGAAATCTGGTGTGTCAAAAAGAAAAAGAAAAGTTAAAAAGGCTCTGTCCAACCAAACCATGGGTTCCAGTATGATGAAATTTCTTAAGAAACCTTCATCAGGACCGGCCGGTACTACAATAACATTAAAGTCTGATGACTCTCTTGTACAAGTTTCTGAATCAGTTATTCAAGTCTCTGAACCCAGTAACAGTAAAAAGTTAAACTGTGACGACAACATTCGTGACTCAATGATTCAAAAACAAGCAGCCCATTTCACAGCGTTGTTTATGCATTCTGATCCGCGGAAGTGGGTATTTCCAATAACGGACTCGCAGAGTCATGACTTAATTCAAAACGGTCCTCACCAAAACCTAGAGACGTCTGACGAAAGTTATCCCAGAGACGATAATAATAAACATTTTTCAAAATTTCACTTTAATCGAAAATTGAGTAATGGGGAAAATAAAGTTTATTGCTTTCCATGTAAACTTTTTTCCCATTTGCAAACACAGATGGTAAAAGAAGGATGTTGCGACTGGAAAGATTTGAGTCGAATATTGCAAAGACATGAACAAAGTCATGGACACATGGTGTGCATGATTAAATGGATTGAATTTTATAAAGGAATTAAACACGGAAAAACAATAGATGCAGAAAACGAGAGACTGGTTAAAGAATTGCAAAAGTATCGGTACAACTTGTTTGAAAGGTTGATTGATATAATTAATTACTTAGCTTCACTTAATCTGGCATTTAGAACTCATCCAGAATCTCCTAATTTAAATAATAGCGATAATAGTGGCAATTTTATAGACCTATTTAAATTGTTATCCAAATATGATCGGACACTACGGGAACACCTGCAACGCATTAATAAAAAACAGCTTAATCAACATTATTTGGGTCACGATATTCAAAACGAATTAATCACATTAATGTCTAAATCAGTTGTTGATGAGATTATACAAAGAGTCAAACAAGCAAAATGCTACGCGTTTAGCTTGATTGCACCAGGGATGTCAGCCGTGTTGAACAAATGTCGATAACATTAAGATTTTGTAGTTCTTCAACTGGAGCGATAGAGGAGCACTTTGTTGGGTTTATTGCCGTCGCAGAGACAACAGGAGAATATTTAACAAATTCAATATTACAAGAACTAGAAAGAAATGGTTTAGATATTCAAAATTGTCAGGGCAGGGATACGATAATGGCGCTAATATGGTCGGCATTAACAAAGGAGTTAAAACTAGAATCCTTAATATTAATCCAAGAGCGTTTTTCACGCCTTGTAGATGTCACAGTTGGAATTTACTGTTGATAGATGCAAGTAATTCTTCTATAATTGCCAAGACGTTTTTCGGCTTTATCAATAAAATATACCTTCTATTTACGAGATCAAGCAAGCGTTGGGGTCTCCTTAAAACCAAATTAAAATTAACATTAAAATCCCTATCTGAAACAAGATGGGAGAGTAGAATAGAAGCAGTTAAAGCAATATTGTTGCAATTTGATGATGTTGTCGATTGTGTAAATGACCTGAAAAACAAAACTAAAGATTCCGAAACTCTAAGTAACTGTGAAGCTGTACTCAACGAAATGTTAACTTTTGAGTTTATTGTTACAATACACGTTTGGTACGAGAAGTATACCCAAATGTTTACATAACAATCAGAATTATGCTTACAGTTCCGGTCACTACAGTTCTGCTGAGAGAAGCTTCTCAAAGTTAAAATTAATTAAGTCCTACTTACGAAGTACCATGGGCCAAGAGAGACTATCTGCGTTGTCAATTTTATCGATTGAAGCAAAAATAGCGACTGGTCTAAATTATGATACAATATTGAAAAAATTCAGTGAAACTAAAAGCAGAAAAGTTCGTATATTGTAATTTGTGTTTGAGTGTGTAATTTGTCTATTTGTGTTCGGTCTACTTAAAACTATTTAATGTTAAATTTGGGCTTAGAACAAGAGTCAGGTGCTTCATCACTTCAAGCTTTACGCCACTTCAGAAGTGTTAGCTTCACTATCCATATAACAATTATACATGCTTCGATAATAATATGAACCACTAGACTAGAGCTCTAAACGTTACGAGTTATAATGTTCGTATCAATTAATCTCAACGGATAAAAATGTCGCAGTGAAATTTGCATGTTAAATACCATGAGTGTAATTGGAATTTCATCAGAGACCATTTTTGTGCAACTAGCCGCCTATGGATAATGGATATTTCCTCACCTCGTTATTTCCAAGTAAGTCCTTAATCATAATTTATAATTTTTAAAAGAAATTGTCTGGTTGTACTTCTTTGACAAATAACATGTAAACCCAAGTGTTATATATTATAGACACTCAAATTGTCTATTCACCTTCATTTATGTAGCTTACCTTCTACTACGTACAGTTAATTTGCTCTTTGAGTTCTAATTAACCGCCACTGTTTGATTAGCTGATATTATTATTATGATAAGATTAAATCAACACATTGTGCTGATTTAATTATACATATTAGACAAATAATTTACTTAGATTTAAATAATCGCTTTGTTTCTGCCCATGAATTTAGACATAAAAAACTCTGCTGATTCAGAACTTAATCTAAATCTTTGCTTTCTTGTTACAAACCCGGCTTTTGAAAATAGTCTTTCAGCGGGTAAGGATGTGGCGGTGAGACTAAGCACATCCTTTGCAATGGCACTAAGAATAGGAAAATATTCTTCGGCTTCATTCATTTTTCTCAACCTTTCTGATTTGTATAATCTGTCAAGGCCAAAATCGTGTTCTTAGGTGTCGTCTGGGTCTGATGACTCTGGACTCGAAAGTGGATTTATTTGCTTCTCATTTTGATAGCGTTTGAACAAATCCATGAAAACAGTAAACGTCGTATTCTTCGATTCTTTTCCCCATGAACTCAGTTCAAATGTTTCCAATTTGTGTCGTGGATCCAGAATCAGTGTTGCACAATAAATCCAGTTTGTGAGACGATAGTGTTTTAAAATCTTATCTCTAGCACACTGGAGTGCTAGTAAAAGATTTTTTCAGAAGGTAATCTATCAGGCTTTACGTCTAATCTATTTGTTTCAATTTCAAGCTTATCTAGGAGCATGTTAACACTTACAGTTACACAGGGAAGTGTTACATACTTATCACTTTCTAATTTTTCTGAAACTCTTTTAAACATTTTTAAAATTCTTGTACATGTTCTAACATTAACCACTCGTCTTCGTTGGGTTTCAGATATTTAAGAATTTTATCACTATCACACATTTTTAATTTAAATGCAACTTCAAGCATTTCCTGAGTTGAATTTCACCTTGTTGAAACATCTAGAACAGGTGTTATTTCACTAGGTACACCTGCTGTTTGACAGGCGCTTTTAAAACGCATTTTTAGTTGTTCTGATTTTCTAATTTTTTGAAAAATCAGTCAAATTTTATCGATAAAATTTAAACTACTCGTAGTTTCATGTATCTTGAACCCTTCTCTGTGTCACTCCATGTCACTTTCAGAGTCAGTAACACTTTCTCCCTCGGTATCTACGCTATCTACGTTTTTGCAAATCTAATATTTTCGATAAATCTTGAACAGCCAGGGTTAAAATATGTGCTAGGCATCGAAAGTGATGGTTTTCATAATCAAAGTATGATATTAACTGCCAAGTTCCTGCATAAAAGTAGTGTTAGCTGCTGCATTATCTACAGTAATACTCTGTATTTTGGATTCTATCCCGTACTCTCGTAACGGCTTTACGAAAATATGGGAAATATCTTTGCCAGAATGTTGGTCATGAGAGAGAATAAAGTCAATTACAATAGACTAGAGTATCCAGTTGTTGTCAATAAAATGGGTTGTTATTCTATAGTATGAACGGGCCGGCCCAAAAGCCCGAGCCCGAGTCTATCCCTAATTAAAAAGAAATAATATTAAGAAAGCAACGAAACCGAGTATTGAATTATAAGAAATTAAAGCAATTTAGGTATAAAATCAACTGCTAAGATTTTGTTGAAATATCTTGAGAATTATGGGTGCAGTAGCAGCGAAAAAAATTTAATTTTCAACTTCGTTACTATTTTATCGGACGTATTTGGTAACAATTTGGTTGTCGAATTCTGCCTGACCCTGTGTAATGTTGTTCATGAGAGGGAACAAAGTCAATTACAATAGACTGAAGTATCCAGTTGTCAATAAAATGGGTTGTTATTCCATAGTATGGCCGGGCCGGCCCGAAAGCCCGAGCCCGAGACCATCCCTAATTAAAAAGAAATAATAGTAAGAAGGTAACGCAACTGAGCATTGAATTACAAGAAATTAAAGCAATTTAGGTATAAAATCAACTGCTAAGGTTTTATTAAAATATCTTGAGAATTATGGGTGTAGTAGCAGCGAAAAAAATTTAATTTTCAACTTCGTTACATGGTATCCGAGATTGTGCATTTACGGAAACGCCTTTCTACCCAGGTTTGTACTATTTTATCGGACGTATTTGGTAACAATTTGGTTGTCGAATTCTGACTTACCCTGTATAAAAAATACACTTAATTGCCACCACAAAGAAAGCACTGCAGTTTTTTTGCACCTATGGAATTTCCATTCACGTAAATGGACATGTGAAACTAAAATTTTCTTAGAATTATATTTTAAAAAAACACCTTGTTAAATTTTTGGGTATGTTATTGCAGTGTGTCATATCTGTTTTAAAAACTTAAACGCGCAAGTGAGCCAATTTTTACAAGAATCGCACGGCAGGTGTTTTTAGGATTGATGCTTTTCAATTTCAATTAAATGCATACATGATTTCATTGAGCCTGATTTATAATCTTGCTGTAATCCTTTCCCATACAATTCATTTAAGTAAGAGAAGTATGCAAGAGTATTGGGTTAATAAACTGTTTATTCGTATTTAATCCATAATATACAGTGTATTTTGTTGCGTCCAAGTTCATCAGTCGCACTTGTCTGGTCAAATGCGGTAGATATCAACGTTTAACACACCACGCATCATTATAAATGCAGCCTTATAAATTGCATCTCAATAAATAAGTAACTTTATATTCTGAGTACAATCAAGTATCCTACTTTACAGACAAGCAAAACAATAAAATTACTAAAATATGATTGAGAAATTGCTTTTTATTTTTCACTGAACATGGCTTGTAGTCAATAAATATGGCGCAAGCATATGTTGGTATTCGTTTACTTAAAAATCACATGATGGCACGCTAAGTTATGCTAACTACATTCATAAAGATGTATCGCAAAATAACTATGGATAAGGTTCAATTTATTTCGATAGGGGAGATAAAGATATTACTTGCACTAAGGACAATACCATGTATAATGCCGATTTGGCAACTAATTTACATTTATTTAAATACTAGTGGACTGATAATAATACAGGACGTCATGTACAAGAAATTCTCTCAGAAAGTGCTTTAACATATTTAATAGTAATACCAATTTTTGACATTCCATAGTCACCAAAATGAAATGTGAAATTATTTTAAAGAATTTCTTAGAGTGTGTATTGATTATTTTAAACTACTTCAATAAGGAGCGGCGAGATATTAAATTTCTTTAATAAATTTATAACAAAAATTTCTGTAATTGTTTTCGTAAAAACAAAATTCCAAGGTAAAAGGTTGCCCTTTTAACGCAGTTTGTCTCCATATCAGTAAAAACGTTGATTCTATGCCATTGTAATTTTTTCATTTTATACATTCTTTTTCAACATGTAACTTAATTTGTACGCCTCAAATGGAAAGGCAATTTACCCTCACAATCTGTTAGTGTGTAATATGGAAAAAAACTAGCGTTATTTTCCCGGGATGGATTTAGTAGTATGCTATAACTGAAAAGCAAGGGGGATTCATTGGGGCCATTCCATAGGCCGATACAATATAAGTAGTACATTTAGTTACGAATCAGACCCTCATTTCCCCCAGCATCCTCATTTCCCCACACATCTGGACCAAAAAGTTTTCTTCGACTAACCATTTTTCATCTTTCGAGATAAATATATCTTAAATTTTTCATCTTTCGAGATAAATGAGCATCCTCATTTCCACACACGAGATAACCTATTTTTAAGATTTTTTTTACCGCTAACATTCTGGACCAAATAGTTTTCTTCGACTAACCATTTTTTCATCTTTCGCGATATACCTATCTTGTTTGGTATCAATTAATATTAGATTTTTCTCAGCTACCCAAATCTCTTTAAATTTTTCAGATTGCATCATCCCCAAGGGAGCTACCCCAATTTTTAAGATTTTTTACCTGTTGCGATTTCCGACCGTCCTTAAACATTTTTTTAGTCATGCCATACATCTTGTTAGTCTAGAATTTTACGCAGAATTCGAATCTGTAAACAGATTTAATATCCGACCACGCCCTGTAAAGTTATACCCCTTTAAAGTCCGGAACCTCTAAATTTTGCTCTTTGCTTTATAAGCAAAACTAACAAATAGTTTTCTTTGTCTAACCAATGCATCTTTCGCGATAAACCTATCTTGTTTGGTATCAATTAATATTAGAATTTTCTCAGCTACCCGAATTTCTAGGAATTTTTTAGATTGCACCATCCCTAAGGGAGCTACCCCAATTTTAAGATTTTGTACCAAGATCAATTCCTAATCACCTCTCCTTTTTAATATCTACAGTCCTTTAACCAATACAAAGAAATAAGCACACAAAATTTTAATAATTTATTTTATCCAATTTACAGTTTAATAAACTAATCATTCCAATGTAATGTGTTTTTAAATATGTAAATGGGAAGAGGTCGACTTTACGTAATCATCGCGTGGTTAATAATTAAGAAAGCTGTATATAATTTCTTTTTAAACGTGTATATCTTCTCCAAACAAATGCCGTTATTACAATTGGAAAGTACGTTAAATGCAAGTCAATTAACAGCAATTAAATATTGCTTACTGACCTACCTTAATTAGGTTGCTGTGCTATTAGGAATGATGTACTTTTTGTTGTCCTCGCCCGACAAACTGATTTTATTAATTGGGTATAAAGTTGGTGTTTACATGGTTCGTTTAAGACCTTGTACATATTTTCCGGATTACTAGAAGACGTTATAACCATACTTTTTGTGTTAAAGGATTTCACATCGGTAGTCTCTTCCCCCATTTTGGTGTAAACGCCGTAGAGTTCGCAATCGACTTTTATTGCTGTATGTTGTATTCTTTTTTATTAAGTAATCGAATAAATCGTTCCTTCTGCTTCCAAAGAAACTCGGACACTCCATCGCCCACACTGACATTCTTTATGCGATAGCTAACCATACGGATGTTAAACGCTGTGCTAACCATTTCTACACCATCGTCGTTAGTAGCGATAACTGATGCATTTTTATGTTTGTTGCTCCGTAGATGACCAGGGTATGCAGACTTTAACACCTCCATGTCGCGCACTTTACACAGAATCCGTGGTTGTTTCGTACAAGACCCGTTAACAGCTGGCGGAGCTGAACGTTTACTGCTTAATGACATACCGTGCTGTTTTTCCTTGTGTCGCTGTGAGCTATTCTTGTAAAAGCGATACTGCAAGACCCAGAGTTTAAGTACTTTGCTGCAGACGGATGTATAAGCTTAACCGGGAACGATGTTACACCACGACATTTGTTTCCTGTGCCGTTTGAGAGCATCCCTCCTGGTAAAGTAGACGTGACAGGGCTCGCATTTAAAAACGTTTAGTACAAAGCAAAATCCGCACTATAAGACTTTGGTTAAACTTGTAATCGAACTAACTTATAACTAAAAAACTTACTCTAGCATGCCTGATTTATGCTCCTTATAGAATGCATACCGAAGGTTTGTGAAGACGGTTGAACGATGTTGAGGATTCAGCGGGGAACTAAATGACATCATAATCTTTGCTGCTCGTCCAGTACATTTAGAGCCAATACATGCACCTGGTTCGCTTCGTCGATGGTGCGAATGCAGTTAGTAGAAACACCGGAAAACGTCTTCCATGTTATACGGATCGCGTGCATATTAAAAATCCAAAAGGGTGATAGCACACGCACACAAATTGTGTGCAAGTCGTGCTGTAGAAGATGCAGTGCTACTATAACCATAAACTTAATAAAAACACTTTAAACCATTACTAAGGAAATACCAACTTGTTGTCTACAGGATACCTACTAATAAAGCAATTTAATTTTAAATAACTTCTACGTCATACTTTAGGAAATGGTGGGCTTGAATATTTTCCAAATGAATCACCAAGCGAAAGTATATGCTTAGCAGTATTAAAATTAACCATTAATTTCCCATTTATACGACCGTGGTTAATTATAGATTAAAATTTAATTTGTGCACGTTCGAGCTTCTCGTAAACTAACATATTTTATCGCAACAATGCGCTGTATAATACATGCATACCCCTTCGCCGCGCTACTGCTATTCTTGTAATTGCTAGAAAAAGTCACACTCCTTTTTACTGTGAGGACCGATGCAAAGCATCATTTTTTTTATACTTTCTATAGCACATCGCGCACTTTTTCGTCTGATAATTAAATTTTGCTTCTGTAGGCTTTTACACTTTCGCATAGCGGTCGGCCGCACGTAATGATTTCTAGAACCGGTAAGTACTCGATATCGCCCAAATAGAGAATTAGATGCTCGATGTCTGTCAACTTCTGATTCCTTCGTAAAAGGCAGAAAAAACTCAGTCAATCATCCATCTAACTTAAACTTCGACCCGCTCCTGTTCTGATAATTTACAAACATTTTTCAAACGACAATGGGCTGAGAATTTTTAAACCTCCGAGGAATCTTTAAGTAGTGATCAATTACACATCCGAGCTATGCGTAAACTAACATATTTTGCAGCAACTGTGCACTGTATAATACATGCATACCCCTTCTCTTCGCTACTGCTATTCTTGTAGTTGCTTGAAAAAGTCAGTCGCCCTTTTTACTGTTAGGGTCGCTAAAAAGCACCATTCCATACTTTCTTTATAAGTGTAGCACATCGCGCACTTTTTTGTCGGATAATTAAATTTTTGTTTATGTAGGCCTTTACACTTTCGCTTATTTAAACATCTAATACGATCAATTAACCACTTTCGATTATTCTAACGGAGACCACCATACATCCCACCGCACCGTTCCTTTTGAATCCAACAATCCTATGGGCTTCCACGCACTAACACCTGACGTATCTTTCCTACAATTTGTTAAACAAAAACTACCGGTATCGCCATTGTGGACGTAAACAGATGTTTGTGGATGTGTACGAGAGTATGTAACCATATACATTAACCAGTCTAAGCTATTTTATTTAGTCCACGAAAACTACTATTTTTCTAAACCACAATTAATAATCGCCTTTATAGGTTCCACATTTCGACCATTACCCAATGACTGGTGCTACGTACATGGAAACTTTAATTTCTTATTGGAGAGGATTCTTATTCTCCCACGCACTGCTGCGTAGTTGCATGCCTACCCCTTTTGGAGGTATATGCTCGTTATAGGTTGTAAGACCCTCGGTTTTACTTAACTACACTTCGTGAGACCCTTTAATCTTTTAATCGTATCTTTCTCGCCTACAATACAGTAGGACTTAACATTACTACCAACAAATTCTAATACTGGACCCCCATTAAATACGTCTTTAATTTTCCTACAACTTTTTGTTGACAAGTGTTATATTGTATTTATTATACGCGGGTAGTCATTCTTTTAAGATAAATATATTTTGCTAGGTATCAACTAATATTAAATTTTTCTAGGGACCCCAAATCTGTAAATAGATTTTAAATAGGACCACCCCATACAAAGTTATGCGTTTTAAAGACCCAAATCACTAATTTTTGCTCATCTTTATTTAACACCATCTTTAGAACCTTTTTTTGCTACGCAAGACATATGCCTTAGCCAACCATCTCCCGAGAAATCTAAAACCGCAGTGTCTGGCGAATACACACGTGGAGATAACACGTATACTCTGTCAACCAGGATAGAAGCCGGAAGGATTTGGAAGGTAGGAGAAGAACTTAAAAATTATGGAATCTTAAAACTAATATATACAATAGATTTACAAAATCCATACAAATATAAACAACTATCTTATATCTTTCCCACTATATCCTGCATACGTATCTTGTTAGCTTGATCGACTTCTTCTTGTCGGTATTGGAGGAAATCCTTTTTCTCCCACACACTGTTGTGTAGTTGCATATCCACCACTTTTGGGAATATATGGTTGTTATAGGTTGTAAGACCCTCGGTTTTAAATGACCCGAAACGTTCTTTACTAGGTAAATATACAATGGTTAGCGGAACCCCTTTACGTGTGGTGTACGCCAAGGTTACGAAACCCGCATTCCTTAGTTCGTCTTTGTTATCTGCCATTTTGATAAATACGTTTTTAGAATAACCTTTTAAAAAGTATACGGATTTAGTACCATCCTTTTCTGCAAGAACACCTACATAACTAAAAGAGTCTTTCTTACTAACCGCAAATGCATACAGCTTGTACAACCCGGATGTATCTAAGTCAGTCCATCGACACATAAAATAATCTTTTAATTCTTCCTCATTTTCTCTAATAAGATGTTCTTTGTCTAACACATCTTTGTATTGTTCGCGTATTGTCGTAGTGTTTTCCATGTAGTCCAATTTTCGCCTTTTTGCATCCACTTCCTCTAATTCCAGTTGTCTTTTCCTTCCACTTACAGCGTATGGTATACATAATGGGACAATTTCCTTTAGCGTAAACGGATTGAGTTTACTACCAATATTTGCGCGTTGTCGTACAACCTCTGGACGAATGTTAGGTGTATTTATCAATCCCAATTCCGAAATGATTATTTCTTTTGGAATTGTAGAATATGGTGTTGCAGATTGTGTAAAATATGTACTACCTGCTTTAATGTAGCACTTGTGTAAGATTTTTATTTTATCTTGGCTTTCTTCCTCCTCTACTATCTCCAAATAATTTACGGGTAAATAGTTAAAACTAAAAGCCGAAGGCACATACTTTATCAATGTTTCCCTTTCTTTTGGTTTTTCGGACAACTTAATTTGCAAGCCCGTCAATTTCTTTGTATTACCATTACCCCAATACACGTACTGTAGCAGGTGTTAGGTTAGGTTAGTTGGACTTGTGTGGACTTAGGTTAGATAAAAGGAAAAATTGATAGGTTAGGTCAGCGTCGCGGCGCTGACCTAACCTATCAATTTTTCCTTTTATCTAACCTAAGTCCACACAAGTCCAACTAACCTAACCTAACACCGGACAACACCAGCTAACCTAACTCCTGACAAGTCCACATCCAACCTAGGTCGGAGGCAATTTCACCCTATGGGGCAATTTTGCCCTAACCTAACATCCTACATATATCCGGACATATGTCAATGCGCATCCCTGCCGACCTAGGTCGGATAACAAAACAGTTCCTAAACCAGAGAATGTAAGCGATATGTCGGTGTCCGACATATTCGACTATTTTCGGTAATATACGCCTCCACTCTGTAGGATACATAAGGGAACAATTTTTCGTATTCAGTTTAGTATTCGACGGTAGCTAGAACGGTAAACATGAGCGTCTCCAAGGTGATTAACGTTTTTCAACTTCTTGGGAATAAAGCGAAACCGACAAATGAGCGATTTGGCAGAAAATATGTGCAACAATAATCTGGTGACAGATATTGGTAATATTTGTTATGTCGAAAGCGAAAAGATGCTGACTGGCGGACTACACACACCAATTACAGAACAATTTTGTGACATTATAATGTTGGTTAAAATTTGCGACCTTTCTGACACCGAACAAGCATCTGCAAACAAAAGGATGTTTATCCTAAAAAAGAAATTTGTGGTGCATTTAACAGATATCTACGAAGAAAGTTCGACCGATTTGTTTCCGCTAGGTATGGTGTTAAAGCTAAGCTTCCGTTTTCTCTGGAAAGCACTAACAAGATAGACTAGAGTGTAAAAGAAATTATCGGAAAAGAAGACCTCGAATGCATTAATAAAAAATTCCAAAATCCCATATTTGTTCCATACAAAGTGGAACTAGCAGATGTTAAGTTGGAAACTTTTTTGGAGGAACTACCAGATATATTAGACGAACTCGAAAAAGATTATTTCTATCTTTTTGACATGGATGTAACCCAAGATTTTGCGGGCATATTTAGCAAGATGGAGATGTGTAATTATTTAACTACAAAGCATAACTTTTGCTATAAGGAAGAATACGAAGAAAGTGTAATATTATAGTTGACAACGATAAAACTGCGGGGATTGATTGTTTAACATGGCTAACAACCAATGCAAGAATTAAGATATACAACAAATTTGTGTGTCAGATAACAAGTCCTGGTGTTAATAAACAACTTGGCAATCATATACTAGATTTTTTTACGTTGTCCAGATGTACGTTTAAGGGAAACATTTGCGTCTACTTTGGTCAAAGAACATGGTATTACGCGATTGGAAGCGACAATATACAACTGTGCAATTGGAACCTATGTCAGTGCGGAACGGGTGTATAATCCCTTAAAAGACTGTTTAACGTTATTGGAAGATAGTAAGTTATACTTCCTAAAGGCGCCAATGTACTCGGTAACACTTGCCAAAATGTGGAGTAAGTTATCGGACAAGCTACAAAATAGTTGCTGTTTAGTGTATAATAACCTGCTACAGTACGTGTATTGGGGTAATGGTAATACAAAGAAATTGACGGGCTTGCAAATTAAGTTGTCCGAAAAACCAAAAGAAAGGGAAACATTGATAAAGTATGTGCTTTCGGCTTTTAGTTTTAACTATTTACCCGTAAATTATTTGGAGATAGTAGAGGAGGAAGAAAGCCAAGATAAAATAAAAATCTTACACAAGTGCTACATTAAAGCAGGTAGTACATATTTTACACAATCTGCAACACCATATTCTACAATTCCAAAAGAAATAATCATTTCGGAATTGGGATTGATAAATACACCTAACATTCGTCCAGAGGTTGTACGACAACGCGCAAATATTGGTAGTAAACTCAATCCGTTTACGCTAAAGGAAATTGTCCCATTATGTATACCATACGCTTTAAGTGGAAGGAAAAGACAACTGGAATTAGAGGAAATGGATGCAAAAAGGCGAAAATTGGACTACATGGAAAACACTGCGACAATACGCGAACAATACAAAGATGTGTTAGACAAAGAACATCTTATTAGAGAAAATGAGGAAGAATTAAAAGATTATTTTATGTGTCGATGGACTGACTTAGATACATCCGGGTTGTACAAGCTGTATGCATTTGCGGTTAGTAAGAAAGACTCTTTTAGTTATGTAGGCGTTCTTGCAGAAAAGGATGGTACTAAATCCGTATACTTTTTAAAAGGTTATTCTAAAAACGTATTTATCAAAATGGCAGATAACACAGACGAACTAAGGAATGCGGGTTTCGTAACCTTGGCGTACACCACACGTAAAGGGGTTCCGCTAAACATTGTATATTTACCTAGTAAAGAACGTTTCGGGTCATTTAAAACCGAGGGTCTTACAACCTATAACAACCATATATTCCCAAAAGTGGTGGATATGCAACTACACAACAGTGTGTGGGAAAAAAAGGATTTCCTCCAATACCGACAAGAAGAAGTCGATCAAGCTAACAAGATACGTATGCAGGATATAGTGGGAAAGATATAAGATAGTTGTTTATATTTGTATAGATTTTGTAAATCTATTGTATATATTAGTTTTAGGATTTCATAATTTTTAAGTTCTTCTACCACCTTTCAAATCCTTCCTGCTTCTGTCCTGGTTGACAGAGTATACGTGTTATCTCCACGTGTGTATTCGCGAGACACTGCGGTTTTAGATTTCTCGGGAGATGGTTGGCTAAGGCATATGTCTTGCGTAGCAAAAAAAGGTTCTAAAGATGGTGTTAAATAAAGATGAGCAAAAATTAATGATTTGGGTCTTTAAAACGCATAACTTTGTATGGGGTGGTCCTATTTAAAATCTATTTACAGATTTGGGGTCCCTAGAAAAATTTAATATTAGTTGATACCTAGCAAAATATATTTATCTTAAAAGAATGACTACCCCGCGTATAATAAATACAATATAACACTTGTCAACAAAAAAGTTGTAGGGAAAATTAAAGACGTATTTAATGGGGGTCCAGTATTAGAATTTGTTGGTAGTAATGTTAAGTCCTACTGTATTGTAGGCGAGAAAGATACGATTAAAAATATTAAAGGGGTCTCACGAAGTGTAGTTAAGTAAAACCGAGGGTCTTACAACCTATAACGAGCATATATTCCCAAAAGGGGTGGGCATGCAGCTACGCAGCAGTGCGTGGAAGAATAAGGATTCTCCCAATAAGAAATTAAAGTTTCCATGTACGTAGCACCAGTCATTGGGTAATGGTAGAAATGTTAAACCTATAAAGGCGATTATTAATTATGGTTTAGAAAAATAATAGTTTTCGTGGACTAAATAAAATAGCTTAGTCTGGTTAATGTATATGGTTTCATACTCTTGTACACATCCACAAACATCTGTTTACGTCCACAATGACAATACCGGTAGTTTTTGTTTAACAAATAGTAGGAAAGATACGTCGTTGGATTCAAAAAGAACGGTGCGGTGGAATGTATGGTGGTCTCCGTTAGAATAATCGAAAGTGGTTAATCAATCGTATTAGATGTTTAAATAAGCGAAAGTGTAAAGGCCTACATAAACAAAAATTTAATTATCCGACAAAAAAGTGCGCGGTGTGCTACACTTATAAAGAGAGTATGGAATGGTGCTTTTTAGCGATCCTAACAGTAAAAAGGGCGACTGACTTTTTCAAGCAACTACAAGAATAGCAGTAGCGCAGAGAACGGGTATGCATGTATTATACAGTGCACAGTTGCTGCAAAATATGTTAGTTTACGCGTAGCTCGGATGTATAATTGATCACGACTTAAAGATCCCTCGGAGGTTTAAAAATTCTCAGCCCATTGTCGTTTGAAAAATGTTTGTAAATTATCAGAACAGGAGCGGGTCGAAGTTTAAGTTAGATGGATGATTGACCGAGGCAATCGGAAGTTGACAGACATCGAGCATCTAATTCTCTATTTGAGCGATATCGAGTACTTACCGGTTCTAGAAATCATTACGTGCGGTCGACCGCTATGCGAAAGTGTAAAAGCCTACAGAAGCAAAATTTAATTATCAGACGAAAAAGTGCGCGATGTGCTATAGAAAGTATAAAAAAATGGTGCTTTGCATCGGTCCTAACAGTAAGAAGGAGAGCGACTTTTTCTAGCAATTACAAGAATAGCAGTAGCGCGGCGAAGGGGTATGCATGTATTAAACAGCGCATTGTTGCTATAAAATATGTTAGTTTCCATGAAGCTCGAACGTGCACAAATTAAATTTTAATCTATAATTAACCACGGTCGTATAAATGGGAAATTAATGCTTAATTTTAATACTGCTAAGCATATACTTTCGCTTGGTGATTCATTTGGAAAATATTCAAGCCTACCATTTCCTAAAGTATGACGTAGAAGTTATTTAAAATTAAATTGCTTTATTAGTAAGTATCCTGTAGACAACAAGTTGGTATTCCCTTAGTAATGGTTTAAAGTATTTTTATTAAGTTTTTGGTTATAGTAGCACTGCATCTTCTACAGCACGACTTGCACACAATTTGTGTGCGTGTGCTATCACCCTTTTGGATTTTTAATATGCACGCGATCCGTATAACATGGAAGACGTTTCCAATGTTTCTACTAACGGCATTCGCACCATCGACGATGCGAACCCGGTGCATGCATTAGCGCTAAATGTATTGGATGAGCAGCAAGGATTATGACGTCATTTAGTTCCCCGCTGAATCCTCAACATCGTTCGGATGTCTTCGGAAACCTTCGGTATGCATTCTATAGGGTACATAAAGCAGGTGCGCAAGACTAAACCCTTTAGTTATAAGTTAGTTCGCTTACAAGTCAAGTCTTATAGTGCAGATTTTGTTTTGTACTAAAATGGTATCTGCAAACGTTTTAAAGTGTGACTCTTGCGGTGCTTCCTATACCTGGAAAAATGCTCTCAAACGGCACCAGATCAAATGTCGTGGTGTAACATCGTCCAGGGTTAAGCTTATACATCCGTCAGCAGCAAAGTTCTTTAACTGTGGGTCTTGCGGTATCGCTTTTACGAGAATGGACAACTTACAGCGACACAAGGAAAAACTGCATGGTATGTTATTAAGCCGTAAACGTTCAGCTCCGCCAGCTGTTAAAGGGTCTTGTATCGCATGACTAAAAAAATGTTTAAGGATTGACAGAAATCGCTACCAGCAAAAAAAATCTTAAAATGGGGGTAGCTCTCTGGGGGGTGATGATATCTAAAAAATTCCTAGAAATTCGGGTAGCTGAGAAAATTCTAATATTAATTGGTACCAAACAAGATAGGTTTATCTCAAAAGATGCATTGGGTAGACGAAGAAAACTATTTGTTAGTTTTGCTTATAAAGCAAAGAGCGAAATTTAGAGGTTCCGGACTTTAAAGAGGTATAACTTTGCAGGGCGTGGTCCTATTTTAAATCTGTTGACAGGTTCGGATTCTGCATAAAATTCTAGACTAACAAGATGTATCGTATGTTTAAAAATTTTTTATAAGAACACTCAAAAGTCGCCTCAGATAAGAAATCTTAAAATTAGGGTAGCCCCCTGGGGGATGATGCAATCTGAAAAATTTAAAGAGATTTGGGTAGCTGAGAAAAAGCTAATGTTAATTAATACCAAACAAGATAGGTTTATCTCGAAAAATGCAATGACTAGACGAAGAAAACTATTTGTTAGGTTTGCTTATAGAGCAAAGAGCAAAATTTAGAAGATCAGGACTTTAAAGGGGTATAACATTGCAGGGCGTGGTCCGATTTCAAATCTGTTTACAGATTCGAATTCTGCGTAAAATTTTAGACTAATTTAATGTATCGCATGTATAAAAAATTTATTAAGAACGCTCGAAAGTCGCTACAGGTAAGAAATCTTAAAATGGGGGTAGCTCCCTGGGGGATGATGCAATCTAAAAAATTCTTAGAGATTTGGGTAGCTGAGAAAATTCTAATATTAATTGATACCAAACAAGATAGGTTTATCTCGTGGGTGGAAATGTGGAGAAAGATTTATCTCGCGGGTGGAAAGAATGCGAGTGTGACGTATTCAAAATGGTTGGGGGGTGTCCGAGCAAGGAGGATAGCAAGGATTAGATTCCTAAAAAATAAGACTTTATAGTGGGTTTTTACATGTAAATTTGGTCCAGATGAGTGAGGAAATGAGGGATTCTGGAGGAAATGAGGGTCTGATTACGCCCATAATGTACTACTAATACAGTCTTTAAGATAGAAGTTTATGTAATACTAAAATTAGTTCAGAGTCACGAAATGGAGAGCAAGAAAAGTGGAAGGTTTTCATCTGCCCTGATATTTAACCAATACTCTAAACGTTTTTTTCCCAAGAACAAGGTGTACGTTAGTCCAGGAGTGCGGGAATACATTAGAGAAATTAGTTACTGAGAAAAAGAAACTACTCTTCTGGGCCTCGATACACTGCAGTGTATAGAGAAGCAAGGAAGCTAAAAGACTATTTAAGCAAGTTGGTGTTTCTTGTTTATGGCCTAGCTCTAACTAGAAAATTAATGTTGTTTGAATTAAAATTATGGGCCAGAAGAGATGAAAATGAGAGTGGAAATAAGGTACAAACTGCAGGCAGTTAGGGATAATAACAGTCGGACGAGTCGAATACGGCATAGTTAATCAATGAACATACGAAAGTTCTTTGTGTTGGTGGGTGCTATCAGCGACCTTGCATGTAACGGTGACACCATAACTTTCGGGGAGAGGGCGCAGTAAATTGGCTGCCCGATCTGCAAGAGAGAAGATGAAACCACCGCTCACTATGTTGGGGAATCCGAAGGGCGCATGAAATTAAGATACCAAGCTAAAACGTCTTGGATTCAAGTATCGTAGATAAACAAACGTTGGTGCTTCATTTACTAGATTCGATAACCTTCACTGAGAAGTTAGGTAGGTTTGCAATGGGAGAACAGAGTAAGAAAAACTTAAAAAATTGGTGTGGTAAAGACTAGAAGAAATGTAGTTAATAGTAGAAAAGGTCGATCGGCCTAATTTCTGGACTGTTTTAGTTCCCCTCTTATCTATTACTCCTACTAGTACCAGTCTTAAATCAAACTGCTCTTAGTTTACTTCTTAAAGCCAATATATCCGGGAATATTGGGGAAATGAACAGCTATTCTTTGCCATATTTTATTTGATGTTTATATGAAGCGCTCGATAAAAGACGACATTTATCATCTTTTCTGTACGTGCACACCATTTATTTTTATTTCTAATAAACAACAACATGATGTTTGATTTATAAATTTAACATATCAATGAATTACTAAAAAGAAACCTACTACAATTGTTTATTTTCAAAGGTCAACCGGTATTGGCTACACAAATAAATGGTACGTAATGGTACTTAAAGATTTTTGACGCTTGTCATAAATCATTATATTCCTAAACCAGAAGTTGTTAAAAGAGCAATAAGAGTAACATATTTTGTGTTAGTTTAAAGAACCGTGCGGTGGATAGATAAAATTTTTTTAATCAGTGTGCAATACAAACACAGGATGCAAGTTCTCTCTTATAATAACCGTAAGTCCAGAAATAAACTTTAAACAGAGATGCTTTATTAAATTGCAAACAATGTTTAATTTCTTTCAATTATTATATTTGCCCAACGAAGGCAATAATAGAAATAATACTACGAATATTCATAATAATTATCAATGGTGCGAAGAAAATCCTCACAAAACTATACAGGGTGTCCGGAAAATACGTGTAAAACGTAAGAACAGAGATTTCAAAGATCGTGACAAATATTTGATATTTTAAAATAACTCGAAAACGCGTCAAAAGATTTTGACCATTTTTGGGGTGCGAGTTTCTACTTTCAATTGACATCTTTTGGTGGTGTACGCAATAATTTTAAAAGCATACGAGTGTCCCAAAAATGATGTATTGTATAAATATCCTACCATTACCTTTTTCCTGTTTATGCAATGACTACCCCTCGTCTAATCAAAATTTTAGGAGAGACAAAAAAGTTTCCAAATTAAGTCGGCTACTCATAATAAAAAATTGGTAGTCATTGCATAAACAGGAAAAAAGTAATAGTCGGATATTTATACAATACATCATTTTTGGAACACTCGTATGCTTTTAAAATTATTGCATACACCACCAAAAGATGTCAATTGAAAGTAGAAACTCGCACCCCAAAAATGGTCAAAATCCATCAATGCGTTTTCGAGTTATTTTAAAATATCAAATATTTTTCACGATTTTTAAAGCCCTCTAGCGGCTAAATAAAGCAACTTGTATAATAGGTAAGTTGGCTCAAATCGATCTATTTTGAGCCAAAGAATCTCTGTTCTTACGTTGTACACGTATTTTCCGGACACCCGGTATGTGCTAGGTTTCAGATTGCGTTGTGGGTCAATGTTTAAGATAGTCTAGTGAGTGACAAATTGATTGCTCGTATTAATCTTCTCGGTCGGTTTAACTACCAAAACTTTCTTCGTTTCTTTCAACACATTTTATGAAATGAATTGAACGATGTACTGTTGCAAAGAAGAAATTTAATGTAGCTTATGCTGAAAATACGCTTCAGTCCACAACAGCAATGCTGTTCGCGACTTCTTCCCTAATCAATTTCTTGAAGAATTAATTGCACAAACGAGTTTCATCGATAGTTAGCTGTATTCCGAGATTAAGGCGGCTCCGTGGCGTAGTGGTATGTGTGTGACTACTACGCCCTAGGTCCCGGGTTCGAATACCGACACGGTCCGCTTGAAAAATGTTAGGCGAGCATTTTTCGCAAAAATACACCCTCGTTCGGATGAGAGGTAAAATGGAGGTCCCGTGTGTGAGTGTTGTCATGCACGTTAAAAATCCCTACCTTGCTTGGAACAGCAAGGATTCGGCAAAATTCAAAATTTTCCAGGTAAAAAAAACTCGCTTCCTGGCCAATGTAGTACCTTCGGGTGGAGCATTGGAAAATCACATGTAATGTATTCCGAGATTTATCCCATTAAGTTTTTACCAGGAAGAACAGACAGTTCAAATCAAACTTTTTGACGAGGGGGGGGGGTTACATACCCCCTATATTAAAATGTATTTTAAATTAAACGTAATAATTATATCTTAGATATAGCATGATACACTACATAAAGAAATGTAATATAACAAATATCAACCGAAATCATACTAAGAATAGATTACGAGACGATCACTTTGTAACACAGCTGCAAGTTGATACAATCAGGTAAAGAACAATGAACTGCTACCAACCAGACTTATTTATAATTATCTAGAAATAAAGACACTATGATTATCAAGAAACAGAATAAAAGCAATACTACGGTTTCCCACAGAACGATGTCAGGCCAGAGGCTTCGTGTTAAACGTAAGAAGTTCATCTAGTCAGTTAGTCTTTGAACTCTATAGCTTTAACATTGTTAAGTGTTCAAGCTACCCATTATTAGTTATTAAGTATTAACTTTCAATATTTTCAATTGAATTAAACTTGATTTTAAAGGATATGAGCATCCAAGTCTATTCTAAATAAGTCAAGTAATTTAGTAATTAATGATAAAAAATTAATTTGATAGTTGTAGTTTTGGAAATAAATCTTTAGAAACAATATTCCAAGAACTCGAAATATATCTGGCACAGTTGGAACAAATTTCAGAAAGGCACTAGAGGTTTCGAAAATCGAAAATTTTCTGCTGGAATAGAACACCAAAATTGGACGAACTACAAACTCTACCGAATCGAATATAGAAGGAAGGCTATGGAACACGCAATCAAATTATTGTAAGCACTTATAGTTAATTTACCTTTACCATTTTTCAATTGAATGTTGATGTTAGTTCAAAAGAATTTGCTATTAAAAGTTAGCATTATCCAAAATTGAAGTAAAAGATTTAGTAAACGATTCTTTAAATAACTTTAGTAAAAATTTGACTATAGGAACAGAATAATATTTCAAATAAAGTGAATTCAGGTAATTTAAAGTTTATCATCATCATCATATTGTTTTCGACCTTACTTAAGGTCGGTTTGACGCAGCTCTAACTTCTTTTCTAATCTGTGCTAATCTAAAAAGTTCTACATACCCTTCACAACCTCAATTTCTAATAATTTGACTAATATAGTTTGGTCTAGGTCTTCCTATATCCTTTTATCTTTTTCCTATCCATCTGACTTTACATAGATATTAGCAACATGATGGTTGTTAAAGAACTCTAACATGTTTACATGTTTACCATTTATAAGGAAATGAAATATAACCTTCAAAAGGAAAAGTGTTAAAATATATGTTATGGTAAGGCTTAAGCAACGAAACGCTACCCACATGCCAGACCGCTACCTAATTGTGAGTTATGTCATGGTGACGTTTATTAAATTATATGTTATGGTAAGGCTTAAGCAACGAATCGCTACCAACATGCCAGACCGCTAACTAATTGTGAGTTATGTCCTGGTGACATTTAGTTAACTGATTTTTATTTTTTTTTGTTTTGTTTTCGAACTTACTTAAAGTCGGTTTGACGCAGCTCTAAATTCTTTTCTATTCTGAGCTAGTCTAAAAAGGTCAACATACCCTTCACAACCTAAATCTCTAATAATTTGACTAATATAGCTTTGTCTAGGCCTTCCTACTCTATTTTTATTTGGTAGTCTATAATCTAAGACTTTACTAAATAGTCCCACATGTCTTAACTGGTGCCCTATCATTCTACCTCTCCTGACCTTTAATTGTTTCCACATACAGGGTTCCTCACCTATCCTTCTATAAACTTCCTCGTTTGTTACTCTATCTGTCCAACTAATCTTTAACATTCTCCTATAACACCAAGTTTCAAAAGCTTCTATCTTTTTCTTATCTACTTCTTTAATTGTCCAAGCCTCACTACCGTATAGTAGAACGCTCCATACGTACGACTTTAAGAAACTTTTCTATTATCTAAACTAATACTATTAGCTATTAGTAAGTCTTTCTTTTTAAAACATTTTTCTAGCTTGAGCTATTCTAGCTACTATATCCCTTCTGCTACGTCCATCCTTTGTAATTATACTACCTAAATAGCAAAATTCATCTACCTCCTCTAACTCGGTATAACCTATTTTTAATTTTGGTTTAGAACTAGGCTGTAACTCACTTGTCATTATCTTTGTCTTTACTGAGTTAATTCTCATACTATAGTTACTCCGTAGTATCTCATCTAAAATATTTAAAACTCTCCTAACTCTTTTCTAGACTCTGCTATAATGGCTATATCATCTGCAAAACGTAACATGTCTATTTTCTGTCCCTGTACACTAATACCTATCTCTTTCTCTCTCTGGCTAAGTTTAAAGCTTCCTCAATATAAACATTAAAAATCAAGGGAGACAGTATACAACCCTGTCTAACACCATTTCTAATCTTAGCTTCCTTTTCTATTTCATCAAATCTAATTACTACGCTTTGGTTTTTATATAGACTGTAAATAATTTTTCTATCCCTATGAGAGATTCCTATTTTGCAAAACCCTGAACATAACAATCCAATTAACCCTATCAAATGCTTTTCTAAATCTACAAAAGCGAAATGAGTCTTTTATTTTTTGTAACCTTTTTCGATAATTACCCTAATCATTAGTATCGGTTCTCTAGTCCCTCTGTCTTTACGAAAACCATATTGGTCTTCGCCTAAATAATTCTCAGTCAAAGCTTCTACTCTATTTTTAATTATTATTGCTAGTATTTTGGAAGCATGAGAAGTTAAACTAACTGTTCTAAAATTCTCACACCTATCAGCTCCTGACTTTTTTGGGATTGGGATAATAATATTTTTTTCGAAATCTATTGGAACTACACCTGTGTCATATATTACATTTATTAGTTCATATAATCTGTCTAAAGTTTTCTGACTTGCATATTTTATTAATTCTGCGGGAATATCGTCTATCCCTGGCGCTTTATTTAATTTAAGATTCCGAACAGCTCTATCAAATTCCTCTCTTAATATTGAGAACCCTATTTCTACATCCTCTTCTTGGTCGTTCTCTAACTCATCCATATCGTCTCCCTTATATAAATCTTCTAAATATCTTTTCCATCTATCAGCTACCTCAACTTTATTTATTAGAAGCTCATTATTCTCGTCTCTAATACCATTATATTTTTTCCTATCTTCCCCAAAAAACTTTTAACTGCTCTGTAAGCCCTGTCTGTCTTACCTACTCTCAAATCATCTTGTATTCGCTTACAATTCTCCTTCATCCATTTATTTCTAGCTTTTCTACACTCATGTACTATCTTATTTCTAACTGTATTATATTTTTGCTTATTTTCACTATCCACTTCTCTGAAAGGTTTAAGCTTTCTTCTATTCTCTATTAAATCTAATATCTCCTTTGTTACCCAGGGTTTTCTCGCTTCTATTTTTTTCTTACCTATAGTCTGTGTTGCTGTATCATGTATAGTCAGTTTTATTTCTTTCCATCTATTTTCTACGCTCCCTCCTACAGCTATCTCTTTGCTCTTATTATCTAATACTTGTTTATATTCCTCTTTTACCCTACTATCATTAAGCTTACCTAGATCCCATCCCTCTCTTTTAACCTTTCTCAATTTTTTTAATTTTAGTTTACACTTCATTTTAACTAAGTTATGATCGCTATCTATGTCAGCCCCTGGATAACTACGACAGTTTTTAACTTGGTTTCTAAATCTTTGTTTAACTAAAATATAATCTATTTGGTACCTAGCCCTATCACCTGGGGCTTTCCAGGTATATCTTCTCCTAACATGTTGTTCGAATAGGGTGTTTACAGTTACTAATCTATGTTCCTAGCAAAACTCAACTAATCTTTCTCCTCTATCATTTCGTCTGCCATACCCAAATTTTCCTACTATTTTTCCTCACTACCTTCTCCCACTGACGCATTAAAATCGCCCATAACTATTAAATTCTCATCTCCTTTTACTTTTCTCACTATACTATTTATATCCTCGTATACCTTTTCTACTTCCTCATCCTCGTACTGAGTTGTTGGCATGTAAACCTGTACTAAAACAGTGTCTGTGGGTTTTGTACTCAATCTAACCATAATTATTCTATCACTAAATTGTAAGTACTCTTTAACTTTATGCCCTAATCTTTTACCTAACACTATTCCTACGCCTGCCTGTCCATTAGTTGAAGAAGTTGTAATTATTCTATAATTATCTTTCCAAAAGTCATTACTATCTGGCCATCTCACCTCACTAATACCTAAAATGTCCAGCTTTTCCTTTCTCATTTCGACTAATAAATTCGTTAACTTATCTACTCTGAGTAATGACCTTACATTCCAAGTCCCTATCACTAAATCAAACTGTTGCTTTATATTCTTACGATGACGAGCCCCAAGTACCCCTCCCGGAGATCCGAATGAGGAGTATTTTACCTCCGGACAAGAATTTTACTTGTGAGCTCTCCATCATATATATTTCGTGTTTTAGGCCACGCACACCTGGGAAAAATTGTGGTAGGCTCCCATATCTTTCCACAACGCAGTTTTTAAAGATTTTAGCAAAAAGCCGTATCCGTCACGGCCAACCCCCAACAAGCTTGTAAATTATTGAGGATCGCCCGAGACCAACCGACCCTCCTCCAATATCTTTTAGCCAGCAAGGCTGCTGCCCCTTGCTGCGCCTTTTAATCGCCTTTTACGATAAGCAGGCTTACTATAGTAGTATTCTTTATCCCCCACTATAGGGATTTAAAGTTTATATAGATTCTATTCCTACGTATGACGGTAAACAAGTCATGCTAGGTATTTTTATTACGGAATGCGAAACATTTTAAAAACTTTTTATAAACAAGGGGAAACAGAAAAGAATATGTGGTTACTAAATTTTAAGTTAACCGGGAGAGCATTAACTTTAATAGCAAGCAGGGAAGATTTAGGTGACCGGTAAGATTAAAAGAAAATACTGATTGTTTATTTTGGAGATCAAAGAAATATTACATGTTTAGATAGGGATTTATTAAATATGCGAATGGAAAGTAATAAATCACCCTACCGATTTGGTATGAAATGCCAAGACGTAGGAAGTTTGATTCTGGCCAAAGTTAAGTTAGAAAAAGCGGATCCTAACGTACGTATAATTTAAACCAAAATGTATGACGGGGTACCTTTGGATACGTATATAAACGCGTTACTCGAGCGTTTAGCAGGTGAAATTAGATTTAGGAACCTAAAAAGTGTGGAACAGGCTATGAATTTAATAATAGAAGAAGAAAATGTTATGCTTTATAGGAACAGAATTTAGAACCCAAATACTAACAAAAATTATCAACCAATTAAGACCATACAAGCGACAAAACCAACAAAGACACGACCTGAATTTACATCATTTAACACACAAATCATTTTAGATTTAATAATCCAAACTTTAACAATCTAAATCTTAACAATCAATTTCGACAGCTTCACAAACTTATATTTAATTCGACTTTTAGAAAATCCGGACGAACAACACACCCAACTTCAATAAGAACGCGAATATATCCTGGCGTAAATCCTAACAGAAACTCACCTATGACGAATAATAACGACAACCCCAATAATTACTACAAACCAACCCCAGTGAACACGTCATCTGGCAATACAAGACTGAACAGCAAGATATCCCAAATTAAACACGATAAAACACAGAAACGAAATTTTACTTCCGAAGAGCTATTTCACCAAGAAGTAGAAGATTTTAATAATCAAGTTATACCCGAAGACATAGATAATTATAAAAATCTAAGTAGGCACGATGAGGCAAATTACTCAAAAAATTACGAATGCGACAACCCTTACGACAATTACGAAAAGGACGATGAAGAAAACGCATATTCAAGTTTTCCGTTGGGCAGAACCATACACGATCAGACGTGATAAATTTAAATAATATTAATCAACACATTTTACCCTATATAAAAATACCACAGGCTAAAATTAATTTATTAATCGATACAGGATTTTCAAAAATCTTAATTAGCCCAAAAATCGTATCGAAACATTATCTAAATTTTTTAGAAAAGAAACCTTTTAAAGCACACAAACGACTCTACGCCAATTATTGCGAATGTACCCTTAGGAAAAAAATTTTAATGTAAAAATGGAATACAAATTTTGTATCTTTGCATTTAACGATAAATACCACGGATTGCTAAGCATGGATCTTTTAAGAAGATTAGGAGCAGATATTGATATAAAAAATCGGCTATTAAAAACAAAACACGGGCAAATACCAATTAAATTTCAAAACAGTGATATTCAAACCGATCATAAATACACTATCGAACCTAGGACAGAAAAACAGGTGAATGTCTTAGGAAATTCAAAAAGTGATGTAAGAATAATAAATCACATATCATTTCAACAGTGAGTTGGAACGCCCACCGCGATAGTCCATATAAAAAATAATTACGCCACTACGACAATTTTGAGCGCAAACGATTACCCCATAGAAGTATCTTTAACGACACCCATAAAAGTGGAAGAATTAAATTTTAGTGAGATGTAAATCGACGAGGATCTTATGAGGCAATAACGGACAACATCTTAAACTAGATCTATATTCGAAGTTAATAATCTTTACTCCGGTGCCCTCTATTGTTTTTTTCAGCTGGCTTGTTAATAATACCTTTTATTTTTTTCTAAATAGTACAAAAAAATTATCTTTTGCTGGCCATTTGCAGGTTCCAAGTGCTGTCGACTCCATAGTTTTTATCTCAAATCATTCAACAACTTCTTACACGGCAACTACAGCAATTATAGCAAACTGGTAGACAGTAAAATGGTTAATGTGCAATAAGATGAAGGCTATAGAAAATTCTACACCTAACTATCTTGGGCCATAGATAGAACCGGCATAAGCCAACAATAATCGGATAAGTAGTAGGCAGTGCATTATTAAATTAAGCTTAGCGAGATAGTATTGTTTATCATAAAAGACTATAACATATTGCTCTTCTTGATACTGTAAATCCTCACAGTCACTCATCGTATCTAAATCTTCATCAGCGCAAATGATAACTATTTCAGAAGCTCATAAGATTTAATTTTATTTAAGTGCGCTTTATAGTTAATTTCTTCTGTTCTTCATTTTTGTAGTCTATACTTCTCACTAGATACGACGAAGGAAAAAATTGTTTCTCTTCGTTTAAGTGGTGGTGTCTTATCTATTGTGTTAGAAAAAGGCAAGCATGTTTTGAAAGGACTTAATACTTTATAGCCTTTAATCTTTTTTGTTGCAGAATTTGCGCTCACTTTAATGATAAGGAGATCGCCAGGAGAACATTGATGTCTCCGACAAACCCCGATTGGACTGAACTGAGATGGAGTCTCGTACCTTCGAAATAGGTTTAGCGCTGATTCAGAAATTACTGCTGATGATAAAGGTGTTACAGTTTTAACCTTTGCAATTTTAGTTGCAGTCTATGAACTTATATGAATTACATGCTCATTGAATTCATTCTAAAACAAATTCCATACACTGTATAAACAGTACATATTCCATGCGTGCTTTTTGGTGCGTTTTTCTATTAGTCGATTTGGTATGCATTTAGAGTAATCCACGTTATTTCTACTAAATGGAAACAACCCGCTCTTTCGAAATCATTTGTAATGGTATCAGGCTGGGCATATTTTTCAAACACTCCTGAAGTATTGAGCCAAATGTATATCTGGTCACATTTTTCGAGAAATTGTCAAATTTCCAATTTGTAACTTCAGCCATCCAGCCAGCATTAATATCCTTAAAAACAGAAACGTCAGCAGATTGCATTATGCGAGTTGTCTTAGAGAAGAGTGAAATTAAAACGATACCATCATCCCATTCCCCTTCCAAAATTTTTCGAGAAAATAAGTTTCGATTTCAGTAAGTCACATTTCAATCCTGTCAACTTCTAATGCTGTATACGAGCTCGACTTACACTTTCAGCATATTTTTCTTTAATTGCTGGGTGTCGCTTGATATAACCATTAAACCAATCTTCCTGTGTCTTTATTTTTGTTAAGGAAACGTACATTCCTGCCACTTTCTAATAGGTATTGTTTCACCGACTGCATTAAATTCTTCTTATGAACTGGAAATCCTTTACGTTCCATAGCGATTATCCACTCAAACCGTGATTTTTTTCTCCATTCTATTAATTCCGATGCTGAACCCATTTTCCTTTGATTTGATTCGACTTGTTCTAAAACTTTATATATGGGTGTGATTCTCGGCACATTGAATGTATTTTCAGCTTTTTGTCTACTTATTCCACCTTGGATTGCCTCCAAAGTATTTTGCATTAATTCTTCGGAGTAGCGGAAAAATTGGTCGTTCACAGCCACCATTTTTTTTATTCACATCTGCAAAAAAATATTAAGATTACGTAAATACATAAAATTCAGGATTATAGTAAATTGCTACCTACATTACCTTAGCAATTAGAAAAATCACTGAGCTGTCCATTACTGATTTCGGTTGAATTATTAATAGACACAGGCGATGTCCGTTACAGAATCATTTTTAAAATATCTATATTATATCTTCTAGTACATAACAGACTTAATTGTTTACTTTAGGGCTTTTCTCACATAAACCAATAAATTAATAGAAAAAAGACAAACTTTTTAAATCCTAAAATTGGATTTTTTAAAACATGACATTAAAAGTGTCACTTACATTTGGCAGAATATAGACATTCTTTTCTGTCAACCATAGACACTATAGTAGGATAGATAGTACACATTTAGCACCCCACAGAATGCTTTCAAGTGTATAGTTAGAATTTTTAATAACTATTGAGAATAAAGTTGTCTATTACTGGAGCAGTGTCCAGTACTCTCACATTTATCCTACTTAAATTTTTTCTGGGTATGAATACTTTTGTTATGACTCATTACACGTAAGTTCCAGTTAACAAATGACACATTTGTAGAAACTCCGTTCAATGAGTGCATTGAAAGGTTTTTCAGTAGGGTTTTGGACACGGCCGAGATAGTAAGGTATAGTTGCAAGTTTCTAAACTTGGATATATGTATATGAATCGAAAGGAGACACCAATTGACTATTTAGGTATTCGACAGTGAAATGCAGCAAACAAAGGCTAGTCGTTGTCATATTGTGCCCATGGGAATAGTTGCTTGTTTTGTCTCAACAATTAAACATGTGGCCACAGTTGCTGTAGAAGATCGTAGAACTATAAATACAAAATGATACACATATATCTACCTATCGCAAGAATTCTCTCATCATCATTAGGTCTTCAGTCCTGGAACTGGTTAGACGCGTTCCCTCAATGTTTTATATTCTGAACTAACCTACACATTTCCCTGAAATTTGCACAGTCTGCATTTATCACTATCTGATTTAGGTATACATCTACCTCCATTTTCTTATCTCTGCTTGTAATATATCCCGTACTACTCCACAAAAATGCCTTAGAACGTATTCTGCCCTTCTACTTCTCCTATTTTTCTTTCCACAGATATCTTTATTCCCCTACTATTTGGTAACCTATTTGTTATTAACTTTGTCTGTCCATGCTATCATCCTCATACATCTGAAACACAACATTCCAAAAGGCTGCTCCCTTTTTTTCTGTCTGCTTTTCCTACTGCCCGTATTTCATAGAAATACTATGCTGTGCTCCACGCATATGCTTTCAACAATTTTCTACTTGTTTTTTGTTTTTATGTTTGTTGTCTTTGATCATAGGCGCTCTTCTCTCTTGTTAGATGCAGCTCGGTCCCTTTCTATTGTTTTACAATTATATACCCTATATCTCCGACATTCAGTGGTTGTGGGGGGGGGGTAAGTAGCGTGTGGCTGCCAAGTTCCCCCAGCACTTGAACATTTGCATTAATGTTTTTTCCAATATTTCTTTTCGCACAGCCAACATCAGTTGCAGATATTTCACAACCAACACCTGTAGTTATTTATAATAATCATCAGATTTATCGCCGCTTATTTCTTCGTTAATAGGTTTACCGCCTCAAAACTGGTTGGACACGTACCTTCAATTATTTATAATGTAAGCTAGCCTACACAGTTCCTTGATTTTCCACACAGCCTATATACAGCTTAGTTCCCCTTCTATTGTTTTCTAATTATATGCCCTATTTCATCAAGATTTAGTGGAATGTGAAGGGGGTGAAGCGGCCTGTGGCTGCCAAGATCCCTCAACACTTAGACATTTGCCGAATTAATAGTTTTCCAGTAAATCCTTTCACACGATTAACATTATTCGAGAATGTTGCACAACTAATACCTGAAGTTGCTTATAACAATCATCATGTTTAAGTACAGTTATTTCTTTCGTCGCTATTTTATCCATCTTGGGACTGGATGGATGCGTACCTCCATTGATTTCTATTCTGAGCTAGCCTACGCATTTCCCTGAAATTCCTACAGCCTACATCTTTCACTATCTGTGTGCAATAGTCTAACCTAGGTCTAGCTCTCCTTCTCCTTTTTCTATTTATGCTTCTAATATATTCCGCACTATTTCCTCATGCCGTAGTATGTGGCCTATCATTCTATCTCTCCTATTTTCTACTGTTTTCTACATATTTCTTTCTTCCCCTACCATTTGTAGTACCTTTTTTTCTTAACTTTGTCGGTCCATATCTTCACCACACATTTGTCGCACCACACTTCAAAGGCTTCTACCTTTTTCTTTTCTGCTTCTCCTACTGTCCAGGCTTCACAATCATACAGTACTGTGCTCCACACATATGTTTTAGGCAATCTTTTCCTTGTTTCTATGTTTGTTGTCTTTGAACGCAGTAGTTGCTTTTTTTGTGAAATTTAGCACGACCTTGTGCTAATCTTTGTTTTATGTCTTGTGCTTTTCCATTCTTGCGTTTTTTGGCATCTTAGGTAGCAGAAATCCTATACCTCTTTTAAGTTCTTGTAACCCATTTGTATCCTTGTTTTTGATTTACTTTTCCCGTCTTTGCATACTAGTGCTTTAGTTTTATTTCTGTTAATTTTCATACGGTATTTCTCTGTTAGAACTGTTTCCACTTCATTAAGAGCAGCTACTAACTCTTCCTTGCTAAATGCTAATACCGCTATATCATCTGCAAATATAAGCATATCGATTTTTTGTCCCTGCATAGTAATTGCAAATGTCTTCTTGCATTTGGCAGTATTCATTGCCTCTTCAATGTACAAGTTAAAAATTAATGGGGATAGGGCACATTCTTGTTTCATCCCTTTCCTATGTTTACTTCTCTACGTTCCGGATCTAATTCTATTACTGCTGTTTGCTCTTTGTGTAAGCTATGTATTATTCGTCTATTCCTATAACTCATTCCAATCTTTTTGAGTACTTCAAACATTTTTTTTCATTTTACATTGGCGAATACTTTTCCAGATCTACAAACCCTGTATACACGCTTTCCCTTTTTTCTATTGTTTTCTACATTATCACTCTCAGAGCTAAAGTAGCCTCCCGTGTTCCGCTGTTACACCTAAACCCAAATTGATTTTCTGTTAGTATTTCTTCAGCTCGTTTTTCCATTCGTCTGTGTACAATTCTATTTAATATTTTTGACACGTGTGCTGGGTATCTCGCATGTCTCATACATATAGCTTACAAGTTGGAACAGACGTTCTGTTACTGCTTGTCCAGATGCTTTTAGAGTTTCTGCTTGTACCTTATCTGTACCCGACGCCTTGCCATTTTTCAGACCCTTTAATGCTAATTCAAACCCATCTCTAAGTATAGAATTTTCAGTGTCTGATCCCTGTTCCAATGCTGTTAGTTCCTCTCCAGCATATAAATTTCTTACATATTCTTGCCATCTACCCACTTTTTCTACATTTTCTATAATGACGTTTCCTCCCGCATCCTTTATATTTTTGCTATACGGTTTTATATCCCTAAAATTGATTCTAATCAGTTTGTATGCTTCATCTGTCTTTTTTATTTCTATCTTAGTTTGCATTTCTTTACACTTTTCATCAATTTATTGTTCTTTACTTTTCCTACATTTGCGAATAATTTCCCATTTTATGGCTTTGTATCTCTGTTTCCTATTTCGTCTGATTTATTTTTGTATTTTCGCATTTCTTCTATTAAATTCCGGATATCTTGTTATCCATGGTTTCTTATTTTCTTTTGTTTTTACTCCAGAATATCTCTGGCCGCCATGTCTAAGTTGGATTTAATGTTATTCCATTCTGTTTCTACTTCCTTAGTATCAGAAATTTTCTCGATACCTTTCAGCAATTCATTTGACTTTTTTTTAATCTTTCTTGAATATCTTTATCTTTTGGTGTCTCAAAGTCAAACTGCCTTTTCCCGTTTCTTTTTTTCAAATTTTTAAATTTAAATGCGGCCTTCATAATTATGATGCTGTGGTCAGTGGCTATATTTGCTTCTGGGTAGCTGCTACAGTCTTTTATTTGATTCCTAAATCGTTGTCTAACAAAAATGTAATCTTTTTGATATTTTTCTATATCTCCTGGCATCTTCCACGTATATCGTCTTCTAGCACGATGATTAAATTGTTCTTGTCGCAAAATTCTACTAACCTATTTCACTTGTTGTTTCTCGTGCCTAAACCAAATAAAGCTGCTACCGCTCCTTCCCTACCCTCACCTACCACTGCAATAGAATCCCCCGTAATTATTAAATTTTCATGTGTGTTTACGTATCTTAGTAAATCTTTGATATCTTTGTAAATCGCTTCTACCTCTTCCTCACTGTTGCTAGAGGTGGGCATGTATACTTGTACTATTACTGTGTATACGGGTTTAGATTCTAGTCTAACCATGGGTACTCCTTCGTTCTTTTGTAAGTAATTTTCTACACAGTGTCCTATCTTTTTTTGCATATCTATCCCCACACCCGAACTTTCTTTTTCTGCTCCTGTATGAATTACTCTGAAGTCTCCATTCCAAAAATCCCCCGTCTCTGGCTTCGCTGATCCCTACCATGTCTAGTGCTATTCACTTCAATTTTCAGGTTCTCTAGCTTACCTACTTGTTTCATATTTCTAACATTTCACGCTCCGACCTGCAAAATGTTCTCGATTCTTATTCTGAACTTTCCGATCGCATCCTCCGGTGTAGTCCCCTCCCGGAGATCCGAATGGGGGTCTATTTTAACTCCGGAATCTTTTACCCCAGAGAATGCCATCATGTTTATTACAATTTAAGTACGCTGTGTACTTAGGAGGTAATGTGGTGGTTTTCCGTTGCCTTCCACATCGCAGTAGTGTGTCATAGACTGCCATACTGACCCCTATGGTCTCTGTCAATCTAAGTACCGAAAGAGCCGCTTCTCTTTCGGGGACCTGTTTTAGTCTGGTTCCTCACTCGACCCTACTACTTTGGTTGTACCTGTAGTTTGGCTCTTTAGCTCATTAGAACACGCAAGCCTTCAACTGTTCCAGTAATTTAAAACTTCGGCAAGGAGAAGGTCCATTCGAAATGGAAGAATTCTCTAACATCCGAAAAAGAAATAGCAAACTTCGTATCATTTAATATTAGGCAGGTTCTTACACGGTACTGCAAATAACAAATTATTTAATTAGTTAAATTGTGAAATTTGTCTCTTCCCTATATACAGTCCAGACTTAGAACCTAATGACTATTTTACCTTTAAAGAATTAAAAACCAACTTCGTGGTCAACATTTTCAATGCCAGATGATGCTGTAGAACCATTCATAACTGAGAATTTTTAGTGTATCGTCTTTCGAATAGAGGAATGCTTTGACGATTGCTTCATTGGCATGAAACATTTATAGACTATAAAGTGAAACATACTGAAGGGCAATAAAATTACTTCTTAGTTTAGACTTTTATATTTTACTGTCGAGAAATTCTAGCAGCAACGCTGGTAGATGGCATTAAAAGTAGGTCTTTCTGAACTGTTGAATAATATACTGTGCACTATTGGTAATAAACCCTCAGAAGTGCCTTGTAATGATGCAAAAATTGACTAACTTTTCAGCAGAGCAGGCTTGTTCATTTCGCTTTTCGTACGAAGATTGTGACATTGCTATATTTATAATTGTACTAAGTGGTGCCAATATACGTTCACATTTGTGGCAAGAACACTTGGTAAACACATTAACAGCTTTATGTGTACTAAATTCGTAGTTCTACAAAGTTGCGTGTGCTTTTAAGCTGCACTGTAATTATAAACTAGCTTTAGAAGTTGCGCTCGTTTATCACTAAAATCCTTACAATATGTACACGCGCATTATCGTACTTGCTGTATATACTCTGGAGAACAAATACTTTACGTATTAGTTTATGTTGCCCATAAATAGTAATTAATCCGGCTAGGGAGCGTTTAACTTGTTAAAAAGGTTTAAGATGGGATATGTTACTTCGAGTTATTCCTGCACTTAAAGATCCACATATGCTCCCATTATAAACAATTTACTACAAAAATAAGTTAATATCCTTAAAAAATAACACATGATATATCTTTCGTAAGCACTTACACGTCAAAGATTCGTTTCTCTACAGGGGATCTAGTTTATTACAACAGTTTCGGCTATGGTTAAATTGGGAAAGATTTTTACAATTTAGTGACAAGTATATATTTGGTTTAAAAATTAAAATTTTTTATCTGTCGTAAGGATAATTGAGATAAAATGAAAAGGTGTATATTCGAAAGTACAGTTTTAACGCTGTCAAAGTGTGACATTATTAGAACGCCCTTATCGCGCACAAGCTAATATCCAAGACTAATCACAATCGCAAAATATCTCCTACTGCAATTACAACTTTAAAACTACTTCCACAAGTAATTAAGATAATTGATTTGCATAATCTAGGGGAAAACACAAATTTAGCTTGACACCACCCGTTTCTAGGTGTTTCAAAATTCAATAAAATAAAGTTGTTTAAGACCTTTTCAAACCGCTTGTATTTCAAAACTTTCAAAATATTTACCTAGCTTCCATTTTTACAATTTTTCAATAAATTTAGATAACTAAGGGCCCATCTTCCAGCTTTTTACAACATGTGTGTAGTAAACATATTGCTATCCAATTATACTGGCATTTACTGTAAAATCTTATTTTTTAATTGTAATTTTGAAAATTTAGAAAAGTTTTATTTCTGCATTCTTACGTATGAAAATACAATTTCCAAGTTAATAATTATAATACAAGAATACAACCTGAATGTTCCCAATTTATACTTAGAAATTTTAGGAATTTATTTTATAAAAGAAATTGGATATTTGACTTGACTGTCTTACAGTACAGAAATTTATGTACCGTTATGAGTTATCAACTGTATAGCAATATCTACATATGCACATATATATATATATATATATATATATATATATATATATATTATTTTCACTTCTTGACCTTCAAAATATATAAATATACTTTTCTTGGGTAATAGGTCAAATTAAAAACACTAATTCAATCCATTAAATTTATCACTTCAAACGTTTCAACCCTAATTGCGGGTCTTTTTCAATGACATAGTTCTAAAAACATTACATTAAAAGTTTAAAAACTTAGCAGTTATCATCCCACCTTTTGTATGGAAACATACAACTTTTGATCATTCTTGCAAACTAAATTCCTATTTCAGTTACATATGTAGACAATTTGCTATTGGTCAATACTTAAATTAAACCTTAGATAATAAATTAAATATATACAATTAAAATCTCCCAAACTCATACATGTTGCTATTGGTCATAACTTAAATTGAAATCTTAAATAATAAATTAAATATATACAATTGGACATCTCTCAACATGTATTTTTAATTGTATATATTTAATTTATTATCTAAGGTTTAATTTAAGTATTGACCAATAGCAAATTGTCTACATATGTAACTGAAATAGGAATTTAGTTTGCAAGAATGATCAAAAGTTGTATGTTTCCATTCAAAAGGTGGGATGATAACTGCTAAGTTTTTAAACTTTTAATGTAATGTTTTTAGAACTATGTCATTGAAAAAGACCCGCAATTAGGGTTGAAACGTTTGAAGTGATAAATTAAATGGATTGAATTAGTGTTTTTAATTTGACTTATTACCAAGAAAAGTATATATATATATATATATATATATATATATATATACTGGTGCTTCAAAAATGTATACACACTTTGAACTTCCATAGAAAATTTATGTACCGTTCTACAAAGTTAAATTTCAGGAAAATAGAAAGCTGAAAGTCCAATGTAAATGAAACATAAATAACAAATGTTAATACTGTTCAAATTGGTGACCTGCAGCATCAATACAATTCTGAGTACGAGTCACCACAGATTCTGTACATCGTATCAAAACGTCCAATGAGATTTCTCTACACACTGCTTGAATCTCATTCCAAAGAATGTCTAGGTTACGTGGTTTACGTTTGTACACCTCATCTTTTACTGTGCCCCACAAGAAGAAATCCAGTGGTGTAAGGTCTGGAGAGCGTGCTGGAAACTCGATTGGCCCCCTGCGTCCTATCCACTGGCCCGACAAATTTTGATCCAGGTATGCTCGTACGTCCCTGTGATAGTGCGGCGGAGCACCATCTTGTTGAAAATAAAAATCATCATTACCGTATAATGCACGAATGGCAGGAAATATGGAATCAGCAAGCATTGTTAGGTAATTAATACCAGTTACAGTGCCTTCAAATCGAAAAGTTCCAATGAGTCCCCTTGAAGACAAACCGCACCACACATTTACACCAGGCAAATTTACAGCTTTTTCAATTGTAATGTGAGGATTTTCTTCACACCAGTAAACACAATTGTGCCTATTGACAGTTCCATTAAGTTTGAATTGGGCTTCATCCGACCAAATGATGCTACCCATAAATCCCGGTTCACGTATCACCATCTCCTGAATCCATTCACAAAATTGCAACCTTCGATCTGGATCGTCGTCATTTAGCTGTTGCACCAGCCTTGGAATGTAAACACGATACTTGCCTCTCTTCAGAATGCGTAGCACGCTGCTAGCACTTACATCACTTTCACGTGCCCCTTGCCTTGAAGATTTGTTAGAGAGCGTTGAAACAGTTCCAAGACTGTCGTTGATGACTCATCACTTGTAGCTGTTCGAGGCCGACCTGAATGACCTTTATGCACATCACACACTGTTCCATGAACTTCGAATTTGTCTCGTATGCGTGTAATTGTTAATCTTGAAGGTGGTTCTGTATCATACTCCCTTCTCCACTGTCTTTGAACTTCATTTACATTCTCAAACTTCCAGTACCACTTAATAACCTGCTTTCGTTCTTCAAAACTCAAACGTACGTCCGCCATGTTGATATTACAAATTCCAACTGATAATATAACATAGAGGGACGATTATGCTGGCACCTGGCGAAGAAATATAATATTAGCCTTCTAGTGCGGGAAAACTACAATAGTTTAAAGTGTGTATACATTTTTTTGAAGCACCCAGTATATATATATATATATATATATATCTATATATATATATATATATATATATTATAATGTCTAAGAAAGCTACTAAGAGTTATAAGGGTTGGTTAGTACCAGGTAGTATATGCCAAACAAAAATAATCCACTTATTTGATCACATAAACCTAAAAATGTATGTTTGCCGTATTTTATGTATACTAAAATACCATACAAATATAGTAGTTAAAATTAAGTGCCAAAAGGCAATTTTAAAATGACTAAGTGGCGTAGTAAGATGTGAAATGCTCAAGGGTTTATACCGAGTTGAATTTTTAAAAGCCTTTGAAAGTACATTTGCCGTCCAAAAGCCGGATGCGTCTATGAATGTTCACTATCAACATGCATCCAGGGTCAAGTGTAATTTATTTTGGTTTCATTTTCTATAAAATCAACTTTTGGACAATATTTGTAAACTCAAAATTATTAGTTAAAACATCGTAAAATGTGATTGGTTGAATGTAAAGATTTAGGACATATATTAGAATTTAGTGTGATTATGATATTGTATTAAAGACATGAACTTGGGTATGTGCGACACGGACTTAACTATTTGTGATGAATTTTAAGATGTAGTAGGCTAGTAGAGAATTAACATGGTCGCCTTAGAGAGTAAACAAAGCAGATTATTTTTCGAAACGATTTTGTAAAAGACGTGTTTTCAGAGATTATTTTCGAACCAATTTTGTAATAGACCTGTTTTCAGAACTGTGCTAATTTTGTATTCAGATAATAAAAGTAATCAATTTTTAAAATGAGTTTAATTGAAAAGTGGTAAAAGATACAAGCATAGGAATTATAAAGGGAATAGTAGTGATTGTGCGACGGAAAATTAGTGGATTTGGAGGGTGGTTTAAAGTTAGAAAGGTATCGAGAGTGGTTATACAGAAAGAAGTTTGATATTGGAGTGTGGTTTAAAGTTAGAAGGTCATCGAGAGTGGTTATACAGATTAGAAGTTGGATATTGGAGTGTGGTTTAAGGTTAGAAGGAGCATCGAACAGAAAGATAAAGAAACGAGCAGATTGGAGATTAGATACGGAGAAGCGGACGGTTTTATAGAGGAAACAAGAATTCGAAGTGGATATTAGCAGAAGGGAAGTTGAAACACGGTATTTTCTAAATTCTAAATTTGGGTTAATCATTTCAGATATTGGGGAACAGTAAATAGTCGAAGACACCTGGAAGCAGCACGGAAATTCAAGAGCAGCAGTGTGAAGACGTATACGGTAATTAGGATTTTGTGCCAGGATTCAGCAAGGCATCGACGGAGTATAGACCAGGTGAGTTTTTAAAATCATATTTTTTTATACGTCAAAATTTAGTCATATAAAATTTGGTTGTAATTTAATTTGGCACATAGTAACTTTGATATAATTAGAAATTTTGGCATATACTAAAGTAGAGTAGCAATTTTAGTAGTAAAACGAAAGGGTGCACGTTGGTTGGACTTAACACAACTACTTATAACGGAAACCCACTATAAGCAGTTGAATAACCTGAGATTAAGAGTTTTAAATAGTCGAGGCATTACATTAAATAGTTTATAAAAGAACCAACCAAACGGTGCAAGTACAAGGGGCGTGCATTAGGTGTGCACATTTTACAAAAGTATAAAATAAAGGGTATAATATAGGTGAAACACACAGAAAGTAGAGGGGTAGGGTATATAATAATATATATCTATATCTATATCTATATATATATATATATTGTAGTGGATTTAAAAGGTTAAATTTGGGGGTCAACAAAGCAATTTCCTAACACCCTGTATAGAGAAAGGAACCATTTATATACGCGCAAAATTAATTTCATTTATTTAATTTAAATTAACAAGTATTGACATAATTTTATTATTAGGGGTTAGGAGGTAATAGATTCATAAAGAAAATCAATTTTATAAGCCAATAGAAATTATTAATTAATTTAATTTATTTTAATTTAAGGGGTTATAACGTCAGAAAACGCAGCAGAGCATGAAAAATCAATAATACCAAGGCGAAAAGCTTTCCTAACGAACAAACAGACGTCGGTTATATAAAAATACTGTGAAACGTAAACTCCTAGAAATGTTATTTTAAACGATCATTAATTAGGCACAGCTGCACTTTGGAAAGGTCACCTTCCGGTTATTTGTGTATATAACAAGCCGAGATTTAAGGAAATATTGTTTAAGCGTCGGTGGTTTTGCATAAACGCTAACAAAAGCTTCTTAAAGAGCAGAAAAATTGCACAATTAATAATATGTTACAGAATGAGACGGGCATAGAAGCATGCATTTTAGTAGTCAAGTATTCGATCCACGTGGGGTTCATAAAGGCGCAGGCAATTATATCGATTTTCTACAACGCAAGCAAGGTTAGAATGCGACATCAAATATGCATAAGACAGGAATAGAGATATTACAGGCGGAGTTATAAGACGTCACTGAAATGTATGATTGGTCGAAATAGATAGTTTTATAACAGACGAGCGCGTGATAGGTGGATGTGATAGTTTTGTTTGTTTGTAGCGAGTTGACGAGCAATATTTCTAGAAGTTTAAAACGGTTACACAAAATTTGCGGAAATTTTATTTTGCAATTAGGTATTTCGCGTTTAGTGTGGCCAACAGGGGGCTGATTTTATCATATAAATACGGTAGGAAAATTAATAGCTCTCTCTTTTTAATTTTGCATCGCTTACGACGTACAAAATTCTACTGACGAGGCTTGTAAGTATTCAAAATTTGTAAATTCAATAATACAGTATTAGATTGTTGTGGCCTTATGGTTAGAAACGCGAATAATGTCGAGTTTATTTAAATTTAACTGAGGTCCAACGAATACTTTAACAAGCTCGTAAATATACATGGATTTGGATATTGAAATAGATATTTGATGAGTAGCATGAAGCGCAGCGTAGAGCGTGTTCATCTTTAAACATCTGGTGGAGCCGCACGCATAACCACTAGGCCGAGGGGTTCAGAAACATAATACATCGTCAACGGAGATGGAATGTTCGAGTTTTTCCAGGTAACGCAAGTTAAGGTTCAGGCCTTTGGAGCAGTGTTTTTAAAAAACGTTTCCAAACTCTTAACACATTTATTTGTTCTTAAACAGAAATTACAATGGAATTTAGAAAAACTGTAAAAAAACTTTAATTCGAAAACATTTAATTAATTGTAATAAGGTGAGTAGCTCGAACAACAAAGCATGGAGTTCGAAGACTGACTGCCGGGCCTTGAGCTCCCGGGCTTTTTATAATAACCTGCCCCTCGCACGGCTGTGGGAACTTGCAGATCTCATGTATGCTTTTCTCTTAATTCTACACTTTATTACATTGTAACCATCTTATTTCTAGGTAATTACGGTATGTTAACCGCCTACGACCTGCCATCTGCAGTATCACTGCCCTCTCGGATGCAAAGTTGCATATCCGGTCTCATGAACTGTTGATAACCTCTCTGGGTTAGCCTTGTATTACATTGTTGCAATGAACTTATACTTTATTTAACAATTTCTAATAATTCCTATTAGATTCAATATTTTCAATATATACATATATATATATATATATATATATATATATATACAGTGTGTCCCAAAAAGTTTTATACAAATGGCGAAAAAGTTTATCTTACATTTCACAAAAAAAAATATTCTTGATAAAAAGCTCTGCATGACTTGTAGATCCATAATTAAGTACAAAATTTTTAAAACATTAGCTGGAATACAGGGAAAACCAAAATCATGATTTGGAGTGATAGTAAAATACGCTCAAATTGTATTGGAGAGCAAAATGTTCATTGAAATTTTTATTAAATAGCAATAAATTATGCCCACTTTGTAGATAAAAATTAAAAGATATTCAATAAACACATGAGCAGTTGTTAAATTAATGCCCAGTACACAACATCGTATGATCCCGTTCATAATAAGCGCCTAATTTTATGTTACTCATTTTTTTTACTCACGTTCTTGATAGAGTGCTTTGGAATAGCTAAGAACTGTCAACAAATGTCAATTGTTACATAAGTGTGTGTTTACAATAATTAGAAATGCCAGTAAAATTGAGTATTAAAGATAAAATTGAAATTGTTCTTATTGTTGGAGAAAATTATAAAACATGTAGGGAAGCAGCAGAAATTTTTAGTAATCGACACCCCGATAAAATAATACATTTCACAATGGTCAGATATGTAATAAATAATTTCACGAGTTTTGAAAGTGTTGAAAATAAATTTAGAAAGAAACATCGGGTATGAGTTCGAAATGAAGAAATTGAAACTGCTGTGATGCTATCGGTTGTGGAAAATCCAAAATGTTCACTTCGAAGAAGGCCCAATTTATTGAATGTAAGTGAAAATACAGTTGCACGAATTATAAAGTCAAATAAATTTAAACCATACAAACCCCAATTTACCCATACTATAAAACAAGGAGATAACGTACGAAGGTTTGAATTTTGTGCTCATATGCAAGGAGAATTGGAAAATAACAGATTTGCGACACGACAAGTACTGTTCTCTGACGAAGCAACGTGTACGTCTAATGGTACAGTAAGTTCGCAAAATTGTCGATGATGGAGCGATGTTAATCCCAATTTCCATGTCCAAACCAGAGATCAATATTCATTTAAACCTAATGTATGCTGTGGCATTTACAAAGACAGAATTGTTGGACCATTCTTTTTTCGAAATAACATGAATGGGGAAAGATACCTACAATTTTTAAATAATCAGTTGTCAGACTTTCATGATGAACTACCGCTAGATGAACGAGAAAAAATATGGTACCAACAGGATGGAGCACCATATCACTGTAAGAGAACTATTAGGAATTTTCTCGTCCACACTTTTAACGGTAAAGTGATCAGACGGGACATGGAGTTTCTTTGTCCACCAAGGTCGCCAGACATAACCCCTCTAGACTTCTTTTTGTGGGGCTACTTAAAAGAAAAAGTATAACTTCAGAGGCCATTTCAAGATGTTGATCATCTTGAAAGAATCATTAAAGATCCATGTGAAGCTATAACTCCAGATGTGGTTAGAAATATCATAAATGAATTTAGTCAACGAACAATCACCTGTTTAGAAAGGAACAATGGATACGTTGAAGTTCCGTAGTATTTAAGTAATTTTACATGCTCTCCATAGAATTTATTAGTTGTGATTATTCATTGTTGATAAATTGATAAGAGGTTTTCAATTGTTTATCATGTCTTATTCATTTATTCAATAAATAATCTAATTAATAAAATTTTCTAATTATTTTCTGGGAAAATAACAAATTTACAAAGTGGGCATAATTTAATGCTATTTAATAAAAATTTAAACGAACATTTTGCTCTCCAATACAATTTGAGTGTATTTTACTATCACTCTAAATCATGATTTTGATTTTTTCTGTATTCCATCCAATGTTTTAAAAATGTTGTACTTAATTATGGATCTACAAATCATGCAGAGCTTTTTATCAAGAATAATTTTTTTTGTGAAATGTAAGATAAACTTTTTCTCCATTTGTATAAAACTTTTTGGGACACACTGTATATATATATATAGATAATTGGGGATACATAACTCGCATTAGAATTTGCTGTTCTTTTTTATAAACTGTTGAGATTACTTGTGATATGTGAAAGTGAACTTTGATGGTATTTTTCTTTATTTTACGTATTAAAAAAAAAGATACGTATAGCTGACTATTAATATGGTATTTTGAATATAAAACAAAAGGTGTACGTAAAGCTTATTGAAGTGCTTGATGAATTTAAATTTAATTGTTAAGAGTACATGGTTTTTTTGAAGTTTGTAGTAATAGTATGCAAAGTGGAAAGTATACATTGATAAACTGGGTTATCATGAGCTCACCATACTCCAGTGTGTAGTAAGAAACCAAGTTCAGGTATTATTTGGGGTCCATTTACTCCTGTTGCATTAAACGTGTTAGAAATTTTCATTTTAAAAACTTGGACTTTACAAAAATAGCCTTTATTGGGGTGTAACTTGAGCACCGAACTGTAAATAACTTTGAATTATTATTTGTAAATAGTGGTTAATAAATATTGTATGATTGTTGTATTATTTTGTGATATTATTGAATGGGGTGTGAACGGTAAAGAGAACGAGAGTAAATTTAGGTATACGAGAAGAAGCACAGCTGAGCTAGCCAGGGAAGCTGCTGAAGAAAATAATTCGATGAAGCAGAATACGGGTAAGAAAATTTTTGTAAAAATTTTATATGCGTGAAAATAAATTTTCTTTTTGAAAACTGGTGAGGTCCGGACCAAAAAAAAAGGTTATACGGCAATATATGACGGCCCAGCGTTGGGGCTTGAATGATTTTTAAGGAGTTCCAGAGATTGATCCAAGTTCCACGGCAATATATATATATATATATATATATAAATTTCAATTTTTTCCGGATTCTATTATATTTAAGTGGGATCTATTTTTGGAATTTACTTTTCAATGATCTCTAGTATATATATATATATATATATATATATATATATATATATATATGTAATATAATAGAATCCGGAAAAAATAAAAATTTCCCTAAATTCATGATTTCGCCCTGTATAATACAAGCGTACTTTTATTCATTAAAGTGTCAAGTAGAAATTCAATTGCGCGTGTACAAATAATCACCCTGTAAGGTATAAGCGCATTGTAAATAAATAGCAAACAACGTAAGCCGTACATGTAAAAATAATTAATTATAAGATACCCTAAAATAGCATTCAATGCGAACGCAAATCAATCATTTTAAAATAACTACAAAGCTATTTATTTTCAATTATTAATTATCAATATATTTTTGATAAACAAGCTTTTCATGTGCTGCAAATAGCATAGAATAGTGATAGCTTTAAGCATTTAGCATAAAAACTACAATCAATCTTGTATTTAAAACTATAATTTCAATCTTGAAACACATTTTACCGTGAAAGCAAATATTTGTCATAAAATGCAACTAATTTGCATTATAAATCCATTAAAGTTTAAATTAATTGCCTTGTGTATTACCTAAATTCAATTTAATTAATACATGTTCTCGTATTTTCAATAGGAATTGAGAAAAAATACGTCAACTTCGTTGAACTTATTAATAGATTAACGTTTATTCTACGAAGTGTGCCGAATAATTAAAAAAAAACGTAAAATGTAACAAAAATTGATAAAAGTTATTTAATACCTTTCGGAACTACTAGATTAGTATGCGACGCTACAATAACCTTGGGTGTTAAACAAGGACAAACAACGCACGTAACTAATACCTGAAAGAAGTAACGAGGTAATAAAAGTCCATGATTTTGAACGCTAAGAGGATTTTTCAAAAAATTACATAAGATCGGCGTATATTATTGGAAATGGAATCGCGCAAAAACTACTACATTTCAGAAATAGATAATTGTGTATATATAAGCAAGCGTTTATTAAATAAAGTCATTCCTAAATTCGATCGCGAAATGTTGTTTTGATTAAGTGGCGAGCGGTTGCTTTATGAATAAGCATACTATAATTTATTAATTACAATGTTACAATGAATAAAGAAGTGATGTTTTAAATGTAACCTGATGTTAAAAAATGGAAATTATTAAATTTAATTATATACAATGAAGATGTAAAATGCTTCGATATAAAAAGCTATTAAAATTATTATTGAAAAATCACACCGAGGATACACGTTGGTTTCTAAATGGAGATTTTATGCACCATCTGGTAAACTGATTGGACGTCAATTTAAAATAAAAAGATATTTAATTACGAGTTGGATAAAACGCGCTTTGTGGATTTTTGCAAATATTAATTGTTTGTAACTGAGATATAAATTTTGTCATTCAGTTGAGATAGAATAAGTTCTAACCATTTTATATTTGTAAGGATTTTTACAAGGCAACTTTGTGTTCAGGGTTCAAAACACTCTGACCTTTTAATAGATTATCTGTAAAAGATTTTTGACCAAACAAACCCTACAAGCGTGGGAATAAACAAAGTCGGGTAAAATATCCATAAGAAAAGAAATTTAGTGCTGTAAATTTAAGATAAGGTAAGAAAAATTTTTATAGGTAAGTAAATAAGTATTTGTTGGAAATATTTTTATGTTAGAAAGAAACGATGTTGTAAATGTTCTATATGCTTTTGTATGAAAGAAATTATTTCATACTGTATAAATGCTTTGTAATATTGCTGTTTGATTTTGTTTTTGAGAACCCTCACATTTCGGTTGGGCTAACCAGGCAAAGTTCGAAAAGAAGGTAAGAGAATAATTTCAAATTTTACAATTTGCTGTATCACAGCACTCTTTTAGTGACGCTCTCAACGCGGCGTTGTCACAGCAATCGTCCAGCGGCGCCTCAAATGTATAATATATATTGCTATGCTACTGGCGGATTATCGAGCCCCGACGTTGGGCTGTATATTTATTTGCTATGCTATTAGAAGAATTATCATGCCCCTACGTTGGGCCGTTATATTTATTTATTTGCTATGCTATTTACGTAATCTAAATTATTGGACCACCATTTTAATATTCACTATTAAGTGTAAGTATCTCCTCCTCCAGCTGTTTTCTTAATATTGCTATCAACTGGACTTTATCGCTAAACAACTCTTTCTACCAATGGCAAAATTCGATACGTTACCGCCTTGCGGGTTATCGTTTTCCTATTCAACTTGTGGCTCCGCCTTTGTACTATTTAAATCTTATGACCTCGGCTAGCATTTATTTGCAATTATAAAATTCAGTAAATTTAGATTTTATATAATGAAACCAATATGTTATGTACAGCTTTTGAAATTATTTGTAATACATTTCTTATAAATTTCATTTATTAACAACCATCTGGTATGTACTCAAAAACCCAAAGTCACCAAAGAAAATTTATTATCTTTACCAACAAAGTGTAGAATATTCTAAACCTGTTTTCTTATTACTCATTCAATATGTATGCAACCTCTTTTGTTGACTTCTTCACAAGCATATCATATTTAGCAAATTCAATATTAAAAATAAAATAAAAATTCATATAGAAAAACAAATGTCTTATAACTAAAAATCTGACCTGGTTTTATCTTTTTCACATCGACGCTTCCAATAAAAATGATCTTCCCCAATTCTGGATTCCATTCAAATTATTACACTATGGACCACACCATTAAATTATATACCCCAATTTATTTCAATTCTTCAAACTTTAGACTTTTATCATTCTTGCCCCAGACTTAAAATTGTAGTTTGTTTCATCCCTGTACTTCAAGATTGCATTATTCTTCTTTTCCCCTTGACATTTAAATTGTATTACTGTATTTTTCTTAACATCAGAATCCTAGTATTTCCCTCAGACCTCGAAACCCTATTATTTTTATGTCTTAGTCTACAATAAATTCATTAAAAACGTACTTACGTTTAAACGGCAATTGTAATCTTCATATTCGCACTCATTTTATTTTTCACTTTTATACTTATTACGTATTACTTTATTTAATGGCAATGCACTTCGGCCTTCATTGAGTTCAAAACTGACTTTCTTATCAAGGTGCTTGCTAATATATTCTTTATTTCCCACTCCATTAGTGGGTATGGTCTAGAACTCGTCGCTTGTTTCTGACCAATCAAATAATTGCTTTTAGAGCAGTTTCTGATGCAATGCTCCACGCTTTCCCATAATCACAACCTGCCCGCAGCTGTCTTTCATTATCAACATGCTGTATTTTGATAGATTACTTGCTTTTCTATAAACAACTGATGCAACCCGACTTTAAATTTTCATGTTTACATGTGATTCACGCAATTTTTAATCATTTCTCTTATCAAAATGGTTGGATCTTTGTACGCATTTATATTAACTGCCTGAAACTCTATTTCTATATCCGTATTAATTTAATTGTCTGGAACTCTTCTTCTTAATGCGTGTCTAATTACACTTTATCATTTATTTCTCAATATACGCGTACTTCCACTGAAAAATATCCTTATTTGTTTTACCTAAATTGACAAAACTTTATCTACAGGGTATTTAATATTTACTATCTACTTAATACATGTACTTCTCATTCCTACGCCAACCATGCGTCTTCCTATGTTTACCTGCGTCGCCCAAAAACTATTTCTACTTTATATACAGGGTGTTGACTACTTACTATCTACAAACTATGTCTATTTCTTAATTAGTTCCTTAAATAAGTGTAGTTTTCTGCTGACTATTCTAATTACTCATTCCCGAACGACCTTTACTATAACGTGCACCCTTAAGCAACCCCTTATCACAGCAGTATATATATATATATAAACATCTATATATATATATATATATATTGCTGTGATATCCCCTTTACAATCCCCACAATTGGTCATAATTAATATTATTGCTGTGATATCTCTTATTATACGACGCTAAAGATTGTTTAACCCTTACTCTTTCTACTGTTTAAATAAATTTAAATGAAGCAATCCAAAATGATACAGTATAATGATTGATAATAATATATACTATTTTATATAAATTCAAAATTTAGCCCCTGAATAGAACTTTAACATTTACCAAATTTACGATTTCCCGAAAGCCAGCAAAAATATATTTTTAATTACTTTTAAGTACCTTCGAACGTTCTAAGATGCATTCCCTGTTTTCAAATTCTCAAATGACCTTTTTGTTGACTCTTACAGACATACAATGTGTAGCACATATTAAAATTGAAACAGTCTTTAACTAATAAAATATTTAAGGTCGTTAACCTGCATTTTTCTTTCCTTGTCACTGGAATTGCTTCAGATATCTGTATTCAGCATCCCTTGTTACACTCGTTCTACTTATTGCTTGTAGTTTCCTTCGGATTCTATGAGTGTCCTTACTTTTGTTTAATTGGTCGTATTTTCAGTCGTATTTTTATATTTTCCTTTTAGAGGTCATTTTAGAAATATATTCAAATATTTAATTTAGATGTGGGACGATATTGATTTAGATCAGTATCAGGACATTGATTTATAGCAGTTTCAAGATATTGATTTAGAGCAGTATCAGGATATTGATTTAGATCAGTATCAGGACATTGATTTAGAGCAGTTTCAAGATATTGATTTAGAGCCCTGAATTGTAAAATATTACAATAAATTTTATTTAATAGTTTAACTTACGTTGTGTAGATCGGCTATAATTCGTTGCACAAATTTGGCACTTTCAAATTTTTACTTATACTAAATTATAGACTTTTCACTAATTAATACTGTTACGTAAATTTCTACTGCATACTGACGTGATTCTTGCCTTGTTTTAGATGAACTGAATGTTTATTCATTCTCCAGTGTATTTATAAGCCCTCCTATCGATGCTTTAATTGGTGTGCGGCGCGTGTTTATTGATAATCTCCGCCTATATCTGTAGTTCTTAGGATTTCTCAATTTCCCTGGTTTCAGTTGTTGTACTTTCGTTCTATTCCTCACGTCTACATTCAATATATCATAGCATCTTCTTAGAATTTCCAAATATCCATTTTGTCACGTATTTATACTTGTCGTTTAAAAGTCCAAAACTTATTGTACAATTAACCGTCTGGTGTTTATTTGTTATTAAAATATGTTGGTTTTCTAAACAAATGTACTATTTCTAGTCACGTATTTAATGACGTATTAAAATGCGTTTTCTTATACATACGTTGATGTTTTCGACGAAATTATTAAATATCCAGAATGCCAGTTTATCTATCTTTCCCGATAATGTTTTTATATTGATGCAATTAGTTGCGTTTAAAACCTTATCTTAAAACGTATTACACGACGTACACATTATTACTTTAGCTAAATGGTATAGGATTATTGCAAAATGAGCTTCTTTCTTATGCATTAAATCAAATATACTATATATAAAATGTGCTCGCAATTGACTTTTTCTAAAATAGTCGATTTACTCCTATAATAGACGGAATTATTTGGTTTTCTTAAAGCTAAAATTATTTATATCTACCATACAACCCCTATGACTTAATCTACCCTTAAACTAGCCTCTTATCATAGCAATATATATATATATATATATATATATATATATTTATATATTCTGCTAAGGATTGTCCGGGGTTGTACACCTAGTAAAAGATGCTACAGTGAATGTTTCTAATTGCCCGTCGTCTAATTATTTTTACTAGCTCTTTGATTGATAAAATGACTGTAATCATATATCAGATTTATAATAGTACCAAACAATCGTCTTAAAAACAATCCTTCAAATACAAAATAATGCATCCACAATGACGTCTTCTTACAAAGAATATCTAAACTACAAAATTAATAAAAAACAACTTCCGCTTAGCATATTCCTTATATACTCCATATAGAGTCCAGCAGCCGCGGCTACTCCATAAGGGCTTAAAGGCTAGAGCCCCCCAGGTTATTTTAAGAAATAGGTACCGTAAATAAACTTTTCGGCTTAAATTAATTCATCGTAAAATGATTACTCAAAACTAGAGATCGAATGCATAAATGCTTTCAGCCCGGCATTTTTAAGTGGTCTCAATAAATAAATTATAAATGCTACATGTACAATGAAAATGATGTATAGTAAACATATCCCGACGTCATCCTTTCGTCAGCAACCATATCTAACCGTTTTAATGAAAATTAACACCAAACTGCATATAATTCTTTTAAGATTTGTGGTTTAAATGATCAAATGTAACACTGATATTAATATTTTAAAATTATTTAAAAGAATTACGTTTTTCGCTATATTCATTTTACATCCAACATTTAAGCAAAAATAAATAAATACCTGTCCTAGACATTTCTACAGTGCTCCGGGCTCAATTCTATTGAGCCCAGCTTCAATGTAAATCTTATAGGAAATCGAACGTCGACGAATTCTGTCGAAAGCAAATAATAACAGCTTCAGATAGCTTTAACAGGGCTCTCGTTATTAGAGCCCTTAGCCTCAGTATCTGTTGGTATTTCAAGGTGTGTTTTTTGTTGTCCGGTACTAATTTGCGTGAGCGTAGAGATTATTTCACTTGTTTTCGTTGAAAGTAAAGACCGTGTCTTGTTTTGTGAGTATAGTCGTATTGTATAATTTTTCAACCAAACTTACGAAGTAAGTTAGGTTAATATAATCGCTACGTCGTCATCGTCGCCGCCGTCGCCGCCGTCGTCCGTTGCCATATTCCCATAATGATACAATAAATGATATATATGTACCTTGTTTAGTTTTTTACGCTGATTATAAATGTGCTATACACTTTTCGATATCTCATTTAGTTTTCGATATAATCGAATTTATTTGAGAAATGTTAACAGTACAAACTAATATAATCTTTAATATATATCCAAATGATTCTTATTATCATTTCGGCTTCAACATCACATTATATAATTTTTGTGCAAAAGAAGATCAATTAGTTCGCGAGCCTTTAGCTGTAGTTCATTGCGCTGGAAATGGCAGGGATGTGATACATAGAGATCACTATGAAGCAATCATTCCTAATTCGGCTGAAGATATTCCAACCGTACATCAAACTGACTTATTCGGAGGAATCATAATACCCGGGACTAATCAAGAATATATGTTAACAATTTTAATTAATTATTCTCTATTTTTCTGTTTTTTTTTGAGTGGTGCTAGGAGCTTATATTATTAAGTAGTCCGACTCGAACTTGATTAAAACAATAAAATTTATTAAATTATATTTATAATAATAATAAAATTATGTTTAACATTTAAGTACTAGTTATTTAATTTAAAATATATAATTTTCTTTTATATAATTTCCGTAAGTTTGATTGTAAGGCATACATGCGTCTTAGATTTTTTTGATTATTATTTTGAATTATTCAAGATGACTGAAAATAATATTTCTAATATAATCGAAATTAAATTTAAAACTCTTCCATTAGCAGAAAAGGTGAAAATTAAGAACCTAGGCTGTCCCACACCGGATTTAAATATGAAACAGGTAGATAAGGTTGGAAATCGTAGTTTCACAAGGCATTTTTCAAAAGAAATTTATAAAAAAATGTCAGTGGATTTCCGGATGCTCTCAATCGAATGCTCTATTTTGTTTTCCTTGCCATTTATTTTATTGTGACGGAATGGACAAAACATGGTCGGAAAAAGGCTTTAAAGATCTGAAGCAAAGTCTTGCACGGATTTGGCTATGCTAGGTTCCGTGAACATTGCGGTTCAGTTAGATTCCGCATATAGGAAGAACATTATGAAGCATAATGAGCAGGTGACTAAAAATAGATACATTTTAAAAAAAATTATCAATTGTATTAAATTTTGTGGAAAGTTGGAATTGTCATTGAGAGGACACAATGAAAAAGAAGATTCCGAAAACCGTGAAATTTTGTTAGAATTAATTGATTTTACTTCGGAATTGAATGTAATTTTAAAAGAACATTTACACAAAGCGAGTGTATTTAAAAGTACATCTAAAACTATGCAAAACGAGATTTTAGAAAGCATGCTTGCAGTGTGTCGTCAAGAAATTCAAGATCAAATTAAAGGTCGTAAATTTTTGGCAATTCAGTGCGATGAAGCGACTGACATTTCAAATCAATGCCAAATGGTAATTATAGTTAGATATTTCTACAGTGGAAATATTTATGAGAGATTTTGGACATTTCTACGAGTAATAGATAAAACAGCTAACGGTTTAACGGAGTGTATTGAGCAGGAATTAGATAAATTAATATTAAACTCGCCATCTAAACTAATCGCTCAAACTTATGACGGTACAAATGTTATGAGTGGTTCTGCTAGTGGAGTTCAGTCAAAAATAAAACTTAAATATAAAAATGTCCATTTTGTCACTGTTATGCCCATCAATTAAATTTAATTATGCAGAAAGCAACTAGTCAAAATGCTAAAGTTAAAATTTTTTTTCTAATTTATCCGTAATTCCTGCTTGTTTTCTCATTCTAATTACATGTGTGATGTGCTAAAAGAAATAGTGAAGCAAAAATAGCCCACTGTTGCTGCCACACGTTGGAATTATAATATTCGTATTGTAAACGTCGTATATGACAATAGAGAAAACTAATCGAATGCTTTGAGGAATTAGAAGAAAAATGCAATAAAACTATTACCTGCAGGGAAGCATATGGTTTGCGTAGAATTCTGGAAGATTCTGATTTTGTGTTTTTTCTCAATTTATTTCATAAAATTTTTCCACATGTTAACATATTATTTAATCAGTTTCAAGCTAGAGATACAGACAGTGTTGCACTAAAAAGAAAAATGGAAGACTTTGAAAAGATAATCGCATCTGCTAGAAATTCAACTGATGAGATAGAAAAAATATAATCTGAAACAATACTAAAAGAAGAAAAATTAGTAACGTGGAAAATCGGAATTTGATTGCTAAAGAAGTGTGCGATACAATAGCTGTTCAGATGAAGGACAGGCTCTCATACTGAACTTATTTAGAAGCCGCATTTTTAGTGGACGTAATTAATTTTGATATTTACTCAAAAATATTTCCATCATCGCATTTCCAATCGATTGTTAAGTGTTATCCGATGTTACAGCCAGACAAATTGAGGACTGAATTGGAAGTGATGAACTCAAGAACGGATTTTAAAAATATTTTAGGCGGCTTAAACATGCTTTCCTGGTTGACCCAAAATAGGTTAAACGAAATATTTGGCGAAACAATAAAATTATTAAAAATTATAGTCACAACCCCAATGTCCACTGCCGAATCTGAAAGATGTTTTTCAACTCTTAATAGGATTAAAACTTATCTAAGGAACACAATGACCGAAGAACGTCTTAATGCCTTAGCAATGATGTCAGTCAACAAAAACTTAATATATAACATCAACAATTTTGACGAAAAAGTTATAGACCATTTTATTGCTCAGAAAGACAGAAGGCTTGATTTCGTATACAAGCAGTAAAATTATTATTACGTGACAAGTAGAGTACAGTGTGTGACTTTTTGTACATAAACCTATAAACAAGTGTATACAATAATTAATGGGTTTGTGTGAGTGACTAGGCTAAATACACCAAACCACCAAAGCCACTGAAGTGAGTGTTGCTTATGATATCTTGTATTATATTCATACCATAAGCAGTTAGAGCCCCTCAAATAAAATCACCACGAGCCGCCACTGGAGTCCAGGATATCTTTTTAAAACTAGGATGATCACTCAATCTAAGCAAATCTTTAACAAGTGATTACCACTCATAAACAACCCCATAATTAAATCTTCCTTAATATGCACAATAATTATCTTTATTCTCTTTATTCCCTCCAATCAGAATCAAGTATTTTATTTCCTATATGGTTTATATTTACAGTAATGCGAAAACATTTCAGTAGTCACAATGAAGGGGTAGTAACCAAAATAGGTAGTTAATAGTGCAGATAGTTTAAGAAACAGGATTTGTAAAAACAGCTATTTACAAGAACAATAGTAATTACAAAGACTGACAGTTCCAAAAACGCGCGGTAAACTGTTATCTGAATCTCTCTCGTACTTATTTTGTTCTAGAAGAATGTGCGTGTAAGTGCTCTTATGGTTTCAAATTAGAGGACGGACGTATGCCAAACGTCTGTTGGAAAATGTTGGATTACATATTTGTATGAGAGTAAACAAAACTGGAGATGCATTTACTCCAGATAAAAGTTGTTTCGGGACTTACTTATTTAACAAATATATGAATATTTCATACATGCCGATAAATATGTAGTCTCTGTAAGGACAATTGTTCATAGTGCAGTCCTAGTTGCGTTTTAAACTATGGCAAGCACGCCGTGAATACGATGTTTATAACAGCAGAGTCCTTGTAGCATTTGGTAATGGCGATTTAGTAAAATGTGAAGCGGTGGCGTTGATACAAAAAGTTGTTTGTGTGTGTAAGGGGACTAATGTTTAATTCAGAACAGATTAAAGTAGTAAGGTTAATCTCAGAGGAAAACCACTCCACTGCCTACATCCATATCTTACAAGTAACACAAACCGACCATCTCAAATATTTAGCACCCTTCTTCCATTCATTCAGAGCAAAATTAAAAATACATTGTACACTTTTTCAAACCTCTGTTTAACATTTCCACCCTAACTAATTAAGATTGAATTTTCAAACTAATCGAAAGAATATTTAACTGCATTCAGAACCGACATGAACCTCGGAGTATTTGAATTTTGTAGCGTTTCTGAAGTCTTCAGCTAAACATCTTATCAATTCCTTTGACAATAGTTCAAAGAAACGTAAAAACACAAGGGAAATATGTATACAAAAGTGTTGATAGAATGAAACCGCATTAAACATGATGTTATTGTGACTGGGATGAAATTGAAATGTTAATACATTGAGTTAACATGTTACAATATAGATTCAATGTAGATGGAAAACCGAATGTATCAGAAGTTAGAAATTGTAAAAGAAACTGTGCGAAATACAACAGGGACCTTATTAGAAAGTTACACATTAAATGGATCAATCGGTTCGGCTTATTGAAATTTTGTACGGTAAATTCGGTTAGAAATGTAATTTTTCTCACGTCAAACACAAAATATGATTTTGATCTCTTGTACGTCTCTTGAGAGTTGTCTTCAATAAAAACAGTCACTTTATTACGGCAACTGCGGGACGATTGATGAAATCCAATAACTGCTGTACACTTACACGGCGTCTATGATTTCTTGCTTACTTTGCATAACAATATAGGATAAAATATTTCGCGCTACTGACGGCTTATTCTTTATGCCAAAATCTTAAATTGGTGGGAACTGTATAACACAAGAGAACTGTAACCTTCAGTTACTAGAAGCATGTTATATATTTATAAGATAGAATTTTGTATTCTTTACTTACAGTAACGACGAAGTCAAATTATAGGAACTTTTAACGTTTTAGAAAGTACAGTACAATTAAGGATATAGCTAAACCTGCTCCTGCAATCAAAATATATCTTTTAATTATACATAATTATATCCTGAAATGTGCTATTTCGAAGCCAAGGGAAAGCACTTCCAAGTGGATTGAGATGTCCAAAGGTTCCGGGTTCGAATCCCGACACGGTCCGCTTGAAAAATATTAGGCGAGCATTTTTCACAAAAATAGGAAATCGTTCGGATGAGAGGTAAAATGTAGGTCCCCTGTCTGAGTGTTGTCACGCACGTTAAAGATCCCTACTTTGCTTGGAACAGCAACGGTTCGGCAAAATTCCAAATTTCCATGTAAAAAAAACTCGCTTCCTGGGCAATGTAGTACTTTCAGGTGGAGCATTGGAAAATCAAATGTAAGGATAGAGATGTCTAATGAGTTTGAATACCTATGCAGTGTTTACATAGGGCAATTTTTGTAGCGCTTAGAACAGTGGTCCTCAACTTTTTTTTTTCTTAAAGAAAAGTGTTAAATGGTTTTATGTTTGGCGGCACAATAAAATATTATAAGTAAGGATAATGATAGTTTAATAAGATAAATATATTATTAATTATAAATAAGTCTATTAACAGATCTACAAGTAACTTTCCAAAGATTGACACGTATTTTACACGTCCAATATTTATTTTTGACATTCATCTATCCGCGTGTGTGTGTGTGTGGGTGCGTGGGTGCGTGCGTGCATGGGTGCGAGGGTGCATGCGTGCGTGCGTGCGTGCGTTGCGTGCGTGCGTGCGTGCGTGCGTGCGTACGTACGTGCGTGCGTGCGTGCGTGCGTGCGTGTGTGCGGTCGCGTGTATGTGTGTGTGTGGGTGCATGCGTGCGTGCGTGCGTAGGTGCGAGGGTGCATGCGTGCGTGCGTGCGTGCGTGCGGTCGCGTGTATGTGTGTGTGTGGGTGCGTGCGTGTGTGTGTGTTGCCTAGCGGTTTCAAACCATTTAGTACCCTAATAAGGAGTGGTTTGGAGTAAGTGCCTTGTAGCTTTCTTTAGATAACAGAATATACATCGACGGTCTAGTGTTTATTATATTTTCCTCTTCTACAAACACTGTATATGAGCCGAAGCAGGCGTTCTTGAAGTGTGTTTGTATACTTTTTTAAGTTCTTTAGCTAAAACCTTACCAGCACGCCTACATTTGGTACCATTGTCGCTAAAAGTTGTAGCATGTTTAATTTGATAAGTAATTATTCGCATTGAATCACGAGGATAATGCGCCAAGCGTGCCTTATTCTCTAATAATTTTCCATATAGTACATAATGGAACGCTTCGTTTTAATAATCTTCTTGTAGTAAAATGTCTGTGTGACATAAAATTATTTTGTCGAGCATCTCTAGCAATCTGTTTCTTTCGTATTTCCCCACCTTTAACCGCGAGTCTGTGAATCATCGCTATGATTCGTTTCAAGTTTTGTTCGTTAGTCGCACCTTAGCTATCAATCCATCAAGATGTTTTCCAGGCTAGAGGCTTGCGACCTTTGATTGAATTATTTGTGTGAGCGGTCAAGTCATGGTAGACTTGAATAAATTTCAATAACTTCTACTAACGGTTTGTAATTTATACATTTTACGAACTCAATTTAGTTTTGTTTCATTTATTTAGCGCGCCTACGAAAAACAATAGAAAAGGACAAATGAAGATTTTGTTTTGTAAGTTGTATGGTTCTGTACAAGGAATGGTTACGGCTTTCTAAGTTTGAAATGGTTTATGGTGTTTTGTGGAGCTGAGGAAATTTCTGATAGGATTTGTCTAGGAAAATCAGATGCAGTTTGGTTCGTTATTAAATTTAAGAAATTTTTGCATGTGTTTAGAATGTCGTTAGTCTTTAATAAACAGACGGTCATATAAAAAACACGAAATTTGCTATCATGTTTATGAACATATGATCTGTTTCACTTTCGATTATTGTTGAACTGGTTTTACAAACCGTAGAAAGATATTTTGTCAGGTTAGGTTTATATAATTGTAAGCTTTGTTCCGTTTGAACTTCAGATAAATTTCAAGGTATATTTTCGACGTTATACTTTTTTGTGATGTAGCACATTTGACAGATGTTTGCCGTGAAAGCAGATGTTTCGTGCAGCTTTCCTAAAATTCAAATTAAACATTCTTCAATCTTGAAGTTAGCTCTTATTCACAGATAAGTTATAAAAACTAAGTATAAAAATTTAAATACACGCTGCGTAATAATTATGAAACTGTAATCTACCTGATAAGATCTGCCCAGGATAGAAATGTTAGTTCAATGCATTGTGGTTACAAATTATTTTGATCAAATATTTAAAACAAGCTTGTGTTTAGAGAGCAGTCTTTTGCTTTAAAAAAACAAAATTTTGATTTTGTTATAAACATTATTGTTGAGAATTTTTACAAGTAAAAAGTTATGAATTTTTAAAAGAAAGTTTTTTACTTCAGTAAACAATTAGTTAAACTTTGAGACTTTTATTTTGGTCAAATGCGATCAAATCTGATAACATAAAGGTAGAATTTGACTCCCCCCCCCACTTCTTATTGCTCTACCCAGGAATAGACCCCTAGCTATGTCGGAAGATTTTTGTGCACTGGCGCCCATTTAGAAAATGAAGTTTCACTAGCGACCATCAAAAAACTACAAAATTCGTTTCAAAGTTTCTATAGGCTTCCTTCGTCGACCTACAAAGCATCGAAATGTTAAAATACAGAATTATGCTGAAAAACCGTAGACCATTTCTAAGTGTATAGCTCGCACGTCATACAAGTGAAAATAACTCTCCGTCTTGCTTTCAACGCGCCATCAAGTGGTTGCATGAGAAGAAACAAAATAGTCGACTCCAACATAAACAAAGGAGCGAGCGTGTGGCACTAAGCGATCAATTCAGCTATTTATTATTTCTTACAGGTATTGCAAATGTCATTTCGGTGTTCTGGACAAACAGGTCCATGACATTTTACACAAATATTTTTCGTCTTTTTATCTTGCGCTCTTGGACATAAATAGCACCTGCTCGGCTTTGTTAACTCCTTTAGTGGCCCATTTTCAGCAGTGCTGTAATCGTTTGTCGTTTCTATGGCGAGGCCGTCTTGAATACCTATTCTAAGTAGTTTGAAAAACTTTTTCCAGTCGTGTCTTCGTATGAGTTTCTGAAAGCTTGAAGCACTAGTTCATTCAAAAATTTTCTTTTGACGGTTTTGTTATGGTGTTTTGCAGTTTCATATAGTACCATGGAAATAATCCCTGCTTGATACAACACAACATAAAAATAATGCAGAGGCAATCTCTTTATTTTTCGAGCCACAGTGTATGAATGGACTATTTGTTCGAAAGCGCCAACTCTTTCTATTATAAAACCCGGTTTTTTTAGTAATTTCGTTGGTAGACGTAGTTGAGTGCGCCGTAGATAGCAAAATTACTGACTTTGACTTTCTAGGTGTAAATCACACAAACTTTTTTTTATTATGAAATGCAAATTGGGAAGACAACGCTTATTTTACTTTGTTCGGTAAAAATGAAAGGGGCATTTCTTTCTGTTGTGCCTTAGTGTTCCTATTATGGTAAGTTTGTATACTTGCAACATTCAATTGGCCAACGGCATTGAGGTAAACCAATTATCCATCGTAACATTGCTGTTCGTACCATCGATTGAAGTTGTCCGTGTTCTTACTAAATTAGCAACAACTGGATCACGATTTCGAATTATTTCATTATCTTCCTTGCCGATGTATGGAATGGTACTTACCATATAGTATGTTCTACTAACGCATATAGTGACGATCTTTTTACCATGCTTATCTAGTTTCGATGCCATATATACTCTAAATGGACAGCGTCCTCTAAATCCTAAAAGTTGTTCATGTTGTACAATATTCGTAAAGTGTGTAAGTGTCGGTGCAATGCGCAATAAACATAGACCATAACTCCTAACTTAAGAAAATTTATCTTCACCGTTTCTATTTGGCTCGTTATCAAATCTGGGGCAGTTTATTAAAAATGTAAATCGCGACTCACTCATAATACACTTGTAAATTTTTGGTCCGTGAAAAGAAAACATTTGAGAAATAGGTAAGTAGGCATATTTGCTAGCTCCAGCTATTTATAAAAGTCCTATCAGAGCTAGTAACTCTTTCCTGTTAATATTATGAACATATCTAGCATTCTCGTAATTAGATTCTGGTTTTCAATATCTTGGTTTTCAATCATATTGAATTGTTTCTACAAAACTTTAACGACAGAAGAATCAAAATACTCATTATAAATATATAAACACCTAACTAATCAGTACAAAACAGCACAATCTTTTAACTATAACTAAAGACAAGTCTAACCAAAAAAATAAGAATCATTCACTAAATGATATGGGGAGATATAAATGCATGAGAATGAGTGATCAGTAACTACGCGTACCACACGCCAATAAAGGGACAAATTCGAGAAGTCACAATCGGTATTTACACTTAATCAGTTAAGAATATTTAGGGGAATCCAACACTCACTAGATGCATGTTACAAAAAGATTTTGATTACAATAACCATATCAAAATCTTAAATTTAATAAAAAACAAAAAATTTTGTTAACTATAAATCAGAACAAGAATGAACCAAATTGATAGTATGACAAAATCACTACTAAACAAGAATCTGTACAACAAATAGTCTTCCTAACTTTATCCTACTTGTTATAAATATTTATATACATATATTTCTAAATGCTTACAAAATTTGCACTAAATTGATGAATTAAATAGGTACCAAAGCATGTTGATTACTAAGTCCATTTACGAAACAAATCACTAATAATCGAGAAGCAGACAAAGTATTAACAACAATCCTTAAGTGAGCACCTCATAATATTTTCTGTATTACCACTATCATACAGACTCAACTATCTCACTCAAAAATTCTATGACTTCAGTGATTCAACACTAAAGAACTTCAAAATCACCAATAAACCATAATTTCATGAACTATCATAGCTTATCAAAACTCTCAACTAGAATAAGCATATCAAGCTTATTTTATTGTTATTGAAAGCCCAGTAGAATCTGAAGAGAATGTATTAATTATTAACTCTTTGGTTTCCTTGCATAAATCCATTGAAGAATTATTCAACCAAAATCCAAATATAATAATCCCTAACAATTTATATGAATGTAATATTTCACCACAAGTTGTTTTACATAAAATAGAAGTTGAAAACAGGATTGAATATTTGCAGCTATCGCAGAATTGTGGCAAGTCAGTCCCACAAAATGGACTTGAATATTCTGAACTCGGTGAAAGTTCCTTAGAATACGAAGAAAGTATATTAGCACTACAGAGTTGTGAAGAGTCAGCAAAACAAAGTGCGCATGAATGTTCTAATTTTAGTGAAAATGCAGAAGCTGAAGCGAGTTTATTAATTAAAGAGGAAGTATCTCAATGTAGAAATAAAGAAGACCCATTACATCCTAAATCCCCTTTAGGGAATTTAATTATAAAGCGTGCACAGAATTGTAATAACTATGAAGTTATTAATTGCATCAGGGATGATACAATTACACCTTTACCTTGCGATATTAACTGTGATAATGATACAATATCGAACTTAAATATAAATAATTCAGTCAGTAATATTACTGATGTCAAATCAAAAAGTAAACAAGCGCGTGAAAGAAAAAAACTCGACAGCAAATATCAACACATTTGTGACATTTGTAACAACTTATATAATTCACAAAAGGCATTGAAGATTCATCAGAAAATATCAAGCTTAGTCTCAAACCACTAAACCAAAAATTAAGCATTTCTCTAATGCTCACTATACCATCTCACATTCACTATACCACTAAATGCCTACTATATTACTAAATATTCTCTATATTCTCAAACATATACTTCATCACTAAATACCTACTTCATCACTAAATACATACTTCTCTAAATGCATGCAACGCCTCTAAACACATGCTGTATTCTTAAACACCTCATTAAACACATCATCAAACATCATCATTAAACACATGCAATATCAAAAATCATCAAGCACTATGACTACCAAAACTAAAAATCACTTTAAGCAAATCAAAAATTTCAAATAAGTTTAATCTCATCCTACTTAGGAATTCAAAACATGAACGAAAAAAAATCACGGCCGACATCAACTATAATTAGAAAATACTTAAGGAGCTGAAACATTCTGAACATTTTCATCATCATTATCATTTATCGCTGAGTTATAGGTACTAAATATTTCCTTTCACTTAAATTTGAAGATAAGGGTAGATTGGAGGGGAGAAATTTAAATACAAAATTATTTTCTACTTTACATTATGATAACTATAAATAAATGTTCTGGTACACTCTTACACTACTCATAATCAAACTGTCGAAACAAACTAGAGTGCTTCACAACGCATAAATTTGCTAGAATGACAAGCTCCTCTATGAGCCTCACCTAGACTTATAAACAAAATTTGCTAGAATGACAAACTCTTCTATGAGTCTCACCTAGACTGATAAACAAAATAAGCAAAAAGAATTACATCATAACTGACTTCAAATAATCTCAAGTGACGATGCCAAAACTGTTAAAGCGACAAACTTACCACGATTCTCGTTTAGACTTATATAACGCTGAGCGACCAACTCTTCCTGAGTCTCGTCTAGACTAACATAATGCTACTTGACAAACCACAACGACAAGTCTCGCTTAGATCAAATACAACTTAACATACTACGTTGCAACGCGGATATAAATAAAAAATTGCTACCAAATCAAATCAAATCAAAAACGTGCCGGTGCACAAGAGCAATTTTCAAACAATATTTCAACAGTAAAAACTAGTGTACCATTAATCAAACAACTAATATAACTAGTAGGAATGGAAGATGAACCTACTATCGATGTAGTACATCCAGAATCAAATAAACCTGTAATATCTACATCAAACAACATAACTATGAGATACGGGCGATTATCATAAGGTTTTTTCTCAAATAATGTATTATCTTTGGGTGGAACTCTAGTCTTGCAAAAATTTCTAACTACCTGAAGTCATTACGACCACTCCTCCTTACAACATAGACCTTTTTGATCACATAACATAAATATAGCTTTTTATGTAGAAACAGGAAATTCGCTACTCAACTTCTGTTCCTTTACTTGTTTTGTTGGACACGACGGACAAGTGATACTAGTCACTCCTTTACGGCTACAACCATAACAAAATAATCTTTTAAAAGATCTACAAACACTGAAAGTATGTCCATAACGTGAACAATTCCAACATACCAATTTATGTTCAAAAGAAGGGTTACCTACTCCACTCGTTTCTGATATTGGGGTAGTAGAATTAAGAACTTGAACTGGAGAATGCGAAGACTTAGGGGTATAAACACGACTTGAAGCATTCTCAAATGAACTAGGGGGTTTACTTCTAAAATGAGGATTAAAATTATTAATAGGCTGCTTGTTACTATATGACACAACTGAAGCAGATTTTTGTTTACTTAAGGAAGCTTCTTCTAACTTCTTACATAACTTAACTAAATTACGAACATTTTCTATCTCTATAAGAGCAAGGTGCTGAATAAAATATGGCAATAAATTTTTCTTGACTATTCTAACTTTAGTATGTTCTGCAGGAATAATAGGTAATCGGTTAAATAAACTTTCCATATTAGCAATAAATAAAACAACTGATTCGCCATTTTTCTGAAATCTATTTTTAATTTTTTCCCACATATCGTCCTCAGGATGTGCTGGTAAAAAATCTTGCTTTAATCTACTAACCAACGAACTCCAATCTGTTAATGAACTACGAACGCAACGGTACCATACTAATGCATCACCAGTGAACAATTCAACCGCAGAATTAAACTATTCCACTTCAGATACTTTTCGTGACTGTGCTATGTCACTAATATTTTCTAAAAATTGATATAAGAGGGATGGGTTTCCTGAATATTTTATCGACCAAGATCCAATAGGAACTGTCTGTGTGACATATGTGACCGTTGGAATGGGCACATTAAATGCAGCAATAGAATGTATACTTATATCATTCCGATTCGAACCTAAATCTCTCATGAAAATCTGCCTCCACAACAAGAATAGTAGCCAAACTTTCATTTTTAAATAACACAACTTCTTCAAAATTTTCTTTAGGGAGCCTTAACCGTTGCATTCTACCTGTAAGATGTATTAATCTTGACCGTATCCTTTTAAAAATAGAATCGGCGGGATCATCAATAAATTCTAACAAAACATTTTTTACTGACTCTATACTAGACTCAATTTCTTCTTTCTCTATATCGAAATCCACTTTATAACTTGAAAGATCAATCAAACAACCTGGATTATCTGTTTCTTTGGCCAACAACCTAGCTAAAATTTTCTTTTTATCTGAAACTGGTCTTGAATTTTCAATGCCTCTAATGTTCAATTCATATTCTAATTCATTTTTAAGTAAATGAACGATGCTATATATTTCTGCCATAATTAAATATCTATATTTCTCTAAAGTATCCTAATAATATAATCTTTCAAGATAAATTCACAAACAAAAGATGTCCTAACAATATTGAGAACCCACAACAAACTGTAACAAACTGTAACAAAAATGAAACTACAAAAACACATTAGTAAAATCGATTCAAACCTCAGTCGCTAAGTACAAGTGTAATGAATATAAATGCAAACAATCTAGCCCCAGTGTACAAATAATTTGGCTTCACGTTTCGGGTGCAAGTGAAATTATTCTAGCCCCAGAGTACAAGTGAAATTATTTGAGCCCCACGTTTTGAGTGCAAGTGAAAACAAAAAATATCTTTTATCGTCGTCGTGAATATCAGATAACAAATTGCACCCTTATATTTCCTAAATTCTTACCTGATATCACAAGGTCGAGAATTTCTTATTAGCAGTAAAAGCCCAAGGTAAAGTTGAATGGAAAACGGCTTGAGGAAAAGAAAAACTCTTTAGACATAAACGGCTAGTGGAGTGTTAGCTCTGGGTAGATCATGAGCTTGGGTAATGGGTTGTCAAATGACCAAAAATATAAATAATGAGCGCCACCGTATTTTTCAATACAACAACCTACAAAAATTATCTGTGCTTGTATTAGGGGAATGCGGAAACACCACTAATATAGCCATAAAACCTGAATTTCACTCTTTTAAAACATTTACCAAAATCTCAATTGCCAGATGTCATACAGATGTCTCGACTTAACCTGTGAACAAACAAATGCATAACATGGACACCGTTTGTGTCCTCAAAAATATTTACCAAAAATAGAATAATAGAATTTAAGTTTCAAAAATATACACCCAGGGTATTTGTTATCATTACACACAATTACTGATTAGGAATGACCTGTAAGTTTTACTTGTATTTTGAATAATAAAAGAGTCATGCAAAAAAAGATTTTATTTGATTAAATTCCTTGATTTGTTTTAATATAATATTTTTCAACTAATAATTTTTTATAGAACAGAAATATAATAAGGATTTGTATTCAAAAACATAGAGATCTCTAAATTGAATCTTTCTTAATAAATTTTATAAAAAGTTTGAGCTCACTTAATAATTCATATTACATATTCATCAGCCATAGTAGTACTACATTGACTTAACAATCAAATTTAATTACTTAAGTTCAGATAAAATAGCAAGTTTCAACATAGAGTTAGTTTTACTTTATATGTATAAAAGAATTCGTCACGTTGATTAAGAATCAAAGTACATGACCTCAAAATTATTAAATATATTTTTAAATTAGCGTAACATAACATGTGATGTCTAAATTAGACAGCTGAATATTTTTTTATTTGACATTATATGCCACTAACAACTTTTTAGTTTAGTTAACGTTATCTGTTTGTGCAATGTTTATGACAAGCAAACAGCATAGCCATCTTTAAAATTTATGCAAGTTTATAAATTTATTACGGAATTCTTTCTTTCCTTAAAACGGTTTTTAAGTCACTTTAGTGTAAATAAAGTTTCAACCTTATGTTTTCTTATTACGATTAAATAATTATGAAAGTGATTAAATGCTAAATTACACTCACGTGTGGAAATACAGTACGACCAAAAGAAATCGAACTATAACCTCAGCTGCGGGGAATTCTATTAACATCTGCGTTCTGCGATGCACAAATAGAAGCCACGTGAATACGTACGAATTTATTGCTGGAATTTTGAGAACTCTTCTGAATAAAACAGTATTGAACGAAACCAATTCTTCTTAATTGCATCCTATAAAATTTAGTATTCCAAATCCCAAACTAAATTTTCTAAATATTGCTTACGAGATATTTTCTAGATCCAAGATATCTACTTCCGTGAAGTTGCACTAAGAGGAAAATATTAATAAAATTTATTTACTTGATTATACCAACTGTTTTAATGATGAGGGGGAGCTTCTATTTCCTTTGGCCTGCAGAAAACAACTAAGCTGCTCTAGGTGGAACATATAAATGAATACCATCACGCTAAAGCCGCTAGGAACTACTTTCAGACGCGAAGATTCAATCAATTAAATATTCTTTTTCGGACCGTGTTACAGGCCACGTGCTTAGACACGACCATCTTGACTTTACTACACCGCAGATAGTAGCTTACCTCTTCAAACGCTGATAGCAAAGTGATCGAATTGACAACTCGACAAAGCTTAGTAACGAAACTTAGACCTCAAAAGTAAAGGAGTCTATATGCTATTATAAATTTTATGTATTATTTTTATTGTACGGAAATTTACAAATTATATTTTTATATTATTGCTGTATTATTTTATATCAATAGACGAAGTGTAACCACGTAAAAAAATACGTTACAAACTAGCACACTTACGTGGACATAGTTAACCACCTAGGACCTTCTACAAGACCGTATTTTCAGTAGGAGCTAAGTCATGCAACCCCTTCAACATATACAAATATGGACATCAGGAAGAATGTATTAGTTTGATACGGAAGATGAAAAGGAGACCAGCAATGCGGTGTATTGCCGATTATAATTTTAGTTATCGAATATAATGTGATTAAATCGTTAGTTAGTAGTGGGGTTGGAGTTACTTTGATCTCGAACAATTTTATAATGCAAAATAAAAATTTGTTAATAGAAAATATGCTACCTTTAAAGGAAAGTAATTAAGTAGTTTAATAGCACCTAGAACATTTTAGATGTTGCCCTGATTTACCGAAAATAAAGGGTTATTGTATATTAACGCGAACCCGTTGCAATAGATGAGTATTAGCTTGAACTCGGTTCTAATAAATGTTTGCTATACATAGGTTATTGTAAAGATAAATTCGGTTACGTGGTATAATTGTGTTAGTTAAATATACTACCAGTAAGATAAGTGCTACAGTAGTGTTTAGTTTATCGTGTTTATAATACTAAATTAGTGCCCACAAATAGTGGCTAAGCTAGTGCTAATGTAAACAAGACTCTGTAAATACTTTTGATAATTAAGACTAATTATGAGACTAGTATTTATTGGAAATAAAGGCCAAAGGACTTATGGAATTCGTTCCAATACCGTATGACAAAACGAAGGAAAATATACCTCAACTGAGGTAGATATTGCGAGTTTAACAAAAGTGATTAACGCCTATCAATGCAATAGGATCTATAGCTTATTAAATCTGAATCCAATATAAAATCCTTACCAGAAATATTTTGAAAATCATTGAAAAATATTTAAAAACGTTTACTTTATTTAATAAAACTCGTCGATAAAACAATCAATGACCGACAGATATCAGAAAGGTTTCCTGTAATTAATTACATAACCGAAAACGTTAGAAAACTATAGCTATTACTAAAAAAAGGACCTGCACCTTGAGGAAGTTCTAAAATACTGGAACAGGTAGAATGGCTTGCGTGTTTCAATGAGATAAAGAGCCGAACTATAGGTTTAACCAAATCAGCGGGGTCTTTAGTGAGGAACCGGACTAAGACAGGTCCCCGAAAAAGGGCAGCAGCTTTTTCGGTACTTAGAGTGGCAGAGACCATAGGTGTCGGCATGACATTCTAAGACACACTACTGCGCTGTGGAAGGCAACGGAAAACCACCACATTAACTCCCAAGTACACTGCGTACAGAATTTGTTAGTAAACATGATGGCATCCTTTGGGGTAAAAAATTCCAGAAGCAAAATAGCCCTCCAATCGGATCTCTGGGAGGAGAATACTTCAGGGGATGTGATCCAAAAGTATAAAAAAAGATCGTGAACATTCTGCGAGTCGGAGCGTGGAATGTCAGAAGTATGAAACAAGTAGGTAAGCTCGAGAACCTGAAACTCGAAATGGATAGGTTAGCACTAGACATAGTAGGAATCAGCGAAGTCCGCTGGCCAGAGGCGGGGGGTTTATGAATTGGAGACTTCAGAGTAAATCATACAGGATCAGAGGAAGGAAATTCGGGTGTAGGAATAGTTATGCGAAAAAAGATAGGACGACGTATGCAAAACTACTTACAAAAGAACGAAAGAGTACTCATGGTTAGATTAGAATCTAAACCGGTAAACACAGTAATAATACAAGTATTCATGCCTACGTCCAGCTACAGTGAGGAAGTAGTAGAGGCGATCTACAAAGATATTGAAGACATACTAAGATACGTAAAAGGACATGAAAATTTAATAATTACGGGAGATTTTAATGCAGCGGTTGGTGGGGGTAGAGAAGGAGTGATAGTAGGTTTATTTGGTTTAGGCACGAGAAATCACAGTGGAAATAGGCTGGTAGAATTTTGCGACAAGAACAACTTAACCATCACAAATACATTATATCAACATCCTGCTAGAAAACGATACACGTGGAAGATGCCAGGAGATATGGGGATATATCACATAAATTACATTATTGTTAGACAACGGTTTAGAAATCAAGTAAAAGACTGTAGAAGCTACCCGGAAGCAGATATAGACACTGACCACAACATCGTATTTATGAAGGCCGCACTTAAATTTAAAAATCTGAAAAAGAGGAATCGAAAAGGCACTATGACTTTGAGAAGCTAACAGATAAAGATAACCACGAAAGATTTGAAGAAAAATCAAATGAATTGCTGAAAGATATCGGGAAAATTTCTGATACTAAGGAAGTAGAAACAGAATGAAATAACATTCAATCCAGCTTAGGCATGGCGGCCTGAAATATTCTGGGGTATACACAAAAAGAAAATAAGAAACCATGGATAACAAAAGATATCCTAAATTTAATAGAAAAAAGGCGAAAATACAAGAATAGAATAGACGAAACACAGATACAAAGCCATACAATGGGAAATTATTTGCAAATGCAGGAAAGCTAAAGATTGATGAAAAGTGCAAAGAGCTACAAACCAAGATGGAAACAGGAAAAACAGACAAAGCATACAAATTAATTAGAATGAATTTTAGGGATATAAAACCCTATAGCAAAAATATAAGGGACGCGTGAGGAAACATCATTATAGAAAATGTAGAGTATGTAGTTAGATGGCAAGAATATATAGGGAATTTATATGCAGGAGAGGAACTAACAGCATTAGAACAGGAATCAGACATTGAAAATGATGACTTGGGATATCCTATACTTAGTTTAGAGTTTGAATTAGCATTAAAGGGTCTAAAAAATGGTAAGGCGCCACACCGGGTACAGATAAGGTGCAAGAGACTCTAAAAGCCGCTGGACATGCAGTAACAGAACGAATGGAAAACGAGCTGAAGAAATACTGGGAGAAGATCAATTTAGGTTTAGGCGAAACAGCGCTCTGAGAGAGAAAACAAATTGATATGCTTGGACTTGCAAATTATATAGCGGTATTAGCATCTAGCAAAGAAAAGTTAAAAGCTGCTCTTAATGAAATGGCAACAGTTCTAACGGAGAGATATGGTATGAAAATTAATAACAATAGAACTAAAGTTCTAGTATGCAAAAAACGGGAAAATAAATCAAAAATACGAATAAAAATATGTAACGAGAACTTACAAGAGGTAAATGATTTCTGCTACCTAGGAAGCCAAATAACGCAAGATGAGAAAAACGCAAAAGATATAAAACAAAGATTAGCACAAGGTCGTGCTACATTTAACAAGAAAAAGCAACTACTGTGTTCAAAGACAACAAACATAGAAACAAGGAAAAGATTGCTCAAAACATATGTGTAGAGCACAGCACTGTATGGCTGTGTAGTCTGGAGTAGGAGAAGCAGACAAGAAAAAGGTGGACGCCTTTGAAAAGTGGTGCTATAGACGTATGATGAAGATGTCAGGGACAGACAAAGTTAAGAACAAAGAAATACTAGAAATGGTAGGGGAAGAAAAAAATATGTGGAAAACAGTAAAAAACATGAGAGATAGAATGATAGGTCACATATTAAGACATGAGGGAGTAGTGCGGAATGTATTCGAAGCAGCGATAGGAAAAAAGAGAAGTAGATGTAGACATAGGTTAGACTACTGCACACAGATTGTGAAAGATGTTGGGTGTGAGAATTTCAGGGAAGTGTGTATGCTAGCTCAGAATAGAAACCAATGGAGATATACTTCCAAGCAGTCGCAAGATGGAAAACCTAATGACGAAAAAATAAGTGCTCTTAAATCTGATTATTGTAAACAAATACAGGTGTGGTTGTGAAATATTTTCAACTAATGTTGGTTGTGCGAAAGGATTAACTGAAAAAACTATTAATTCGACAAAGGTTCAAGTGCTGGGGGAACTTGGCAGCCAAAAGCTGCTTACCTCCCTACACGTACTTCTGAATATCTGGAAAATAGGGTATATAACTATAAAACAATAGAAAGATACAGAACTGCATCAAACAAGAAAGAACAGCAGCTATGTTCAAAGACAAAGAACATAGATATAACAAGAAAACTGTTCCAAGCATATGTGTGGAGCACAGCACAGTACGTCTATGAAACAGAGACAGTAGTAAAATGAGACAGAAGCCTTCTGGAATGTTGTACTTCAGATGTATGAGGATGGTAGCATGGACAGACAAAGTTAATAACAAATAGGTCGTAGAAATAGTAGAGGAATAAAGCTATCTGTGGAAAACGAAAAAAATAGGAGAAATAGAAGGACAGATACGCTCTAAGGCATTTCTGGGGAATAGTACGGGATATATTACAAGCAGAGATAGGAAAAGAATAGGTAGAGGTATACCGAGATTAGCCTGTCGCACGCAGATAGTGATAGATGCAGACTGTGCAAGTTTCAGGAAAATGTGTAGGTTGGTTCAGACTAGGAAACAATGAGGGTACGCGTCCAACCAGTTCTAGGACTGAAGACCTAATGATGATGATGATATTTCCCATTAGTAGTGGGATCAAACTTCAACTATTGCAAGTCCTTTTAAGGTATCTAAGAACGTGTCACATACATTTATTCAAGTATTTTTACTTTATGGTCTATAATTCAATAACGGCACAGTATACTTCTACTGTCTGAGGAAAACTGCTTGTATCTCGCGGTTCACATAGTTTGATGTCCAAAAATTGAACAAGTGTCCTTTCCGATGTAAATTTGAAGATCAGGCTTCGCCAATTTATTTTTGTTTGTCTTCAACAGATATGATAATTTACAAAGGACTTTCTTCAGATTTACTTCTTTGCTAGAATGATTATACGAAAATAAACTGTAAATTAAAAAAAAACAATTATCATCAACCATCTATAGTCACAGTAAAGCAATTGATTTGCCCATTCTTCAAAAACTTATAGTATACTAACATAAAAGTTAATTGAGATGGGGAGAGTTTTGGATTAGTTTCAATTGTGTTTCTTATTGTATATAAACATAGATACTCTAATACTGTTTCGCATTGAACTCAATATCAAATGCTTCGTAATTATAAGGTTGCCGTTAGATTTGATAATACCTTTAAATAAATACAGAATTACTTCTGAAAGCAGGTGTTTCTGATCCGCTTGGAAATTTTCTTGACGGAATGGAGAAGGTAATAAAATTTAATATGCGCTGTAAATAGATATAACTTAGGACTTCAGCATTGGAGAAAATAAAACAAATTTGAAATATAGTACAGGATAATCAAAGGTCGTAACACAACTCAAATCAAATCAATGTTTTTGGTTCGCATTTGCATCCGAGAAATTCGCGATATAATCCCATAAAACCATTTGCTTGTTATGATGTATTGAAGCGCCGGCTCCTCGCATAGACTTGTAGGGTTCGTACTTTCCAAACAGAATTAATCATAAAGCACTGCCTTCATTTTATAGTAATTATAAGTTGGATTTTATGTTTCGTTTCAAAAACTAGTAATGTTCTTTTGCAGTTTGTAGTTTTCAAATTAAAACGAAGTTGCAGTAGTTGTGAAAACAGCTATAACAGTACTTTGTTTTCGAACCATATAATTTCTCACACAATGTTTTACTTAGTTGACCGGACATAGATTAATTACATTTCACAAAAAGGTTTGAAATATGCAACTAAGTTCTTCATCAGGAGCGACCTTCGGAAGGGACAAAGAGCCGACAGTCAAATTTCTGAGCACTTAATTGTAAACATCAATGAATGTTCCTCTCATTCAATATTTAAGAATAACTAACGGACTAACGCTATTTGTAGCTACAGATATTGCTTCTATGTTTATTTAACAGTGGTAACCGACTCGAATCCTAACAATAGTCGCTGTCATTCATTAGGGGAAGATTCTTCATTGGATGTCATTTCTGAAAAAGGAAACCTAATTGGTTTACCTCAAAACAGTGTTTATGCAAGGTCTGACAATAAAGTCACGAAATTAATTGTTTAACGCGAAATGTAACAACCATTTAACCTTTGTAGATAAACATCTATGACCTTGATTCTCAGCCCAGTAATAGTTCAAATGGCACACCCATACAAGCTTTCAGTCTTGAGTAGTGATGTAATAAGTAAGCAAGCCTTTCTGTCGCCCATAACGGATATGAAATAGCGAAATATTACACATTGATACACAATTTTTTTGTATCACACTCGGGGCGAATGCAACGACAATTTTGCACTAAGCTTCAGGATAGGAATGGACTCGGGCTCGGGCTTTCGGATCGGTCCGGCCCGAGCCCGGCCCGATTTCGGGCTCGAATCCGGGCCGGGCCGTTGACTACTTTATTCGGGCCGGGCCCGGGCCGGGCCTATCTTTTTTCGGGCCGGGCCAGGCCAAACGACTCGGGCCGGCCCGAACTTTTCGGGCCGAAAAACGCACGAGTAAGTACTCCATCGTCCCTTCACTTCTATCTCACATTGAGTAAGTAAACGTTCTTAATTATATTTTCACGTAGTGTCTTCATGAACCCATTAATAATCAGTTTTTCGTCTTGTTTAGTGTAAAGGAAACGTGATATTATAACTCATTTCTTATACCGAATGTTTCTTCTAGTCCTATTTAATGTTCCTCATGTTGTACTTTAGGCAAGTTAAAGATGCTCAGGAACATCAAACTAGGTGATTTATTCATAATTCAAAAGTTTGCACGATTTATATTATGTATATGTATATACTCCAAATCTCAATCATGCGGCGAACGTCGATATTATCAATCGCGTGTATAGTTTATGTCTACCGCCTAAAACATTAGAGTAATTATCTATAGGAACACTGTGGCACGATTTAAATAAAATTAAATAAAAACCCTTAACCACAAAAAATATTTAAATTACTAGATACGTATTTCGACCACTATGTGGTCATCATCAGTAGGGAAAAAAAAAAAATCGAGGCCTAAAATTTGGAGTAGATCATTTGAAAACTCCTTTGGAAGACATTATTGCTGGCATTGAAAAATCCATCTCAAAATTAGATGACAATTCAAAAAACTTTATTAGAAACGCGTGCAAAATTCAACTTTCGAACAACTTACGCACTTGTGCAAGGAATGCCTCAGAACAAACAAGGAAAGATCTTCTGATTATTAAAGATTTACGACAAAAGAATTGTTATTATTTAAAGGCTGATAAGGGGAATAGGTTGGTTATTCTGGATAAACAAGACTATGTTGATAGAGTAGAGACTTTGCTGTCTGAGGGTCCTTACAGACCAATAGTCAAAAAACGTAAAAATGAAGTTCCTTTAAATAAAATGATTAAATCAACAGAGTCTGTTTTGAAAGAATGTTCAAACCTAATTTCGCCCACACTAAAATTAAAATTAAAAATTTCAAATCCTGAAATGCCAAAACTTTACTGTTTACCAAAGATTCACAAAAATAATAAATCGATGAGACCAATAGTTTCAGGTATCAACTCACCGACTTACTATTTATCACGATGGCTGTCAAATGAATTTAAGAATTTAAAGTTTAACAGTTTGTCTGTACAAAACTCTGTAGAGTTCATTAATAAAATTAAAATATCACATTAGAAGAGAACGAAATCTTAATTTCATTTGATGTCAGTTCATTATTCCCTAGTGTTTCTATAACACGTACTTTAATATATTTAAAGGATGTTCTTATAGATAGTGATATTGATGATGATAAAGTTGAGGACTATATCAAGCTTGTTTCGCATTGCATGTCCCAGAACTGTTTTCAATTTAACAACAAGTTGTACGAACAACATGAAGGCACAGCAATGGGAAATAGCTTATCACCTTTCATAGCAAATTTATTTATGTCTCGTTTTGAAACCGAGTTAAAAGAAAACTCCAAATACTTCCCAAGAATATAGTTAAGGTACGTGGATGATATTTTTGCAGTGTTTGACACTTCTAAATCAAATGTTGATGATTTTCTTAAAGAAATGAATTCAAAATTTCAAAGCATAAAATTTACGTATGAACTAGAGAATAATGGACAATTACCCTTTTTAGATACATTAGTAATTAGAAATGGTAATAAATTAGAATTTGGCATTTATAGAAAAGAAACCAATGTAAATCGCTTTATTTTGTATTCCTTTAATCATAGCATACAACATAAGTTGGCTTCATTTAACTTTTTAATTAATAGATTATTGATTTTCCCTTTAAATAAAAACAGATTTAATAAGGAATTTGCTCTTATTAAACAAATAGCGAATTACAATGGTTTCTCTTCTGATATTATAGATAATATTTTTAGAAAGTGTAAAAATAGGATAAACATCCGTAAATCAACGACTTTGCAATCAACCACCTCTAACGATAATGTTAAATATGTTAAACTTCCGTTTCACAAAACCACAAAGGGTCTTGATAAAATATTCAAACAGTATAATTTCAAAATTGCTTTCACTAATACTAATAAAATTAAAGATTTGCTAGGTAATCCAAAAGACCAGGTGGAAAAATTGCAAAAGTCGGGGATTTATGAAATTAGTTGTGCAGGGCCAGGGTGTTTTCAAAAATATATTGGTCAGACCAAGAGGAATATAACAACAAGATTTAAAGAACACATTGCTCACTTCAAATATGGTAAATATGAAAGGTCTCAGGTCGCCAAACATATATTTGAAACCAGCCACCCCGTTAAACTAGAAAATGTTAAATTGTTAAAAGCGGTACCAACGTTTTCCTCCTTAAATGCCTATGAATCAATTAAAATTGTTAAACATAAAGGACCCCTGTTAAACACCCTTAAAGGGCCAATAGAGTCATCTGCTTTGCTTTCCCTATTGGTCAACAACCAATGAGAAAGCAAGATTAGTTGGTTCCGCTTCAGTAGATTTAGAATTAGTATAAATTAAGTAGATTTAAGTTATAATGTCACAATTCACTTGTTTGTTGTTGAGAACACCAGCCTGCGGGTGAGGAGAATATCCTCGATAGTGTTTAAAGTAACAATATAGTAAATTATAGGTTGGAAAGGTTCACTTCAGCCTAAGTGGTGAGGAGAATATCCTCTGAAGTGTTCCAGAACAACAGCTAATATTATTATTATTATTATTTTTTTTTCCCTACTGATGATGACCACATAGTGGTCGAAATACGTATCTAGTAATTTAAATATTTTTTGTGGTTAAGGGTTTTTATTTAATTTTATTTAAAACATTAGAGAGTTATTGCAAAGTTCATTTTACCAATTTTTTTATTAAGTTTTCCCTTATTTCACATTTACACATGCGCAATTACACCTTTAATGTTTGTACTTTATTAAAATACAGGACACCTTTATTTAATTTAAACACAGGCAGGGAATGCTTTTATTTAATGTGCCTTAATTTTGACATATGCCAAATGCCTAACGTACAAACTTACATTTAATTGTCTGCTTTGTGTATAAATATAGCGAAATAAATGGTTTTTTGTAGTGTTGTTTCCGTAATTAAATTTAGAAATATAATGTCCAAGTTTATAACACGAAAAAGATATAAAACGTCAACGCTCTAAATACGAGGATGCTGTTTTGTAATGCTTTTCCTAGAAGTAAACTGTAAAAATCCTTTTGAAAACAGATATGCTATATGCTTGGAAAGAAGTAAAAACAGTTACTTGAAGTAAACTCAAAAAGTATTCCGTGAAAACACTTTGACAACACACACAAATGTTATCGAATCAGTGGGAAATAAAAGACTTAAGTAATACAAAAAGGTTCATCTTTGTGTGAATACAATTTCTTTGATTTTTTCCAATATAGTTAAACATGTAGATCACCTTATCACAAAAGAGATTAATTCTTTATTCTTTTTTAAAACATAACCTATAGATATAGAATACTAAACATATATGTCAGAATAAAGAGTAAGGGAAAAAACACTTGCACTAACACTCCTTTAGATTGGATGCAAACTTTTAAAATAGGATACTTGATTTGAAGATTCTTTTAATAAAGTCTGCTTGAAATGAGTTTGCAACAACTCTCTAATTTCAAGTAGGTAATTTTAGTAAAATTCTTTGAAGTAGGAACGACAAAATAAAGCGGACGCAAATTTATTATAAAGGTTATAAGGTGCGTTTAGCGTACAATTTCGTAAACATTGAAAATTGCTAAACATTTTGTACCTTTGTTACCTATTTTTAGGATTTTTTAAAGAATTGTTTCGTTTATTTTCAGCATAAATTAATTACCCTATTTTTCTTCCTTATTAATTCAATACCCGCTTCAATAAATTCTGTTTCTACTGTTAAATCCTTCAACATAATTAATAATAAACACGTTCTCGAATAAATTCCTCAACTTAAATCTAGTTGCTTTGAAACGACAAGTTTATGCAACAACTAAATAGTTATATCCTGTTTCAGGCACCCGTTATCTTGGTATACATTACGACCGCCTATAATGATTTTCTCTATTGTTTCAATGTAAAAACTTGTTGAAATAAGGTCGCACACTATCTGATAAAACCCGGGTTTTCAAGTTTTAATCGCGCTTCGATAAGCGAGGATTTGCAGTTGGAATTCGTGTTATTTGAACCAGCAGTACACGTCTGTTTATTTTCTGTTCGACAACTAGGAGGTGTCTTGCGTGGATTGCTTTTTTAGCTGGAGGCCAAATGGGTTGTTCCTTTCTGTAGACTAACTGCTTTTGTCCGTAGGTCGTTGCTGTAGTTACGATGCCAGAGTGAATGGATCCTGAATACCCTTCATTTACTTTTCCAATGCTCCACCAGTAGGTACTACATTGGCCAGGAGGTGAGTTTTTTGTTGCCTGGAAATTTAGAATTTTGCCGAACCCTTGCCGTTCCAGGCACGGTAGGGATCCTTAACGTGCGTGACAACACTCACACACGGGACCTCCATTTAACCTCTCATCCGAAAGAGGGCGTAATTTTTGTGAAAAATGCTCACCTGTCATTTTTCAAGCAGTCGACCGTGTCGGGATTTGAACCCGGGACCTTGGGATCCGTAGTCTTACGCTTACTACATTGATCCACGGCGACGCTTGGATCCTGAATACCGCGGCGTTTCTGTGTTGACTCACTTCCGACGGTTTTCAAGCTAAGTATCCGGACACCTACAGGTATGCAACTCGTTTCCTTTTGTGTGTTGTGTCAATGGAATGTTCTGTATCAACATTTGGTGTAGTTATGTGACAAGAAACGTCACATTGTAGAACTATTGTTCGTTGCTGCTAATCGATATTATCGCTCTACATGTGTGATGTACCTGTGTTAAAAGTATTGGACAGACACACGCTTATTCCTTTGTACTGATTAGTTTATTTTACAAACGGTAATATGTACGATCTAAAAGATATCTGACAAAAGCTCCCACGCGTTAATTCTTTCCTACTAATTAATTATTTTACAAAAAGTATTAGGTGAAACTTTAAAAATGCTTGACAAAAGCTCTCACATGTTTATTTACTACTGATTAATTTTATTTTGTGTAAATACGAGATGCGCACTTCGTATCTAATGTACTAATTTGTTCATATCACCTAACTGTTTGCTTTCAAATAGTAACGCTTAATTGCTTATTTGTACAAAATCCGTTATTCATTTTTATTTGTTAATAGATCATCGAGGGCGATGTGTTTTTTGTTTCTTTTTGGTATGTAGGCGAATCTCCCACTCTCCGCATTTAATAGTTAGCCTGGTACTTACTTTTCATCCGGCTACGTCTAGGTACGTAACAGAATCAAAAATCAAATGATATACTACGACATGTTCCACAAGTATCTTGATTGTAATTCAAAATCATTATACTCTTAAATTAAACAAAAGAGTGATAGTTACTTGTTAAACACAACAGAAAAAAATATCTTCTCATTCGCCGAATAAAAGTCTTCGGGCCGGCCCGGCCCGGCGTCAATTTTCATTTCGGGCCGGGCCTCGGGCCGGGCCGGTTACCTTTCTGCGTCGGGCCGGGCCGAGACCATCCCTACTTCAGGAGGCTATTGGATGTGAGGTCATGTTCAGGGCTCACGTTTTCGTTGTCCTAAAATGTTTAGTACCGGCAGAACGCATGTTGAAGTCATATAGCGCAGTGGACAACTTCAAACATCACATACAGACATTAACACCGCCAGTGTATTACCCGTAAACTGAACGGATCGGAAAGAATAAAACAAAATCAGTATTACGCAGCTTGTCTGGTTTACCAAGAGACAACGAAAAGAAAGAAAAAGTATGCCGAGCTAACACAACCGGAAGTTAAGGCGGTCTAAGAACGAAACAAGAAAACACACAACCCCATTTGTCCTGAAAAGATGGGTATTATATAGACATACAACATATAATTGCGAACAGAACACTAATCTTTTTTTTATTTATTCAAACGTTAGTCTGCTACCTAAAAATTACAGCAAACCTGTTACTCGTTAGAAATCTAACGGAATTATTTGCTTAAGTTATATTGGTTAGCCTTATATTATTTGCGTTTGGAAATACTCGTGTGTGTGTCTGTGTCTGTGCGCGCGTGTGGATGCGTGGGTGTGTGTTACTGTCTGTGGTAATGGCCTTGGGACTGCTTTCCTTCCCACTTTCCGACCGTCGACAGCCGGAAATCAGAAATAGAGAAGTTCGCAATTCCTGTACGTGTCCTGGCCATCGGCATTCGGGAACCAGGGGGACCACGTACACTCCCTGGTGTGTACGTAGTCCCCCTGGTTTCCGGCTGCCGACGAGCAGGACACGTACAGGAATGCGAACTTCTCGGTCTGTCCAATACAATAAAATAGAACACTCAATAACCATGAAGTTTGTTACAGTATTTTTCTACATATTTTTTCTAGTATAGAGCTATACTCTATAATACATACCAGAAAAAAAAATCACCTGTATATATCTATAGAAATATCCCAGATAAATGTAGACCTAAATATGAGTAAATTGTTACCTACTCATTTCAATGTTAAAGATGACGAACTTGCCTCCAATAGTATCTATGAAACCTAAGACACGAAGAACATATTTACAATAATGTCTTTATGTCCAATCAACACCAGCGGATAATCAAATACATTAGCTGATGAATGATTATTAAGTCTATATGAATTTCGAAACCAATTTACACGATTATCCATCAATATAAAAAAAATTATACAATACCTACACTGATAGCCTTATTGTAGCAATTAACGGCGTTAAATAAGCAAAAATGGTTTGTTGAACAGTTTCATAACATTTCTGTAATACAAATGATACCCTGGTACCTCTATTAAGCAAATATATTCATTACCTGTTGTCTTTGATGACATTCCCTTACGTAGACCGTTAAGGATTATGGCTAACTGCACTGTGTACTCACATTTCATTTTGTTCATTTTGTTTTCGACCTTATTTAAGGTCGGTTTGACTCGGCTCTAACTTCTTTTCTATTCTGTGCTAATCTAAAAAGTTCTACATACCCTTGACAACCTAAATTTCTAATAATTTGACTAATATAGCTTGGTCTAGGTATTTCTATACTCTTCTATCTTTTTCCTATCTACCTGGCTCTACATAGATAATAGCTACCTGATGGTTGTTAAAGAACTCCAACATATTTACATGATTCCCATTTATAAGTAAATGAAATGTTTCTTGGTTATCCCCTCCAAAAAGGGAAATGTCTTAAATTATGTTATGGTAAGGCCTAAGCAACGAATTGCTCCCAACATGCCAGACCGCTAACTAAGTGTGGGTTATGTCATGGTGACATTTAGATAACTGATGTTTATGAATTAATTTTTTTTGGTTTTGTTTTCGAACTTAAGGTTGGTTTGACGCAGCTCGAAATTCTTTTCTATTCTGAGCTAGTCTAAAAAAGTCTACATACCTTTCACTACGTAAATGTCTAATAATTTGACTAATATAGCTTTGTCTATGTCTTCCTACTATATTTTTATTTGGTAGTCTAAATTTTTGTATTATCTAAACTAATACTATTAGCTATTAGTAAGTCTTTCTCTTTTAAAAACATTTTTCTAGCTTGAGCTATTCTAGCTACTATATCCCTTCTGCTACGTTTGTCCTTTGTAGTTATACTACCTAAATAACAAAATTCAGTTACCTCCTCTAACATGATATTACCTATTTTTAATTTTGGTTCAGAACTAGGCTGCAACTCACATGTTATTATCTTTGTCTTTCCTGAGTTAATTCTCATACTATAGTTACTCTGATAGTATCTCATCTAAAATATTTAAAAACTCTCCTTTCTTCTAGACTCTGCTATAATGGCTATATCATCTGCAAAACGTTACATGTCCATTTTCTGTCCCTGTACATTAATACTTATCTCTTTTTCCTCTTTAGCTAAGTTTAAAGCTTCCTCAATATAAACATTAAAAATCAAGGGAGATAGTATACAGCCCTGCCTAACTAACACCATTTCTAATTTTAGTTTCCTTTTCTATTTCATCAAATCTAATTACTACGCTTTGGTTTTTATATAGACTGTACATAATTTTTCTATGCCTATGAGAGATTCCTATTTTTCGCAAAACCCTGAACATAACAATCCAATTAATCTTATCAAATGCTTTTTCTAAATCTGCAAACGCGAAATGAGTCTTTTTATTTTTTTTGTAACCTAATCATTAGTAACGGTTCTCTAGTCCCCTCTGTTTTTGCGAAAACCACATAGCTTTTCGCCTAAATAATTGTCAGTCACAGATTCTACTCTATTTTTAATCACTATTGTTAGTATTTCGGAAGCGTGGGAAGTTAAACTAATCGTTCTAAAATTCTCACACCTATCAGCTCCTGACTTTTTTGGGATTGGCATAATAAGATTTTTTTCGAAATCTATTCCAACCTCACCTGTGTCATATATTTCTTTTACTAGTTCATGTAGTATGTCTAAAGTTTTCTGACTTGCATATTTTATTAATTTTGCTGGTATATTTTCTATCCCCGGCCCTCTTTTTAGTTTAAGATCCATAACAGCTCTATTAAATTTCTCTCTTAATGTTGAGAACCCTAATTCTACATCCTCTTCTTGGTGGTTCTCTAACTCAGCCATATGGCCTACTTTATATAAATCTTCTAAATATCTTTTTCATCCATTTGCTACTTCAACTTTATTTATTAGAAGCCCATTATTCTCATCTTTAGTACCAGTATATTTTTTCCCATTTTCTCCGAAAAACTGTTTAACTGCCCTGTAAGCCCTGTCTGTCATACCCACTCTCAAATCATTTTGTATTCCCTTACAATGCTCCTCCATCCATTTATTTCTAGCTTTTCTACACTCATGTACTATCTTATTTCTAACTCTATTATATTTTTGCTTACTTTCACTATCCAATTCTCTGAAAGGTTTAAGCTTTCTTCTATTCTCTATTAAATTTAATATTTTTTTTGTTACCCAGGGTTTTCTCGTCTAGACTTTTTTCTTACCTATAGTCTGTGTTGATGTATCATGTACAGCCCTTTTTATTTATTTCCATCTATTGTCTACGTTCCCTCTTATAGCTATCTCTTTGATCTTATTATTTAATACTTGTTTTTATTCCTCTTTTACCTCACTATTATTAAGCTTACCTAGATCCCACCCCCTAGCCTTTCTCAACTTTTTGAATTTTAGATTACACTTCATTTTAACTAAGCTATGATCGCTACCTATGTCAGGCCCTGCATAACTACGACAGTTTTTAACTTGGTTTCTAAATATTTGTTTAACTAAAGCCCCATCACCTGGCACTTTCCAGGTATAACTTCTTCTAACATGTTCGAATAGGGTGTTTGCAGTTACTAATCTATGTTCTTGGCAAAACTCAACGATTCTTTTTCCTCTATTATTTCGTCTACCATATTCAAATTTTCCTACCCTTTTTCCGTCACTACCTTCTCCAACTGACGTATTAAAATCGCCCATAACTATTAAATTCTCATCTCTCTTTACTTTTCTCACACATTACTGTCTCGCCATCCCACCTCACTAATACCTAAAATCTCCAGCTTTTCTTTTCACAATTCGAGTCATAAATTCGCTAACTTATCTACTCTAAGTAATGACTTTTCATTCCAAATCCCTATCACTAAATCGAACCGTTGTTTTAAATTTTTACAATGACGAGCCCCAAGTACCTCTTCCCGGAGATCCGAATGAGAAGGTATTTTACCTCCGGACAAGAATTTTACTTGTGAGTTCTGCATCATACATAGTTCGTGTTTTAGGCGACGCATACCTGGGAAATATTGTGGTAGGTTCCCATATTTTTCCACAACGCAGTTTTTAAGGATTTTAGCAAAAAGCTGTATCTGTGTACATATCTCATCATAACTTGATCTGCATCCAACGGCAGTCAGACGAAACTTCCTGTACAAGGCCAAATAAGCATTGGCTTAAAGAACTTCACGATGTGAGGTAGAATAATCTGGAGTATATAGGGTACAACCGAGGCAGTCGCATAGAAAGCAGCAAGTTTCCACCTTCGAGATTTTGTAACTTCCCGATTGGGTTTGTAAAATTTTTTCACACTTGGAATATAAAAAACTCTTTCAACGTACCCATGATAATATTGTTTCTGAAGAGTACTTCACGGTAAGCACATCATAGAATCGCAACAACTTTTTAACCTATTTGTAGCATTCAAAGATAACACAACTGTTTTACCTAATGATAATTAGACTAGGCCATTTAATCATAATAAATATCGAGTACTAACCTATCATGGGCAGCTCGTATAATTGAGCAATTTATCAAACATGAACGCAAGCATTTATCAAAATAGGGTACAAAGAATATAAAATTGAGATAGTATTCTAGGTATGATATGGAACGTAAGAAATTCTTCCTGTAACAAAATTAATAGGTCACGGTACGAAATAAAATAAGGAACAAAGTAGAACAACAACATGGGGAGGAAAGAAATTCCTGCTACACACCAAAACAGGACCAAATAGGGAAGGAACGAGAAAAAAGTCTATCCGGTTCGAACTTACAAAGTACCTGACATCCAGGAGTGTAAAAACTATAACAAAGGGAAAGGTGTAGGATCACAGTTGACGAGAATGAAAACGGAATGGCATCAACACTGTCAAAGTCGTCGAAGGACGTATGTCTCTAATAAATAAACAGCAAGGTTTTCAAACCTCAAAAAAAGAATTGATTTCTCGCGAAAAACCAAAAACGTAGAAAAGAAACGAGGAAGAAAGAAACATTAATAGCCTAAACAAGACAAAACGATCAAGCCTCAAAGTATGTTAGGGAACGACAATAGAGATAGGGGAAAAAAAGTCACTTCAAGCTGTGGTACGCATGTATCCAAAAAAGGCAATCAAAGAAAAGAATAGCTAAATAGACTGAAAAGTTGACTAAATCCCGGTTTTCGAAGAAACGTCTAGAAAGCATACCATAAGGAAGCGGATGGAAAATCAGAGTAAAATAGTACGAAGACCGACAACAAATTAAACCAACCAAAAGAAAAAGGAAGGTTATGGAGTGAAAGGAAAAAGAGATGAGAAAAAATATTTAGAAACGCAGACAAATCCTAGAAGAAACTATTGAAGTACGGAGGAGTTATATAAATTTGGAACGCGCCCAAACGCACACATCCATACACGCACACACACACACATACATACACACACACGCACACGCACGCACGTACATACATAAGTAAGTTGGTATGCACGATAGCTCGTATTAATGCACTAACATGCGCATGCACGTACGAAAGCAACGCAGATATGCACCCACGTATGCAGCGCACTCGCGTACTGTTGCGTACGAACTGGCGCACACATGCAAGAATTCGTGCGCATATACATACCCACCAACAAGAAAAAACGCACACACGCGTATGTATACAAGTATGATCACACACATAATGCACGTACAAACAAACGCACCCGTTCACGCACGCTTGCAGGTACTTAAGCACATACATACGTGTATACACAAACATCACACACGCACGCACGCACGCGCTAACTATGAATCTGAACTGTTGGATTGCAAGAACCTATTACGACTGCCAACTATAAACACATTGCCAAGCATATTTATGATGTAGTGTAAAGTAATACATACATAGGTCGTTTATATTAAACTTGCTTGAACTTAATTCTTTAGGCTACCAACCTAATCTCAGAATATATCTAAAGCTTCTAAGGAATCAATACAAGCTGAGATTGATCTCAAATGCGTAATATTTAAATTTTTACAACACGCAATAACGCTGGGTTATTAAGGTAAATGCATACCCACTTTCTACTCTTTGCGGAAATTTTAATAAATTAAACGTAACACGGAAGCTTTCATGCTATAGTTTCCTCGCAATTTTCTAACGCTAGATTTTCAAACAACAATTTGTAATACAAAACTCTGATTTGTTTTTGTAATAATAGTCTTTTTACTATACGTCTTGGACAATCTTGCTTCTCTGATCAATTATGGCATTTCTTATTTAAATTAAAATCATTTCTAATAGAAATTTTGTATAGTCTAAATATATTCTGCAAAGAGGTACACTGTACTGAAAGAGATCTGCATCGTCGCTCTTCATGCGTCCGGATTCTCATTTCACTCTTATCAGGAATGTCCGGTGAGCTGCTGGACCGTCTCCTCCTCCCTTAATTATTGCAGGAGGCCATGATGTGACAAATCCGTCTCTTTCTTCCACCTGCTTTGTTGAACGTATGCCTCTTCTCTCGTACATACTGAGATCGGTCACAGATTAGCATCAGGAGATTATGCCGCCTCTTCTGATATTTACGAGCGTCACAAGGCCATCGCAATAAGTTGTGCTACTGTTCAACCGGCAAAATCAGCACTTCTGTGAAACGCCTTTAAAGAAATGTACAGTTGTTACTTTTAATTAGACTTTCATTGAGCTTATCTATTCTAATGCTTACCGCTGCCGAATTGCTGACTGTAAAACTAAGAGTGTAGGTTTTATAGGGATAATTATAATAATATGGGTACGACCACACTAGAAAGGTTTCGGGGTATTAATCTTTATCATAACCAATCACATTATGGGTTTAAACTTTAATTATGAATTACATATCATCAAAAACTGAACTGAAATACTTTTCTGCTTAATAGAGAAAATATTAAATATTTTACGATTGGAGAAAATGAAAAATCTGATAATTTTCTGTACATTTCTCGGTTTACATGGTTTTGTACATATGTATTTCATCAGATTGAATCATATGAGCTCTTCTATGGTTATAACTAGGGCTGGGTCGGCGTATCGATATATCGATACGTATCGATACGACCCCCGTATTGACCCCCCCGATACAGTGAAAAATAAATATCGATGTATCGATAATCGATATGTATCGATATGTATAGATACGTATTGATATGTATAGATTCGTATCGATATGTATATCGATATGTACCGATACGTATCGATACATTTCGATACAACTCGATACGTATCTATATTCGATACCTAAAATCCGGTATCGCCTAAACCTTAGTTGTATTATAGGTTGCATAATTTTATTTTAGTAAACAAACAAATCGCGTAGCATGTGTAAAGACTTCCTCTGATATAAACTATAGTTTACATTTACTAGATTGCATTGCCACATAAAGCGTTTCCTTTTTGCATACCTAACTTTTTGATAAAAAGGATAAAAATATGGCTTCCTGCATAAATTGTCATCGAAAAGTAGCTGTAAGCGGAAATACTACCAATAGGAAAACACATTTAAAACGTCATCATTGAATAATATTTTATAATCTAGAAGTGAGCATATTTAATATCATGATTCATTATACAGTGTTAATAAGAGGTAATAGCGTTATAGATATTGTAGAGTTCTTATTACTGTCACGTAAATGTATATAGTTGCACTAATTTCCTAAGGAATCGAGTTTCGCAAAAATCCTCTAAGCATTTGGTGCATGATACACGCACCAATCCGTAATCGCCCAATTACAATAAATAAATCTAGGGAATGTCGGGACCCCAACGTGGCACTCATAATTATTAAGAACATGAATAAGAATGATTAAGATAAACACTTTCGTTAAACTTTTTTGTTTTTAATAGAAAATTCCAAATACCAAATATTCATATTTTTAGTCCAGTTTAGTAAGTTGTGAATATCGTCAATAAAACTATATTTAATCGCAATTTTTACACAAGGGTATAGTATTTTTACTTCATTGATATTCTCGGCAATGATCACAGAAAAGCGGATGTGCACTAGCTTGTAGTAGCGGCACGAATTTACATCAATAATATTTATTTATTTTATTTATTAGCGTGCATCAACTTGGACAGGAAAATCAAATAACAGAGCAGGATTCAAGCTAGGTACATACATAAAATATAAAATATAACGACTACATGACTGTAAATTGAAATAAGATGAAATAGATGGGGTATACTTAGGATTAGTTTGTTAATATTGTACTCAGTAGGATAGAAAATATAAAACCGGTTCATATACAAATTGTAATTATTACCCATTTAAAAAATTTCGTGTAATGATGGTTTAATTTAAACTATTGTTGTAATTACAGTAAATTGTGCACTTTTTGTACACGTCCGCTGCAACATTTATATTTATAAATTTCAGACATTCAGAATTTACACTACAGTTTTTTGTAAATAAAAGAAAAAATTAAACCAGTAATCAGAACCTACGAATACTTTATTATTCCTTTTTTATTTTAGGTTTTGTTGGACAGACTAACCTTCTGTCAACAGTGAGACTTATTTATTTACAGGTTATTTGATTAATATTTCAGGTTAGACTATTTCGGTCCTCGTGGTTTCTAATACTCTTCACCCCAACCTAAGGCTGCAGTCAGCACGGCATTCTTCACTTCCGTTTTACGTCACGCTAATTAGTGCAGGTCCTTACTCTGCTTTCCTCTCAACTTCTTCCTGACCCGTACATTTATCGTATCAAAATTGCAAAAAGAATTATTTTATAGTGTTGAGAATTAAAAATTGTTTATATCTTTTTAAATGACGGCCATGTGCAATGAAAGAGAAAAAGGAAGGAGTATGATTATAAAAATACAGATTACCAAATTTTACTAAATGAATCTGTAAAAAATCTTTTCCGACTTTTCTTTTCCCTATGTTACGTCAGCAGCTATAATAAGTTGTTACCTAAATATAACTATAAAACTATAACCTCTACATCTTTGCGTTGAAATTTATGTTATCAAAGCTTTACAACTTTCAGAGCTAACAATGACGACAATGAGGTGGTTGAAGTAGAGGCAACGCAATCTTTCTGCATTAATTCAGATGACGCTGAGGCTGTAGACTACCCTTTAGAGCCAAGAGAAGGCGTACCTGAAAATGCCACACGCAAAACTCCAACTACTTCTAAGGATACAACTTCATTACTTAGAGTTCACCAAAGCGTACTGGAAAAAGGCAACAGACCAACCGTCAATTACAACATTTCAAAATATTTCTTCTTCCCAACAAGACAAAATTACGGATGCATTGACGTATTTCATTGCGGTGGATGTTCTGCCTTATTCCACTGTCGAAAAAAGGAAGTTTTGGCATTTTATTAAAACGGCAGTTCCGTCGTATAAAATACCCAGCAGAAAAACTACAATAGAAAAAAAAATTCCCGAACTATACAACTGCACAAAAGAGAAAATGAAACACGTTTTGATCCCAAATAGCTTTATGTCTATAACCACAGACAAGTAGAGCGGACATGCTGTATCCAGCCATTACTGTACACTTTATAAACGAAGAGTGGGATGTACTTACTTTTTTCTTGAGCTGCCGCTTTATGCCAGAGGCTCAAACTGCAGATAACACGGCTGCATCTATTCAAAAAGTTTTAGAAAGTTGGGACATATCGCTAGAAAAAGTAGTAGCTTGTACAACGGATCAAGGTGCTAATATTGTTAAAGCGGTTAGCTTTTCTTACAGCTATAAAATTAATCGCATGTTAAACGCTGCACCTAAAAGATTCAACATTCCTTTGAGGAAGTTTCCAAGTTTTTCTGCAACGCGGTGGTGGTCTTTGAGGGATCTTTTAGCAGTATGCGAGTTATGTGATCCCCCATTTGTTATACCCATGAAACTAATAAAGTTATTAGGAAATATTAGGAAATATTAGGAAAATGCAACAATGTAATTAAAAGACAATTTGTTACAATTTATATTCAGTTTATAAACGTTCTCATGTGAACGGAAGCGCTACAAAGTAGCTCAAGGATAAGTGACACTGCAGATGTCAGGTCACAGACGGTCGTAGGAAGTCACGTACCGAGATTACGCAGAATAAGCCTGCAACATTGTAATTATGAATAGCTTTTAAGATAGCAACTATGTATTATGAATAGAGTCAAGTGAAAGCAGACATTAGGTCTGCAAGTTCCCACAGAATTGTAAAGAGGTAGGGAGATTATAAAAGGAAGGGAAGCTCCACTCACGGTCAGTTCATCAACGTTCAGCTTTCACATTGCAGTCCGTCGGTAACTCACTTCTACAATTAAGTATTAACTATTTCGACTTAGAATAAATTAATTCAAGATTGTAAAATTCCATGTTCAAATCTGTTTAAATAAAATAAATGTGTTAAGGACTAAAGAAGTCTTTTTAAAAAGGACCGCTCGAAGCCACGAACCTTAACTGGCGCAGTCGGTAGGATGTCAAAAGGGCACTAGCGAATCCAACTTCGAAGAACTGGTGGTCCGGGAATTTCAATTCCGAATTTGGCAGAACAAAACAAAAGTTGGAGGAGAAACACGCATCGTTCAAGTCCAGCAGTTGAAGGAGAAACAAGCATAGTTCGAATTCAACAAAAGAAAAATTGGAGGCGATACAAGCATAGATCAAATCCAAGAAGCCAAAAGAAAAACAGAAACAAAGAAAAGAAATCAATAAAAGCAACAAAGCAACTAGTGTAAGTTCATTTTTCTAAACCAATTGAAATTTATTTTATTATTAACAAAGACATTTGATATTTGCTAGTTTATGATTTATATATATATATTAACTATTGTTACAAATAATTTATGCCATTTTTTGAAAATAATCGACTTGGCAATTGCTAGAGATTATCTTCAAGCCGTTATTGAAATTTTATTATTATTTTACTTGTATATGAGAAATATTTACAAAAACTTGAGACAAAAAAAAATTCTGAGACAAAGAATTGAGAAAAACTATTCTGTGACGCAAAAAACCAGAGACAATTAAAAAGTCGCAGAGCGCACAAGAAACTAGATCACGTTTTAACTAACGTAAGAAAAATTTTTTAGAAACAAAACCAAACCTCTAATTCAACAATCTTAACTAACGCAAGAAATTTTTAGAATTTCTGATTCAACCTTAACTAACGCAAGAAATTTTTTAAATTTCTCACAACTTTAACTAACGCAAGAAACAAATTTCTAATCCCACAATACGAGAATTAACTGACGCATAAAAAATAATTTAAATACACCGAGAATAAAAAGCGAAAGCTAAAACCACGAGCAATTAAAACCGAAAGCCTAATAACAGCGCAACTATTCAAACACGAATACTATCCATAAATAAACAACTTGCAATCTATTATTAAAAGCCACATCTTAATACAAGAAATAACAGAGCGCAAATTGAACGTAAAACCAACACTCATCGTATCATCTTCAAAGGTGAATGAAAACTAACCTTGAATAAATACATCGCGAAACCTTTCATCATTGTAAAATTAAAGCAGCATAAAATTACGATCGGAAACTTTATTAAAGAATCAATTTAAAATTACCCAGTAAGGATAAATAATTACGGTACTGAGAACGCATTCAAACGTGAAAACTTTAATTAAATATTTCAGTAAATTAAAGACGCACAAATTTCATTGTATAAAATCACTGCGAGTACTGAATAACACCCACAGTATAATTAAAAATAAACCTATAATAGAGACGCTAACGCAACTAATTAATTGACAACATTGTAAGCATTGCAGACACCTTATAATCGCATAAACCAACGAGATAATTATTACGCACCTAAATAAAATCGACATAATTAAAAAATAGAAAAGTAATAACTGACGCAACTATCGCAAAACATTCAAACCCGATAAATTACCACAAAAATTACTCAGCCTATTGAAACTTCAGAAATTAAAATTAAAAATCAAGAGTAAACTTAACCAAACCAATACCAAGCGTATAACTCATTAATAACATCAAGAAACTACAAAATAAATCCAAATTTTTTCAAAATTTTTTTTCTACTTTTTTAAAATTACCCAAAAATTACCCAAGCCAAGATGACTAATGAAATGAAACTGTACCTCAAAATGATACCCCAATTTAACTGAAATGACCAATGTTTACTTAGTAACTCATTTCAGCCAGCAAAATATTTCTAAAAACCTTTTACAAGCCAGGAGATAACGAAAGGAACACTTTGCTGATCCGTCTGATTATCAGTAAACTTACCGGAAGGGCACTAACATTAATTGCCAGTCGCGAGGACGTGGACCAGTGGGAAGAGTACAAACGAATATTGATTGCATATTTCGGCAATCAACGGAACTTAATATGTTTAGTAAGGGATTTAACCAACCTAAGAATGGAACACATACAGTCACCCTATCAATTTGGAATGAATTGCCAAGATGTAAGAAGCTTAATCTTGACAAAACTCAAAATCGAGGAAACCGACACAAACGTAAGACTCTTAAAAACGAAAATGTATGACGAGATGGCAATAGATACCTATCTAAATGCATTACCCGAAAGACTTTCAGATTAAATTAGATTTCAACATCCCCAAAACTTAGAAGAAGCAATGAACATGATAATCGAAGAAGAGAACGTAATGTACTATAGAAACCGACTATATAACCCCAACGCGAATAAAAGCTACACGCCAATGAAAACTATACAACCCGCAAGACAAATAAATCCACAACAAAAATTTAACCCATTCAATGCACAAACAAACCAAATGCGAACCAATAATCCACATTTTAATAACTCAAACTTTAACAACCAATACAAACAATTCTCAAAACCAACGTTTTACCCAAACTTTTCAAAACCCGCATTTCAATCAACATTTAACTCGAACTTTTCAAAACCCGCATTTCAACCGAGATTCAATCAAAATATAAATTAGCAAAGACCAACGTTCAACGCGAATCCTAACAGAAACTCACCGATGATACACTAATAATCCCAATAACTATTACAAACCTACACCAATGGATACCTCATCTGGTAACACCAGACCCAACACAAAAATAACGCACATAAGACCAAACCCCAATCAAAAACGCACTTTCACTTCAGAAGAGCTATTTCATCAAGAAGTATAAGAGTATGAAGATGACCAGAATAATAACAATCGACCGTGTACGAATAACGAACAAAATCAATCAAACCATTATGAACGCGAAGAACCATATGAAAATTACGAGGAGGACGACGAAAAGAACACATGTTCAAATTTTCAAATGGACCATTTTATAAACGACCTAACGTAATAAATCTAAATAATATGAATCACCTTGTATTACCCTACATCGAAATACCCTACGCTGACTTTAAATTACTAATCGATACCGGATCTTCAAAAACATTAATAAGCCCGCGAACAGTAAAGAAACATTATCTAAACTATGTAGAAAGAGAACCCTTCAAAATTAAAACCGCCCATCAAACAACCCTGCACCAATTCGTAGCAAACATACCTTTACCAAAAACCTTTAACGTAAAGATGAAACATATATTCTGCATATTTGAATTTAATGACAAATATGATGGACTATTAGGAATGGACCTTCTAAGAAAATTAGGAGCCAACATAGATATTAAAAACCGATTATTAAGAACCAAATATGGACGAATCCCCATCAAATTTCAAAACACCCAAATTGACTAAAAATATACATTAGAACCCCGAACAGAAAAAAAGATAAGAATCCCCGTAAATTCAAATAATAACTTAGGAATAATAAACCACATAACTTTTCAACAAGGAGTAGAAACCCCAACCGCATTAGTAAAAATCAAAGACAATTACGCCACAACAACAATATTAAACTCAAATGATTACCCCGTAGAACTATCTTTAACAAACCCGATTAACGTAGAAGAATTAAATTTTAACGAAATGGAAATAGACGAAAACTTAAACGAAAATTATAACCCCGCAGAAAACGACGAAATGTTAAGACAAAATTTAAATAATATCCGATTTAACCGCGACATAAATCACGAAGAGCAAAAAGCAATACAAAAATTATGTTACGAGTACCGCGACATATTCCATTGCGAAGGAATACCCCTAACCTTTACAAATACAGTTAAGCACAACATTGAGCTAACGGACAACAAACCCACATTCACCAAAGCATACAGATTACCCCAGGCAAGTCAGGAAGAAGATGACAAACAAGTAGCCGATCTATTAGATCAAGATATAATACAACACTCCAATTCACCATGGAGCAGCCCCGTACTAATAGCACCGAAGAAACTAGACGCATCAGAAAAACGGAAATACAGAATGGTAATAGATTACCGCAAATTAAATGAAAAAACGGTAGACGATAAATACCCGTTACCAAATATAACAGAAATATTAGAAAAGTTAGGCAAGTGTCAATATTTTTCGACGCTAGATTTAGCATCAGGATACCATCAAGTGGAAATGGAAGAATGAGATACACAGAAAACAGCCTTTAGCACACCTAGAGGACACTACGAGTATAAACGGATGCCATTTGGACTGAAGAACGCACCCGCAACTTTTCAACGAGTAATGGATAACATACTACGAGGGATACACAACGAAAAATGCCTTGTGTACCTAGATGATATAATAGTGTATTCAACATCATTAGTGGAGCACATTGAAAGATTACGAGAAGTGTTCGAAAGATTAATAACCGCACAATTTAAAGTACAACTAGATAAGAGCGAATTTCTACAGAAAGAAGTAGCCTTTTTAGGACACATAATAACACCCCAAAAAGTGATGCCAAACCCCGACAAAACGAACGCTGTATTAAATTACCCCATACCCAAAACGAATAAAGAAATAAAAGGATTTTTAGGCCTTAGCGGATATTACCAAAAATTCATAAAAGGTTATGCTCAAATAACAAAGCCCCTAACCAATTGTTTAAGAAAGGGAAACAAAATTGTACATACCCCAGAATTTATAAAAGCAGTAGATAAAGTCAAAAGCATTTTAACAAATCACCCCGTATTAGAATACCCCAACTTTTCGAAACCATTCATTTTAACAACGGACGCATCAAATGTAGCCTTAGGCGCAGTATTAAGCCAAGGAACAGTAGGTAACGATAAACCCATCAGTTACGCATCCAGAACTCTCAACGAAACAGAGCAACGATGCAGTACGATAGAGAAAGAATTGTTAGCCATAATTTGGGCAACAAAGTATTTTAGACCGTACCTATACGGACGGAAATTTTATATATATACCGATCATAGACCATTAGTAAGGCTATGCAAACTCAAAGAACTTAACTCGAAATTACAAAGATGGAGAATCAGATTAGAAGAATATGACTATGAGATCATATACAAAAAGGGAATTTACAACAATAACGTAGACGCTTTAAGTAGAATCCAACTTAACGCACTAGAAACCGAATCAGTAATAGGAAACGTAGACGAAACCGAAATTAGAGAAGACCCAGAAGAAATAGAAACCATACATTCGACACAAAATGACGAACCGGAAACCGCAATTAAAATTTTAAACGAAGCTATAGACATGAAGCCCAATCAATTCATAATCACAGAAGTTTTAAACAAACCCCAACCCCGTAAAATACACGAAAGTGGATAATAAGAAAATTTACCAAGTTCAAATAACCAAAGACGACAATGAGTCACAAATAATTAAAATTCTAAAGGAATACACCCCCGAGAAAAAACGATTTTACTTTTATTTTAACACGGAAAACTTGTACAAACAATTTTCAGAAATATATGTAAAACTATTCAACAATTCTGGCCCCGAACTTATAAGATGCACAAGAAAATTAATAACATTAGACGACCCTGACAAAATAAACGATGTAATAAGAAACCAACACGAAGGAAAGATTAACCATCGAGGAATAAACGAGACCCTAAAACAAATTATGAAACGTTACTATTTCAAGGACATGAAAGAATTAACTACAGACTTTATCAATCAGTGCGAATTATGTGATAAAGCCAAATATGACAGAAAACCCCCAAAGATACCCTTAATGTTGACTAAAACACCAGACAAACCCTTTCAAAAATTACACGCAGATACTCTAGTAGTAGAAGCACAAAGTTACCTAACAATCGTGGACGCATTTACGAAAATAGGACAAGCAATACCAATCACTTCTAAAAATAGTATAGACGTTACTCAAGGATTTCTACACTATTTTACATATTACGGAACACCCGAAACAATAACGTTAGACAACGGAAGCGAATTTAAAAACGAAACAATTAAAAACACTTTAGAATTACACAAAATAAAAATTCACTTTATAACGGAGAACCACCCTGAATCCAACGGATTAATCGAAAGACTACATTCAACCCAATTAGAACAGATCAGATTATTAAGAATAAATTACAAGAAAGAACACATAACTAACTTAATGTCATACGCATTAATCGCGTACAATAACACGATTCATTCAACGACAAATTTTACACCCTTAGAACTAACCCTAGGACACTCAGATTCACGCAACCCGTACGATATACATTATAACAAAGAAATCTATCAGCAATACGCTAAAGATCACAAGGAGAAACTAAAAATAACTTACGACAAAGTAAAGGACAAGTTAGATAACGATAAAAAACGCATTACCGCGACCCGTAATAAAAACTCAGTAAACAAATTTTCCATAGGACAAACCGTATTCGAGAAAAATTACCAAAGTAAAAGACACAAAACGGCACCGAGAAATTTAGGCCCCTTTAAAATCAAACGAATATCCGACAAAAATGTAACCGCAATAGACGACGGCAAGACAACAAAATATGTTCACCGCAAAAATTTAAGACACCCTGTACTTTCAGATGGACAATCGTCACCCTTACCGTCAACCTCCACCCAGGTAGAACGGACACAGAAATTATAATTGAAGACATAAAGAACAGCCCCGGTATACTACCAATAAAATTAGGCAGTATGCAAAACACTATAGATTATTGAACCTTTGCACAAAAATTCGATTTAACCGAGCTAAAACAAGAATTTCAAATAATCAAAAATAATTATTTTCGACTAAAACAGTCAATAGACACAACAAAATTCGGAAAAGAATACGCAATAGAAATGATGAACTACGACAGTATAACAGAAAGCATTTTGAAAAATATAGAAGACAAATTTAATCGACTAATACCTACAGAACAAATTGTTACGTTATTCGTGGCAGCCACGTTGGGCGCCAAATTTATGCTACGTTGGCTCGTAGCCGTGCGTAACACAAAGATATCACGGAATGACCGGGTTCAATCGGAGAGTAGAGAGGGTTGTAGAAAGCACACTGACATATAATGTATGCGACGGTAAGGAGTTAGTAACAATACCTGCAAGAAAATTAGTTAAGCGAACCTGAAAAAAAAGAATAAGCATAGCAGCAATGAAACGTCTAAGTTGTTCAGTACTTTGTAGAATGTAAATAAAACTGTTTAGATAAACTATATAATATAATCACGATAAAAGCATTACAAAAAATTTTATCACAAAGTGAGGTAATATTGGGGAGTAGCAGAAACGTTTCCTCATACACCAATTAAACATAAATCAGACAAAATGTTAAATAAAGATAAATAGGTAAGTCACAATTGATAGGAGTAATTCAGTAGTATTGATTGTTTTTTTTTTCTTTCTTTCTTTTTTCCTTAACAGCAGGCAAGTCTATTGTAAAAGGTATCAGAACGACGAAGACATGGCAAAACAACGGATAGATATTTAAAGTAATAACAAGTAGGAAATAGTTCAACTTACAAAAAGTCCTTCAGTAACGCTTCCTGTCAATTGAAGTGTGGGATTTACGATGTCCTGCACTAACGAAGCACTTCACCCTTGACTGTGAGGGTGTTGATGGAATTTCTTACACTTTACCCTAATCACACCTACGTATTTCACTGGTGTTAGCAGCAGACATTATCACGCGACGGAACTATGTAGCATTGATAAATTTCTTGTTAATTCTATTTCCTGAGACAATAATGTCGAAATATTTTGTAGCACTAGTTTAATTTCAACTGGGACCAAATGTATATTATTTTCATAAACATCCAAAAAGCAGTGAGAAACTTCAACCAATACCTTTGTAAACCGGTAATCTGTTATATTTCGCAAATCACGAAATTTGCGCAAGCCATGATCTGTTTTAGATTCCTTAGGGTTAGAAAATTCAGAAACTACAGTATCAACTGTATTTGGATAATCCCAAGTATGCACTACTCTGATAAAAAAAAGGACCGCGAAACTAGATCGCACACACAGTTTAAATATAAAAAGACAAATCAACTAAAAAAACACAATCAATAAAGCAACGCGTATCACTAAGTCAATGTTCCGTACAACGCACGACAAGTTCTACTACTTTTATTTCCAGCAGAAAAGCAACAAAAAAAAAGCAATTAGTAGAGCAACGCGCATCACTAAACCCGTCCGTCAATGACCTTACAACCGCACTTGTGGTCAATCAAACACGTTACCTATAAAGCATACTTCCTTCAAATGGAATTAGAACTACACTTACTACGTTTAATATACAACTTTTATTTCACAAGAAAAACAACTAAAATCGTGCCGTGCTTGTTCATGGACAATTCGAAAATTAATACCGCATTAATTCTCACTATTGTCAAAGCAAAGAAGAAACGGTATTTTCAACGTAATTAATATATAGCAACCAAGAACAAAACTACAACTACTCATCTGTTTATTCAACTCGTTGCTATTACAACTTCTTATCGTCTATTATCTAGACTTGTATATCCACATAAGGAACAAAATCTATACGAACGGCAAGACAAGAACGATGCAATCCACTCATTAAAATACGACGCATTCGCCTAAGGAGTTAATAAATATAAAATATAGAAATAGTAGTTACAGAAATGTATTTACTAATTGGGAAAAAGCGTAAAATGTTAGGCTATAAAAATGCACGTTACAAAATGACGAGAAGAAAAAGAGGACTAATCAACGGATTAGGAAACATAATCAAAGCAATTACCGGAAATTTAGATAACCAAGACGCAGAACGCTATGACAACGCAATACAACAATTAATAAAAAATCTAAACGACATTAAAACCATAATTAGTAATCAAATATCGTTAACTCAATCAACGATCATCAAATTTAATGAAACCCTAAGAAAATTAGTTAGAAATCAAGATAGTATAGCCAATCGAATAGAAACCTTAGAAAATAACATGCGAACTACCATGTTAAGCATGCGAGATTTAATCAGATTCAATACGATATATAACCAGATAATATCAACCCTAACTTTAATTCAACAAATCCTAGCAACGTTAGAAAACGCAGTAACCTTTGCAAAATTAAATACCCTACATTCAAGTATAATAGATTTATTAAAAGAATTATTGAGAATAAAATCTTTTATAACTAATAGTAAATTACCTTTCGATGTAATAGAATCAAACATTTTAATATTCGAAAAAATAGCCATAATTAAAGGCTATGTAAAAAATAACGATATAACATTTTTAATAGAAATACCAATAGTAGAGATTAACAGTTACAATTATTATCACTTATTTGCTTTTCCAATAAAAATGACTAGCACATACCAAGTTATTATTCCAAAAACCAAATTCCTATCCTTAAATGAACAAAGATATGGTTATACGAACGAGAAATGTAATGAAGTCACACCCAATCAATACTTATGCCAATCATTGACAACAACAACAATTCAAGAAGACAGCCCTTGCGAAGTACAACTACTAAAATTTACCAATCATTATGAAAATTGTGAAGCCAAACCTGTACAAATCACAAATATGAAAATTCAGAAAGTAACGGAAAATAAATGGATAGCCATTTTTCTCACCGAAGTAATCGCAACAATGTATTTCAATCAAGATGAAAGTAATTTAGCATTAACCGGAAGTAAATTAATTACTCTTAAGGAAAATTGTTATTTAAAATTAAAAAATGAAATAATTAGAGTTTACCAAGATCCCGTACAAAGCAAGAAATTAGTAAATCTACCCGATTTACAAATCAAGATTACTAAAGACGAAGACGAAGAAATAATTCAAAAACCAATGCAATTGGAACACCTGGAATTAGACAACCTAAACCACGCCATGAAACTCATGGAAGATTATAAAGAACACCTGAACGAGATCAAGACGCCCAAAGTGCACTACGATAACATTAGTTTATGGACAATTATATTGATTATATTGACTCTTTTATTGATCATTTATGTAACGTACAAAATATGTATTAGAATTAAGAATAATAAAGGAAACAGTTTTAAATTTAAGAAACTCCAAGAAACAAATGTACCCCTAGAAAATATGAATTTTAAATGAGATTAAACGAAAACGAATTTAATTAAAAATCAAGAAAAGGTAAAAACCCTTAATTTTTAATGTACATTGGGAGGAGTTATGTGATCCCCCATTTGTTATACCTATGAAACTAATAAAGTTATTAGGAAATATTAGGAAATAATAGGAAAATGCAACAATGTAATTAAAAGACAATTTGTTACAATTTATATTCAGTTTATAAACGTTCTCATGTGAACGGAAGCGCTACAAAGTAGCACAAGGATAAGTGACACTGCAGATGTCAGGTCACAGACGGTCGTAGGAAGTCACGTACCGAGATTACGCAGAATAAGCCTGCAACATTGTAATTATGAATAGCTTTTAAGATAGCAACTATGTATTATGAATAGAGTTAAGTGTAAGCAGACATTAGGTCTGCAAGTTCCAACAGAATTGTAAAGAGGTAGGGAGAGTATAAAAGGACCGGGCGCTCCACTCACGGTCAGTTAATCAACGTTCAGCTTTCACATTGCAGTCCGTCGGTAACTCACTTCTACAATTAAGTATTAACTATTTCGACTTAGAATAAATTAATTCAAGATTGTAAAATTCCATGTTCAAATCTGTTTAAATAAAATAAATGTGTTAAGGACCAAAGAAGTCTTTTTAAAAAGGACCGCTCGAAGCCACGAACCTTAACTTGCGTAGAGTAGCAATTTGCTTTAACATGGGTACTTAACGATTATCAGAAAGGAAAACACAAAACACTTATTTTAACGCAGTATGAAATAGATTGTCTCAAAACTACCGTGGATTCATTGAATTACTTTAAAACAATTAGCACGCACATGGCCAGTGAAAATTTTATAACAACTTCCAGTGTAGTTCCTGTTGCGCAACGAATAATTAAGAACATGCAAAATACTGAACCAGAATTGCAAATAAGCCTAAACAATTTGCAGCTCATAGATGATACCCAAAAACTAACCGACTTTGCCGTAAAATCGGTTTTAATTAAACCTATAAAGACTCTTTTGCACGAGAGGTACTGTGAAGAATCGGCTGTTAACCCTTTTTTTTAAAAAAGCTATGTTTCTAGATCCATGATTTAAAAGCAGTCCTATAGATTTTTCTCAAACAAAAATCGATATTCTTTTTGCATTGGAAAAACATGTTACTGAAACCGAAGGACGTAATAAAATTAAAAAGATGTAAGGCCGATCATTTATATTTGCAAACACTTTAAGTCAAGCCGGCCCAACTTCTAAACGGGATAAAATAGAAGCAGAATTAAAACAGTATCAAAAAATGTTTGATTTAGATTATTCTGAAAACCCGCTTCTGTGGTGGAAACTGAATGAATACGATACGAATTACCGAGCAAACTAGCTAAAAAATATTTTTCGTCACCAGCAACCAGTGTGTCATCAGAACGGGTGTTTAGCAAAAGGTGACTTAATAATAGAAGATCAACGTTGTTCATTAACCAGTGATCATGTGGAACAATTGGTGTTTTTGTCGATGAACAGCAAATACATTTCATATAATAACAAATAAGCTATATTGTTATATATTAGGATTTATAATATAACATTATGATTATGGTTATTAGACTATTAAATACTAAGTTACCCTAAATTTTTTTTACTTAAGGTTTTGATTAAATCCTATAAATATTTACAGATTTGCATCTTTATGTATCCATATGTGTAGCGATAGACATCGATGCCTATTGGTACATAGCGATGTGATACATATATCTATATGTATTGACGTGTCGATACGTATTTGTTTTAATTAATTCCTTATATATATATATATATATATATATATATATATATATATATATATATATATTGCTGTGAAACCTTTTTAGAATCGAGCCTCACGAATTGGGCGTCAAGAATGCTGTGATTCCACCAAAATCCGGGAACTACGCTTTTCGAATCGAGCCCCACAGATTGGGCGTCAAGAATGCTGTGAAACCTACAAAAAGCTATTAATTTAACTGGTCCGTTGACTTTCTTCTGTTACTCGCCTCTTTACTCTTTTCCGCCTCGGCTGCTCACCTAGTTAAACTTTCATCCTCGTTCATAAAAAAAAACAAACACATTCCTACCACAAACATCAACGTTAACTCTATTTACATCAATATTCACAATACATTAAAATTTCAAAATTAAAATTCAGCATAAATTTTAATATCAGAAAATTTCAAGATTAAATTTGTTATCATTTTAATGTGCATCCAGAATTAAAGTCCTTGTAGGATGCCTACTAATTAATATAACAATATATGCAGACCTGAGTCTGAGTACAAAGGGAGCATCTACCACCCCTTTACGTTAATTAACCAGGTTCGTCTAATTGAGCTCAAAGACATACCCAAATTTTCATCATAATCCAGAACATAAATACTAAATACCCCTTTCTACTTAAACAAGAAAATGTCACCTTAAAATTAAAAATTTGTTGTTAGTACAATTTCACTACTGTCCATTTTAAGTAAATCAATTATGAAGTTATTCAACACACACCAACACATCAAAAATCGAACAACAAAGCATAAGTTACCTGAAGGTTACTGCACTAGTGGCTTCAATGTACATCGTCCTTGCTAATTTCACCATTCCAACTGGGTTATGTTCACGTCCTCGGATTACTGGTCGCTTTTAAACATTTTCTCTACACCACCATTCATCTAAAGTTGTTTCAGTGCTTTTCCGGAACTCATCTGTGTATATCAGAAGCTTGTTTTGTGGATCCAGACACGTTTACAAATCATTTAATTATTAACACCCCCGAAAAATAGCAAAGAAATTCATACTTCTTTCACAAATATTCGCCAAAACTGCCTACTTTTGTGTATTCATTTGTCGTTGCAAATTTGACTAATTGGTACAGTGATACTAAACTTTATTACCTTGTATCTTCTTTTCTAAGTGCACTAAATTACATTCATTGTAGCACGTAAAAAACAAACTGTTTTAAATCACCAAAATATACGAGCAAACTGTTTAAATTATTTAATCAAAATCGGAAAACTAAAAAGCACTGTTTAACGCATTGAATCAAGTCGAAAATCTAAGAGAGAGAAGCTCATACCCACCTGGGTATATATAGTGGTTAGCCTGTCTGTCGGTCTTGTCCCCAAAACGGCCAGTTTCTAGAATTTTGTGTACTATGTTCCCATCTCGCCCGCCTGTGCGTCGGTTCTTATTAAATTTGCACTCGCACCAGTTAAATCTCAGAAATTTCGACACGGCTCGCAACGTCTGGAAATAACTAATTAATTTTTATACAGAAATGTTATTTTTACCTCTCAAGTTTGCCTTTTATTTTCAACCAATCGCCACCCAGTGACGTTGCTCCACTCACGCCTTTTACTATATGTGTCTCGGTTTTGCGCATATTATCTGTCTCTATCTAACCTGTTCTTATTGGTGCAAATTGATATTCTTTATTATCGATTATTTTCAGTCCACGTGTGTTCTTATCTGGGTTAAATAATCCCGTATCTAGCCTTCCCGTGAATATTAAACGACGGTTTCTCCAAGATTCTCTGTAACCATTCGTTATCTGCAAAATTTACGCAGAACGAGCTTTTTAAATAAACCCTGTTTTGTATTTCGTGCTAAAGCATCCGACCGTTTCCAACATCCGTAGAATCGACATGTTTATCTAAACAAATTAAACTGAAATTGCCTTTTAAAAATACGCAGGTGTGTTCAAACGTAACATTTTAAATAACTCTTCTACGATTTGACTATTATTGGGTTTTCACAAGCTTTTATGCTTATTAATAATGGTTCCATTAACTCCAATTAAAATAATACCCTTTAATTTTTTAGTGACTCCTAATCAAATATTAATTATTATCTGTACGTTTTGTTTAATACCGGTTACTTAAAATTGAGTTAATTATTATAAATTTTGCACATAATTTCCATTTGTTTTTTACTCGGAATAATTATATTACACGTAGAGCATTTTAATACTGCTTCCTTTTTTATAGCAAGCGTCTTGTAAATGATTTAAATCTCTTATTTTTAATGAAACGAATGAATTTTTATTCTCCACGGTTTTTTAATAACGCGTACCTTTTCCCAAAGCTTCTACACGGTGATTAAAATTATTTGATGTGATTATTTAATTTTCTACCCTGGTCTAAATATGAGTAATATATATATATATATATATATATATATATATATATATATATATATAAAGTAATGTTGATGGAAAATCGTTATGGGATAAAGGCGTCCGAATAAAATAAATTATTGAATAATCATTTATTGAACATCAACGTTTCGGATAATATGAATCCTTAATCATGAGCTAAAAATTGCAATTAACAAAAACAGGAAAATAACATTATATATGGTACTTACATTCAATGTGATTAATAACACTAATTCATAACAAACATTGACTAGAATATTAAAGTGTCAGTTTGACAGATAAAACATCAAGTAGTGTTGTAAATAAGGATAGACAAATGATTGATTTGGATAGCCAAATGATTGATTTGAAAAGTCACAAAATTAAAATATAACTAACCAATAAGAAGAGTGCAATGTATCGATCTACTAAAAATTAATCTGTTGCATATGTTTCATGTTGTAGTTAAAATATCTAAAAAGCAAAAGCAAACAACTCTAAAAATTCAAAACTATTAGGAATATTGATAACTATTGTATGGTGTGAAAAGAATTGAAAGGGTGTGTAGAACAAGAAAAGAAAAAAAAATATAAATAAAAATAGAAAAATAATAAATAAATAAATAAACTGTTAGGAATTATTATTATTTATAGAAAATAAAAAAGAATAAACTGCACTTAGATGCTGAGTGTCTGATTTTCCATTAAGGCCATTAGTTTGTTGTTGGATATGTAACGCTTCAAGAAATAAACGATTTTTGTATTTAGGTTCCATTTCTAGGATTTTTGTGTCGGTGTAATTCGGTATATGATTCGTATTATTTACATGCTCTGCTAAGGTGCAGGTGGTCTTTTGTAATTTGGCATCACTTTTGTGTTGGGTGATGCGATTTTTAAGCCATTGACTAGTGTGGCCCACATAAGTGGCACTGCAACTACAAGTAATTTTGTATACTACATTACTCAGTGACATTTTATTGGTTGGGTCTTTAAGTTTAGTAAACAAAGAATTAAGCAAATTATTATATCGAAAAGGTATTGTATAAGAGGGGTTAGCAAGAATTTTTTTGAGTGTGGGTGTTAGATTCTTAATAAACGGAAGTGATTTATATATTTTATTTTTTGTTGTTTTTGGGAGTGTTGTAATAGAGGTGGTATTAAATAGAAGTTGTTTGATCAAAATGGTGGGATAAGCATTGTTAATGAGAATTTCTTGAAGGAGACAGAGATTTTTGTTTAAAAATTGTGGTTCACAAATTTTACTGATCCGGGTTTTTAGAGCCAAAATCATATTTACTTTATGTTGAAAGGTGTGCTGTGAATAATAATTGATATACCTTCCTGAATGGGTAGGTTTAGTATACCAATCAAAAATGGGAGATTGTCTGGATTGCGTATCACAAGGGTATCTAAAAATGGTAAGCAACCGTCAATTTCAATTTCATATGTGAACTGTAGATCAACATCAAAACTATTAAAAATTATTAGGGTATCATCAATTTTGTCAATGGGAATGGCAGATATGATATCATCAACATATTTGGCGAGGAATGGAATTTTGAACGGGAGTAATTCTGTAGTGTGTTCTAATAAAAAATCCATCGTAATCTGAGCTAGTACAGGTGATAAAGGTGAACCCATCGGTGTACCAAATATTTGATTATAAACTTGATTTTGAAAAGTGAAGTTAGTGTTATTGAAGATTAAATGTATAGATGCTATGAATAAATCAAGAGGGAACTTACAATGTGGTTGTATCAAGTCCCACTTTTCAGTGATAACTTGTATTACGAGATCTTTAGAAATGTTAGTAAAAAGTGATGTGACATCTAAAGAAATTAAAATGTAATTATGTGGTAACTGAAAATTACGAAAAGTGTTGACAAAGGAAAAAGTATCTGGGACATTAAAACCGTATTGTAATGGAAAAGCATTAGACAATATCTGTGATAAAAATTTTGAAAATTTGTATGTTGGGGTGTTAACTGATGAAATGATAGGACGTAAAGTAAGCAAAGGTTTATGAATTTTTGGGAGTCCATAGTATCTGCCTGGAACGGAATTAGTAGTTAGTATCATCTTCTTTTCTATATCACTAATAATAATCTGATTTATTCATAATAACAGTTGTTGAGCCTTTGTCAGCATTCGTAACTATAATTTGTGGATGTTTTTTTAAAAAAGTTTTAGTGAAAGAATAATCAGACTGGAAATGATCATTGTGTGCTGAATTAGTAGGTTTTAAAATGTAATTAGTAATAATGTTAGTTGCTTTTGCTCTCAAGACATTATTTTTTTTTGTAGAATAATGCTCATTATCTAAAATTAATTCAATATCCGCTAACAATTTACCTATGTTAAGGTTATTACTGTTACATGATGTATTAAATTGAGGACCTAAGGATAAAATATTACTAACCTTCTTGGGAATATCACAATTACTAACATTAACAAACCATTTACTATTATCAGTAAACATTTTATTGTCGTAAAATTGATGGTTAACTAAATTAGTAAACTTTTTAATATTAACTTTCTTAATTTGTCTATATCGTTTATTATAAAAAGTGGTCTGTCTAACTTGAAATTGTATTAAACAGGAAAGAGGTATAATGTTTTAACATTGAATTTGTTAAGTTTAAAATTTGTAGAAACATCTTATTTGTATTATGTTAAATATTGATTATTTTAGTCTTATACACTAGTTTTTTAGCTTTATAGTCATTTATTTTTTACTACATCAAAGCTATTAATAATTAAGTTTGAATTTGTAACTGCAGTATTATAAAGTTGTGGCACCTTCATTGGAAGATTTATACCTTCTGTTTGGTGTCCTTTATTGTAAATAAATAAATAAATAAATAAATAAATAAATAAATAAATAAATAAATAAATAAATAAATAAATACATAAATAAATAAATAAATAAATAAATAAATAAATAAATAAATAAATAAATAAATAAATAAATAAATAAATAAATAAATAAATAAATAAATAAATAAATAAATAAATAAATAAATAAATAAATAAATAAATAAATAAATAAATAAATAAATAAATAAATAAATAAATAAATAAATAAATAAATAAATAAATAAATAAATAAATAAATAAATAAATAAATAAATAAATAAATAAATAAATAAATAAATAAATAAATAAATAAATAAATAAATAAATAAATAAATAAATAAATAAATAAATAAATAAATAAATATATAAATAAATAAATAAATAAATAAATAAATAAATAAATAAATAAATAAATAAATAAATAATCTTACTTGCGTCACTTTTAATTTGTGTGAGTTGTTTATGACTAAAAACTAATTTGGTGTGTGTATTTTCGATTTCTAAGGTTAGTAATTTCTTTTCGAAAATATTTTTAAAATGCATGACACGGTTGTTAACTCTAAAATTTCTACACTCTAATAAACTTACAATAGATTTAGTGTTATATGTTATGTGCGAAGGAACGATTGAATATCTTCTGCAACGTTCTAAGAAAAGCTTCCTGTTTTCTAAATTGGCGAGTTTTGTAGTTGTTGTGGCCCACCTCTTGAGTAATTGCATTGCTTGTTCACCATATTGTTTCTGTATGTAATTATAAAATCCCATGTTTTATTTTATAAAAATCAAATTTACGAACGTGAAATTAATAAAGTAATGTTGATGGAAAATCGTTATGGGATAAAGGCGTCCGAATAAAATAAATTATTGAATAATCATTTATTGAACATCAACGTTTCGGATAATATGAATCCTTAATCATGAGCTAAAAATTGCAATTAACAAAAACAGAAAAATAACATTATATACGGTACTTACATTCAATGTGATTAATAACACTAATTCATAACAAACATTGACTAGAATATTAAAGTGTCAGTTTGACAGATAAAACATCAAGTAGTGTTTTAAATAAGGATAGACAAATGATTGATTTGAAAAGTCACAAAATTAAAATATAACTAACCAATAAGAAGAGTGCAATGTATCGATCTACTAAAAATTAATCTGTTGCATATGTTTCATGTTGTAGTTAAAATATCTAAAAAGCAAAAGCAAACAACTCTAAAAATTCAAAACTATTAGGAATATTGATAACTATTGTATGGTGTGAAAAGGATTGAAAGGGTGTGTAGAACAAGAAAAGAAAAAGAAATATATACAAAAATAGAAAGATAATAAATAAATAAATAAACTGTTAGGAATTATTATTATTTATAGAAAATAAAAGAGAATAAACTGCACTTAGATGCTGAGTGTCTGATTTTCCATTAAGGCCATTAGTTTGTTGTTGGATATGTAACCCTTTAAGAAATAAACGATTTTTGTATTTAGGTTCCATTTCTAGGATTTTTTGTGTCGGTGTAATTCGGTATATGATTCGTATTATTTACATGCTCTGCTAAGGTGCAGGTGGTCTTTTGTAATTTGGCATCACTTTTGTGTTGGGTGATGCGATTTTTAAGCCATTGACTAGTGTGGCCCACATAAGTGGCACTGCAACTACAAGTAATTTTGTATACTACATTACTCAGTGACATTTTATTGGTTGGGTCTTTAAGTTTAGTAAACAAAGAATTAAGCAAATTATTATATCGAAAAGATATTGTACAAGAGGGGTTAGCAAGAATTTTTTTGAGTGTGGGTGTTAGATTCTTAATAAACGGAAGTGATTTATATATTTTATTTTTTGTTGTTTTTGGGAGTGTTGTAATAGAGGTGGTATTAAATAGAAGTTTTTTGATCAAAATGGTGGGATAAGCATTGTTAATGAGAATTTCTTGAAGGAGACAGAGATTTTTGTTTAAAAATTGTGGTTCACAAATTTTACTGATCCGGGTTTTTAGAGCCAAAATCATATTTACTTTATGTTGAAAGGTGTGCTGTGAATAATAATTGATATACCTTCCTGAATGGGTAGGTTTAGTATACCAATCAAAAATGGGAGATTGTCTGGATTGCGTATCCCAAGGGTATCTAAAAATGGTAAGCAACCGTCAATTTCAATTTCATATGTGAACTGTAGATCAACATCAAAACTATTAAAAATTATTAGGGTATCATCAATTTTGTCAATGGGAATGGCAGATATGATATCATCAACATATTTGGCGAGGAATGGAGTTTTGAACGGGAGTAATTCTGTAGTGTGTTCTAATAAAAAATCCATCGTAATCTGAGCTAGTACAGGTGATAAAGATGAACCCATCGGTGTACCAAATATTTGATTATAAACTTGATTTTGAAAAGTGAAGTTAGTGTTATTGAAGATTAAATGTATAGATGCTATGAATAAATCAAGAGGGAACTTACAATGTGGTTGTATCAAGTCCCACTTTTCAGTGATAACTTGTAATACGAAATCTTTGGAAATGTTAGTAAAAAGTGATGTGACATCTAAAGAAATTAAAATGTAATTATGTGGTAACTGAAAATTACGAAAAGTGTTGACAAAGGAAAAGTATCTGGGACATTAAAACCGTATTGTAATGGAAAAGCATTAGACAATATCTGTGATAAAAATTTTGAAAATTTGTATGTTGGGGTGTTAATTGATGAAATGATAGGACGTAAAGTAAGCGAAGGTTTATGCATTTTTGGGAGTCCATAGTATCTACCTGGAACGGAATTAGTAGTTAATAACATCTTCTTTTCTATATCACTAATAATACCCTTATTATGTAAAAACTTTATATGGTCATTGACTTTCTTTTGAGCAGTAAAAGTAGGATCTCTAGGTAGTTTTTGGTATATGTTATTATCATTGAGTAATTCATTAGATTTGTTAATGTAATCTGATTTATTCATAATAACAGTTGTTGAGCCTTTGTCAGCATCCGTAACTATTATTTGTGGATGTTTTTTCAAAAAAGTTTTAGTTAAAGAATAATCAGACTGAAAATGATCATTGTGTGCTGAATTAGTAGGTTTTAAAATGTAATTAGTAATAATGTTAGTTGCTTTTGCTCTCAAGACATTAGTTTTTTTTTGTAGAATAATGCTCACTATCTAAAATTAATTCAATATCCGCTAACAATTTACCTATGTTAAGGTTATTACTGTTACATGATGTATTAAATTGAGGACCTAAGGATAAAATCAATCATTTGGCTATCCAAATCAATCTTTTGTCTATCCTTATTTAAAACACTACTTGATGTTTTATCTGTCAAACTGACACTTTAATATTCTAGTCAATGTTTGTTATGAATTAGTGTTATTAATCACATTGAATGTAAGTACCGTATATAATGTTATTTTTCTTTTTTTGTTAATTGCAATTTTTAGCTCATGATTAAGGACTCATATTATCCGAAACGTTGATGTTCAATAAATGATTATTCAATAATTTATTTTATTCGGACGCCTTTATCCCATAACGATTTTCCATCAACATTACTTTATTAATTTCACGTTCGTAAATTTGATTTTTATAAAATAAAACATGGGATTTTATAATTACATACAGAAACAATATGGTGAACAAGCAATGCAATTACTCAAGAGGTGGGCCACAACAACTACAAAACTCGCCAATTTAGAAAACAGGAAGCTTTTCTTAGAACGTTGCAGAAGATATTCAATCGTTCCTTCGCACATAACATATAACACTAAATCTATTGTAAGTTTATTAGAGTGTAGAAATTTTAGAGTTAACAACCGTGTCATGAATTTTAAAAATATTTTCGAAAAGAAATTACTAACCTTAGAAATCGAAATTACACACACCAAATTAGTTTTTAGTCATAAACAACTCACACAAATTAAAAGTGACGCAAGTAAGATTATACCTCGATCCTGTTTAATACAATTTCAAGTTAGACAGACCACTTTTTATGATAAACGATATAGACAAATTAAGAAAGTTAATATTAAAAAGTTTACTAATTTAGTTAACCATCAATTTTACGACAATAAAATGTTTACTGATAATAGTAAATGGTTTGTTAATGTTAGTAATTGTGATATTCCCAAGAAGGTTAGTAATATTTTATCCTTAGGTCCTCAATTTAATACATCATGTAACAGTAATAACCTTAACATAGGTAAATTGTTAGCGGATATTGAATTAATTTTAGATAGTGAGCATTATTCTACAAAAAAAACTAATGTCTTGAGAGCAAAAGCAACTAACATTATTACTAATTACATTTTAAAACCTACTAATTCAGCACACAATGATCATTTCCAGTCTGATTATTCTTTCACTAAAACTTTTTTAAAAAAACATCCACAAATTATAGTTACGAATGCTGACAAAGGCTCAACAACTGTTATTATGAATAAATCAGATTACATTAACAAATCTAATGAATTACTCAATGATAATAACATATACCAAAAACTACCTAGAGATCCTACTTTTACTGCTCAAAAGAAAGTCAATGACCATATAAAGTTTTTACATAATAAGGGTATTATTAGTGATATAGAAAAGAAGATGTTATTAACTACTAATTCCGTTCCAGGTAGATACTATGGACTCCCAAAAATGCATAAACCTTCGCTTACTTTACGTCCTATCATTTCATCAATTAACACCCCAACATACAAAATTTCAAAATTTTTATCACAGATATTGTCTAATGCTTTTCCATTACAATACGGTTTTAATGTCCCAGATACTTTTTCCTTTGTCAACACTTTTCGTAATTTTCAGTTACCACATAATTACATTTTAATTTCTTTAGATGTCACATCACTTTTTACTAACATTTCCAAAGATTTCGTATTACAAGTTATCACTGAAAAGTGGGACTTGATACAACCACATTGTAAGTTCCCTCTTGATTTATTCATAGCATCTATACATTTAATCTTCAATAACACTAACTTCACTTTTCAAAATCAAGTTTATAATCAAATATTTGGTACACCGATGGGTTCACCTTTATCACCTGTACTAGCTCAGATTACGATGGATTTTTTATTAGAACACACTACAGAATTACTCCCGTTCAAAATTCCATTCCTCGCCAAATATGTTGATGATATCATATCTGCCATTCCCATTGACAAAATTGATGATACCCTAATAATTTTTAATAGTTTTGATGTTGATCTACAGTTCACATATGAAATTGAAATTGACGGTTGCTTACCATTTTAGATACCCTTGTGATACGCAATCCAGACAATCTCCATTTTTGATTGGTATACTAAACCTACCCATTCAGGAAGGTATATCAATTATTATTCACAGCACACCTTTCAACATAAAGTAAATATGATTTTGGCTCTAAAACCCGGATCAGTAAAATTTGTGAACCACAATTTTAAACAAAATCTCTGTCTCCTTCAAGAAATTCTCATTAACAATGCTTATCCCACCATTTTGATCAAAAAACTTCTATTTAATACCACCTCTATTACAACACTCCCAAAAACAACAAAAAAATAAAATATATAAATCACTTCCGTTTATTAAGAATCTAACACCCACACTCAAAAAAATTCTTGCTAGCCCCTCTTGTACAATATCTTTTCGATATAATAATTTGCTTAATTCTTTGTTTACTAAACTTAAAGACCCAACCAATAAAATGTCACTGAGTAATGTAGTATACAAAATTACTTGTAGTTGCAGTGCCACTTATGTGGGCCACACTAGTCAATGGCTTAAAAATCGCATCACCCAACACAAAAGTGATGCCAAATTACAAAAGACCACCTGCACCTTAGCAGAGCATGTAAATAATACGAATCATATACCAAATTACACCGACACAAAAATCCTAGAAATGGAACCTAAATACAAAAATCGGTTATTTCTTGAAGCGAGTTAAAGTTCGGGCCTTTGGAGCTGTGTTTTTTAAAAAAACTTCGACACTTTAACAAAAATTTAATAAGTTAAACAGAAATTACAATGAAATTTAGAATAGCTGGTTCGTAATAACTTTAATAAAAAATAATTAATTGTACTGGGCGAGTAGTCTAGGTAGACAACAATGCAAAAGCTGTAAACTCAGACTGACTCGGTTGAGTAGCTTGAACAACGAAGTATGGAGTTCGAAGACTGACTGCCGGGCATTGAGCTCCCGGGCCTTTTATAATAACCTGCCCCTCACACGGCTGTGAGAACTTGCAGATCTCATGTCTGCGTTTCTCTTTGTTACAATGTATCAATCTTAATTCTAAGTAATTGCGGTATGTTGACCGCCTGTGACCTGCCACCTCCAGTATCACTGCCCTCAAGGATGCAAAGTTGCATGTCCGTTCTCATGAACTGTCGATAACCTCTCTGGGTAATCCTTGTGTTACAATGTTGCATTGAACTTATACTTTTATTTAACAATTTCTAATAATTCTTATTAGATTCAATATATCAATATATATAGGTAATTGGGGGATACATAACTAGCGTTACATATCCAACAACAAACTAATGGCCTTAATGGAAAATCAGACACTCAGCATCTAAGTGCAGTTTATTCTCTTTTATTTTCTATAAATAATAATAATTCCTAACAGTTTATTTATTTATTTATTATTTTTCTATTTTTATATATTTTTTTTTCTTTTCTTGTTTTAGACACCCTTTCAATCCTTTTCACACCATACAATAGTTATCAATATTCCTAATAGTTTTGAATTTTTAGAGTTGTTTGATTTTGCTTTTTAGATATTTTAACTACAACATGAAACATATGCAACAGATTAATTTTTAGTAGATCGATACATTGCACTCTTCTTATTGGTTAGTTATATTTTAATTTTGTGACTTTTCAAATCAATCATTTGTCTATCCTTATTTAAAACACTACTTGATGTTTTATCTGTCAAACTGACACTTTAATATTCTAGTCAATGTTTGTTATGAATTAGTGTTATTAATCACATTGAATGTAAGTACCTTATATAATGTTATTTTCCTGTTTTTGTTAATTGCAATTTTTAGCTCATGATTAAGGATTCATATTACCCGAAACGTTGATGTTCAATAAATGATTATTCAATAATTCATTTTATTCGGACGCCTTTATCCAATAACGATTTTCCATCAACATTACTTTATTAATTTCACGTCCGTAAATTGTATTTTATATATATATATATATATATATATATATATATATATATATATTGAAATTAATTTCAATACGTAAGTATTTATCAACTTACCTTGTGTAAAAAACTTAATATATAATATATATATATATATATATATATATATATATATATATATAGACACAGCAAAGCACATCTATGAAATAGGGGCAGTAGGAAAAGCAGGCAGAAAGAGATAAAAGCCTTCTGGAATATTGTGCTTCAGACAAAGTTAATAACAAATACGTTGTAGAAATAGTAGAGGAATAAGGATATGTGTGGAAAATGAAAAAATAGGAAAAATAGGAAGACAGGATACGTTCTAAGGCATTTCTGGGGAATAGTACGCGATATACTACAAGCAGAGATAGGAAAAGAGAGGTAGAGGTAGACCGAGATCAGACTTTCGCACACAGATAGTGATAGATGCAGACTATGCAAATTTTAGGGAAATACGTAGGTTGGTTCAGACTAGGAAACAATGAGGGTACACGTCCAACCAGTTCTAGGACTGATGACTTAATGATGATGATGATATATATATTGAAGTGTTAGTAATAGCTAAAAGGGTATAAAGATTATTTTGTTTGAAGGTTGTGTATATGCCAAATAAAGCCAAATATCAGATCACGTAACTGAAAATTTTGTGTTTGCTGTACTTTACAAATGTTAAAGTATTTGAAGTATATTAGTCAAAGTGGAAGTGCCAAGACGTAAAGCAATGACTTGATGACGTGAGAAAGCACAGTATTCAAGGATTTATACTAAGTTGTACGTTAATAAGCCAAAGAATGTACATTTGCTGATCGAAAAACCGGATGCGTCTGTAGAAGTTCCACTATTCACCACACAGAGCCAGGTTTATATGTGAAACATTTCGGCACTTATTTAGTAGAATCAACCTTTGGACAAACTTGTAGTATCAAAATTATAAGTGAAAATATTGTCAAAGCTGATTGAAGGGTGACGCGGTCTTATGAACCAATGATTGAACATTTAAGTATAAAATTGTAAAGTGTAAAAGATGAATTATAGGTATTAGTGACACAAACTAGTTGGGACGATTTAATTGGATGGGGGATTTGTAAAATGTATAAAGAGTAGGCATAATTTAAAAGGTGGTATCACCTAGGTAAACATAAATAACCGAATTCGATTAAAATATTTTTGTAACAAGACGTGTTTTTTGTATACTGCGCTAATTTGAATATTAAAAAGAGTAAATAAATTATTTTGAAAAGTTCAAGTCTTTAATTGAAACAAAGGAGAGTATAGATAAGTGAGTGGAATAATAATAATAGTAAAGACGGGTGGAAAGTTGTAAGAGTGGATTGGAGCGACATTGAAACAGGCGGAATTAATAGTGGATATTTGGAACGAGTTGGATTAAGGCAGAAAGGAATTGGATTGGATTTATTAGACTGAAGGAGAAACTACTTGGAATGATTTGGATAGTGCATTGCGGATAGATTGGTATAGAGTGGAAACTAGAAAGGAGCATAGAATTGGAACGAGCAGATTAAAGAAAGGAAAGCATTGGATTAGCAGGAGTATTATACGGAAAGAAGGCATAACTATAGGAAAATTAGCGCGGGGGAAGTAAAATTGCAAGGTATTCAAAATTCTAAATTTGGTCATTATTTATAGATTTGGGGGATATCAAAATTAAGTATAACAAAACCTGGTGTCTGGAAAGCAGAGGAGCCATAGTGATAGTGCAACGCACTGTGAAGACCCATCCGGTGATTGAGATTTTGAGCCAGAGTTCAGAGAGGCCTACAGCGACGCGTAAATCGGGTGAGTACTGTGTTTTTGATACGTCAAAGTCAATTCGGTAAGAGTAATTGATTTGGCACAAGGCTGCGTGGATCTGCTTATTAAAAATTTGGCATATACGAATATAAGGTTACATGTACTAAAATAAAGGTAGTGCAGTTTGGTTGGTGTAGTGACCATCTACCTATCACTAAACCCACGGTAGGTAGGTGTGGATACTCTGAGAAGGCGAGTTTCAATAGTCGAGGCATATTCATATAGTTTTATATTGTAGACCGACCAAACTTAGTTAAAGCACGAAATATAAGAGTCAAAATTTTCACACTGTCAAATATATAAAAAAATGGTAAATAAATAAACCACAGTTAAAGTAAATATAATATAAAAAAGGGGGGTGAGCATAAGAATATATATATATATATATATATATATATATATATATATATTGCCGTGGAACCTTTTAAAATCTCTCCACACGCTTGGGCCAACATCAAATTATAAAAATTATAGAAATTATAGAAATTATAAAAATTATAAAAATTATAAAAAATATTCTTACACTACCTTTTGGAACGCCTCCTTAGTTCTGCTCACTCTGGCTAGCTCAGCAATCGGCTTCTTCTTGCATACCTACCATCCTAAGTAACTTCTTTTCTCACAAACACAGTCAAATGAAATTACCACTCAAATAATGCAACAAAACATACAACCTTTTTATGTACACATATTAATAACTTTCCAATATTAAGACAATATTTAGACCTTGGTACAGACAGTTTGATAAAACAGTTAACATCTCAATCATTAAATCCTTTAAAGTCCTTGATTTTAATATATTTCAACAAATTTTATTTAATACGAGTAGATGGGCCCCTCATGCAACCCTAGATTGATTTTACTCTGGTTTATTTTGAGCTCATTATAACCCAGTTCCTCTAAATGCTTTTAATCCTTGCATTTTTATTAAAATTTAAATCTAAAGACCCGTTTACTCCTTACAACAACATTTTAGATCATCAATAAACATTATTTATCATCAATAAACCTTTTTAAATAATCAATATTGATTGTCCTGTACATATACCTCTTTAAATGAGTTTTTATGGTAATAAAATACACCCCCATAAGTCAAAACATTCAAACACAAAAATTACAACACAAATGTTTATACAAAAAAGCAGGAAATTAATTTTCTTTACCTGGAGTAGGCTTCGTCCCTCGTCACCTCTGAAGATGGGTACCAGAAACCCTCGTCGTTGTGTCCATATACTTCGATTATGCGTGGATCCAACTGATCCCCACTATCAAAATCTCTGCCATTACCTTTACTCTTTTACCCAGATATCGATCTTGTTCAAACTTAACATTCCATACCAAGTACACTTCATGCATACTAGGATACGCTTACCCAAGTACCATCCCATCATTCAATAGAGTCGTTGTAGTAATGGCACCTTTTGTCTAGACCTTAGCACCCACTCGTGCAATATCACTTTTACTACTTTTATGGTCCGTTACAAACTGCCTTACATACTCTAAATTAGGATGTTGTACCGAACAAACAATAATTAATACAACTTAGGATTCCGTACAAGCCATTACGTTGAATATCTAAGCGCGATATAAGATATCAGAGATATAAGAGAGCTTTAGTATCTTTCTCAGAATATTTATACGCTTTTCAATAACCCCCATGGAACCTATTTCCATTTAAAAGCTTATTTTCTAAACCGATTCTCAAAAATTTCATCGTAACCAACTCCAACGGCTGAAAAATTCCACGTTCTTCGCGCTGTTACATAGAAATTCGTTCGATACCCTCAATGTACGCGAGCTTCTCAAAAACTGCTATCCTTCGAACAATGATATTGCTTTGCCTCGTTATAACGTTTCACCTCCTTGCTACCTTTCTCCTTTAAACGCATATTTATTGTCTCTTTTTAGAACCCCTCTTAAGCTACAGAAAATCGATATTGTTGTTGACCTTCACATTTCCCCTTGTACTTCAGACGTGACTTGTTACCACCGCTTTCTAATACGCTTCTCTGCCTGTTCTACATTATAGATCTTTCATTTCCCTTAGTCTTCAAGGCACTTGTTATTGTTAGCAGTTTGTCAAATCGACCGCTGCAAACAATTTTTAGAATTTTGTGCTAACGTTCAATCGAGTTCTATGAACCTGACCTTTAACTAACAAGTGTTTCTTCAAAGTCACTTGTTGTTTAAAATAACAATTCCAAGTTTAACCATTTTTAGGATTTGTAAACGAACGTTTTAGTTTATGTAAATGGAGATATGCGTTTAAATTATTGATTTTCTATATTTGAAAGCTCCGTTTCTGCTTCCATCCAATTGATTTAAAATTATTACAATTTAATTATGCGTATCCTTGAGTGTTTATGTACTCTAAAGCTTCTTCCCTTTGTGCAATTTTAACATTCTAATTTAGAAATACAAAATATGTTAATATCTGTCCGTCTTTACTATCTAAACTGATTAATTTAACGCGCAAATAGATTGTTCCTATTTTCTATATACACAGTTGATAAAATTTTATTGTCTAGAACTACTTAACCTATAATCCCACGACAATATATATATATATATATATATATATATATATATATATATATAATGCTATAATTATAGGGTAGTTTAGAGGTAGGTTAAGTCACAGGGGTCGTAAAACAAATAAAGCAACTTCCAGTAAACAAAAGCACATAATTACAGATATTATAAGAGTAAATAGGTCACTATACATTATGTTAGTTAAGAGCACACTGCATATAAAAATACATGAGATTAAATGCATAAGAATATAGAAATATTCAAGAGTAAGCACAAGTTAAGATAAGATTTGAAAACGCAACAAAATACATCAAAATTAAATCAACGGGAAACTTAGATGAATTGCTTGATAAATATTTAACAAGGGCGTTAAATGTATCATCGTATACGCAGTCTAAATTATGCATAATTTGAAAATCGTACGTGACATAAAGAATTACATTTGTTCAAAAATCCAATATTAACTAGGAAATAAACAAGCACCTGATTATTTTGGTTTAGATTAGAATAAGTAATAAACACTGAATACGTGATTTAATGAACGGAAAGTCTTGGGAATTCTCAATTTAACACCATGATATGTGAATGAATACGTGAGAAGTCAAGCATTCATCCTAATATTTGAACTATACAATTGGTAAAATTTCCGGAATACACAAAAATAAAGGCAATAGGTGTCGTCCCAACACGTAAATGATCGAATGAAAAACAAGAGAGGTACTGCTTTAAATACGATAAGAATTGAGCGACGAGTTTAGTATACATTTTAAACTCGGCTAGGACGATACTATGAAGTGCTAAATTATTTACGTAACCAGTGAGACGAAAGTAAATTAAAATCATTTTGGAAAGTGTACAAATTGTGCAAGTGTGAGCCGATCTATTATAGACGTAAGTAAATAACGACTTAATAAAAATACATTTCTAACATAAATAAAACAGGGCTCTGGTTAACTACTTCCTGTTAACTACTTCTGGTTAATTACGTCGGGTTAATTACTTCAGGTTAATTACTTCTTGGTAATTACTTCTTGTTACATACTGACATGGAAAATCTTCTATTACTGTCTTGTTAATTACGGACATGGAAAATCTTTTTATTACTGATATTCAAACTGAAATTTAAATGAGATTTATTGAATTAGATTCTAATAACGATTTGGACAGTATTTTGGTTTTGATGTCGACTTCCAAATTCGACTCTAAATATTCAGACTTGGCACGAAAACTCTTGGGGGGGGGTGCAGAGGAACTACAGAACCATTCCAGGTTAGCGATATTGATATAATTTATTACTGAAAACTGTTTTAATTCAATATTTTTCGTATCTGTAAAAGTCAACAACACACAGTAGTTTCATTGATCAATTTATGAAAAGGTAATAGGCATCTTGAAACGTTTCAAAAGGTCTCTAAATATAAGCAAAAATGCTAGTTTTGCTGGCTTTAATTTCTTAAATCTGGTATATGAAAATAATCTGAAAAGGGAAAGATTTTAAAAGTTGTTAAAATTTAATCACTATATTTGTGTATTGTAGAATTACTTTATTTAATTGAATCAGCTAGTTGAGGCAAAGAAAATCCATAACTTAACATTTCACATCATAGGTGCTTGATTGATCAAAGGGGCAAATAAAGAGTAACACAGTATTTTATGTACGCCCAAATCGCTGGGCACAATATATTAGTTACCATGCTTCGTTTGTCTTTCCTGTTTCCATCTTAATTTGTACTTCTTTGCACTTTTCATCAATCCATTGTTCTTTAGCTTTCCTGCATTTGCGAATAATTTCACATTTTATGGCTTTGTATCTCTGTATTCCCGTTTCTCCGATCTTTTTTGTATTTTTGTCTTTCTTCTATTAAATTCAGGATATCTTTTGTTATCCATGGTTTCTCATTTACTTTTTCTGTATACCCCAGAATATCTCTGGCCGCCATGTCTAGACTGGATTTAATGTTATTCCATTCTGTTTCTACTTCCTTAGTATCAGAAATTTTCCCGATATCTTTCAACAATTCATTTGACTTTTTTCAAATCTTTCGTGGATATAAAAGTATGCGTAATAGAGAAATTTGTAAACTGATACATTTGGGCGTCCCGAAAAATGCATTCGGGGCACTGGGACACGAGGGTTAGAATCGGTAACAATCTCGATTAATTGGGACGCGTGGCAACCCTACACATTAGTAAGTGATGTCTGTTGAAACAAAGCCTAAATACGCTCCCTCCAACGTACATTGATATATCAAGAATTCCTTTGAATATTTGTTGCTATAATGCTTTTTTTTCATTATTCTTCCTAGTAATATACATTTAAAAATAAAGAGTTAACTTTTATGTCACAAAAATCTCGAAAACAAATATATGAAGTTTTATTTTGACAAACAACTTGTTTTTCACATGGTTGCTGTAGTGATGACCCATACATGTTGGCTAAAAAATAGACGTATTCTACATTTCGTAGACAGCAAAATGGAAACACTGTAAAGGGTTTTCAATAAAGTCTCAGTGTATTGTTGCCCTAAGCTACGAGGAATTGTTTGTTCTAACCAATATTGTACACATAAATCCGATAATGTAAATATTACCTAATACCACCTTTATACACCGAACGCTTTTATTTAGCTATTGAGGTTTCATTGTAAATCATTATGCATTAATAGGTTAATAGTCGACCACAATAATAACTCACATTCCCATTGCAACATGATTGTGATAGCTTCTATTTTGTCACATAAATTACAATTTTAAATAACACTAGATGTTCGGATTGCATGCTATAAATAACACAGGCACTAATTGGTACCTCTACTCTGCGAACATGACTGCAAATCTTGTATTATCCTGAAATATTCGTAGCAGCAATCCACTCCAAGTGATAATTTAAATACTAAGTGTTATTGTTAATATCAGAAACGAATGGCGATTTACTCGTGTTACAGGGGGTTAGGGGTGAGTTTCCAGAGAGCGCGATAACCGCGATCCAAGCGGCTCTGGTCATTAGCACGCCCCGGGTCCAAGAATGGCCGCTCGATGTGTGCTTATCCCACTTATAAATCATTACAATATGCAATATAATTCCGAGGTCTATCTGCTTTTTCGCAGGCAGATGCTCTTTATATGGGGAGGACTAGTAATAAATCGGAACCCTTTGGGAAGACATTCTTATAAATAAACACACAAAAAGCTGACACTCATATATCCCAGTGTCACCATCCATCTCTGGTCCTCCATTGTTCTGTACTGATTTAACACAAGTCCAGCGGAATACAATGCGATGCAGTAGTGCACCGTGGATACATATCGTTCGGTAGTTACAACTTACAAGACATTATGTATACCCGATACAGTTGATAGAGTAAGAATGCACCGTGAGTGACCTCGTCCATTCCAAATATAAATCACTTGGGAAATGCCTTTTTGCGAAAGCTGATTGAGGTTATTCCTTTTCAAAGTTAGCAATATCAGAATTTTATAGAAATGAAGAGATGAGGTATTATTAAAGCTCTTTACAAATCGAGCGTAGGCAGTTATTTCATAGCAACTAAATGGCTTTAACATCAACATAAGGCCACAGAGGATTATCTCTTGTAAAGTAGTTGTAAACATAGCATGATCGTTCTGTTATAACACCGAAGCGACGTCACGTTCAGTAGCCAATATCAGTTCTGCGCGTCTTCTCGGTAATTTGGTGAAACAAGTAGCGAACGAAGCGATACTAAATAAGCACGCCGATCTAATCTAAACGACTGTGAGTTATTCGGTCTGCATTTGTACATGGTTCGCTTACCATCCTCGTGTTTTCTCAAGAGAAATCCGGGAATGAATTGACGGCTAGTATACAATTTTATGATTATCAATAACTTTATACTGCAAGTAAATACGTAACAAAAATCTGGATTGATTATTTATTTTCAATACTAAAGCGCAGTACAAATTTTACAAGCACTTTCTTTGAAAAATTTTGTATCGCTACCAGTTCTAGCATATACGCCACTCTTTCAGCTTATGAAATTTTCTCAATTACTGAAAAATTTCCATATACATAAAGTTTCTTTAGTAGGAATTATTTCAGGCTGAAGATAAATAAAGTGTAATCTATTTCATAGCATACATCAAAAGCATCGTACAAGGAGAAGATACACGGTATACCACTGATACAAAAAAATTGTGGTTAAAATATTTACAAGTGTGTGCATAGGGGCACGTACCATTTCTAAATAGTTGAACTAACTATCGTATTGGAGTTACGTGTATACGAGTAGAAGGGAACGAAAAGAACTGGCGCAATTTTTACTCATTGCTCTTTATCCCGGTTTCTGGAGGGTTTACAGAAAATTTTGGTATACATTTGATCTAAAATTTCATGAGGACTCCAAATTTGATAAAAAATATGAAAATAGACTAATTGCTACGGGTCAAAATGGACGTTATGTAACGAATTTTGATTTGCCCAGAAGGTGTGAAAACCCCGTGGCAATTTCAATGCTGTACCGATTAACTACGGTGGTGCGGAAGTGGGTTCCTATGAAGAAAAATAACAAAAATCATACAAATCTAAGAATGTAAAATAGTCGAAATACAAAACTACTTTTTAGATACCGCTTATCTTGAAAGGCTTTACTAGTTGCAAAAACTAAGGGGACGCCAAACCGTATTGTCCTATCAATACCGTCTATATTTTCGCTATTCGGCAGGCGGTTAATCCGGATCAGTCTCCGTGCTTTTAATTTTCCTAAATCTCGTCACCTAATTATCGGCTTTTATCTGTCATACCTTAAAATACTTATTAACTTTTTATTGGCTAGAAGAAATTTTCAAAATACGACCTCGTCACTGGGGTAGCTGGATATCATTTCACAATAATCAGCTTCACCTATCTTATAAGTAACTCCAAATAAAAATCCACATCCTATTAACAGTAAATAATACTAACATTCCATTGTTCTAGTTTCTTAGATTGATTTATTCGAAATTTAAAAATCCCATTTATTTAGAAATGTGTTTTAACAACATACATAGAAAAACAGCGCAAAACCAATTTCTGCTTTTGCCATTTCAATTTCTATTAAAATTACTAAAATCACACAAAAAAATTTACTAGCAATTACATCCCACAATTAAAGCTTGCGTTTAGATTAATACGCATATTTTTTTTTAGCGTCTCAAAAGATTCAAACTTCTTTTCGAATAATATTATGCTCAAATGTAAATAACCTAATTTGGCCGCTCAACGCACCAATTACAATTTATACTCTCAAGTTGACGTGTATGTATTCATCAAACATAAACAAAAAGAAAAACAAAAAGCTCAAACTGTACTCAGAGTCTTAAAAAATCTAAGGACTTTCAGTAATTCACCTCTTTATTTCCCTATTCGAGCTATTTAACTTCCAACATTTAGTGGCAAAGTAGAAACCCACTTATTACTCTTTTGACAAATTACCGACGTAATTTAAATTCCACGCTTAGCCTTCGTATCTGAGGTTTCCGTTTCAATCGTCCAGTAAAGTTCAAAACAATTTGACATCTATCACCTATCGAGAGGGGCCTACTGCCTACATATAGCTGCTGTCACTAAACTACATTCCGTTCTTAACTTACTCATTGTAAACTTATTATCCCAGATTCCCTTTCCTTTAAAAATTCCATTTCCACACTTTGTGCGTCTAAAGTTGTCTTATGGCCTAGTTCAAGATCATCATTGCGTGAATGATCATTGTTCCCACGCTTTACAGTTAATACCGAAAGCTGATCTTTTGCATTAAATTTTATGATGTTTTATGGTTCGATAGTATTTTGTACCCCATGTGAATTATGCAGATGTTATTGTTACGGTGATGTCTCCGGTTTTTACTGGTAACTTTTCTAGTCTTAATCTAAAATCATATTGAAATAGCCACTTTATAAAGTGTACACCACTCAAGCTTTACACAACCCTTACTTAAAAACAGTCCCGTTAAGACTTCAAGCTTAATATTTTTGATCACGTCAAGTTTTAACAAGATATTTAAGATATGCATTTGTATGATATTTTGTAACAAGTTCGTCTTTTACAATTTTTTAAACGCGTTAGAAGTACAAATGCTCAAAATTGATATGTAACTAGATTTTGGTTTATTTCTAGAAATTTAGGGTATTTATCTAATGCAGAACCTTCTGCATAATTTAAATACCTTACAATTTTTTAGCCAAGCAGCTTTGATGGAATTATACACTCTAAAGTTTAAAATTATGTTACAACGTTTTTCCGCTTTTCAAGATCTGATGCTTTAGAAATGAATTTAGATTTTAGATATACTTTGGAAAGCAACAGTTTTCGAAGAGTATAACACGCCGAGTTTGAGAATGAGAAAAGGAAGAACGTTTCAAAACTTTGAAAACTAGTTCCAAAATTAGGAATTAGGCATGAATAACGGGCACAGAAAAAAAAGAAGTAAAAGTTTGCAGTAGATGTAAAAAACTACCTTCTTCAATAACGGTTTGAGGTGAAGCGGCGTTGGCGGAAAAAAGCAACGAAAGAATTAATTAATCAGAGGTCGCTGTCGCTACAGATTATTACAGTAAATCAGATGATTCCACAAACCCACTGCAAAGCGCGATGATCTTACCTATTGGCTGAAAAAAAAAACTAAACGTAAAAATAAAAAAATTAAAACACACCAGTTTAAATATAATAATACTGAAAAGGGTAACTCATAAACCCAATTTTTTAATATAGGTAATTACTAACTTACAAGCAATGTCTACAAAGAGCAAGTAATAGGTACTAAACCTAAAAATGTACTTCTCAAGCGCTAACACGAGGCAATACAAAAATGTACAATTACATACATTGCTACAAATATAATTTGTGTAATAAATACAGCACACAGATAATTAGTGATCGGTATACACAATTAAAAACTTTTACAATAAAAAAATAATAAAATGTAACAGCTGATTCGAATAGGCATCCTAATTTTCCTTTCTTAACATATTTAATTAACATTACTGTATCTTCTATAATGTATTTAAATAACTTTCACTACTAAATATTGTACATTTCACGTAACCTATTGCTTAATCTGATCGATAGTATGTTAATATCAAATCTTTAATCAAGATTGCCTCCCATTCAATACTGATTGACCTTTATAAAGGCGAGCCCTCTACCTACGTAGGCTTTGAGAATTTTCCCAATTCATCTAGTGTGACGTTTACACGTTCTATTTGCTTGCGAAAATGGGTTTGTTATTCTATTACCATTACTGTTTGTTCTAGAAGGTGTGACGTATTCACGTCTGTTGTCAATTTTCAAGAATTTATTGTTTCACTAGCGTTTATTACAGCCTTAGGCTGTACACAATAATCGATGTCATTTATCTATCCTATCAATATTGAAAATTTTATTGGTTTTCTACGGTTTAAGATTATTCTCATCGTTCACTTATCTAAACGTTATCTCGTTCTAGAATATCAATAAACACTTTTATACTTAGAAATACATCTTTTCAATTGACGTAAATTCTTGTACTATTACCTGAAAATTAAAATATCTATACACGCGGCTTTACATAAGTTGACATTAAATTTAACTGTAGGTTTAATCCTGAAATTTCTTTATATTACTTAATCGTTTGAAACGATTAGTTACAAACAAAATGCTTTTAATTATTAATTGCAAAATAAAATTCATTTAGTTTATTTCCATGCATTTACGAGAATCTTATACACACAGCTCTACATATAAATGAGCAGTTAAATGTTTTTAAAGCAAGTTTCCTTAACTCATAAAACTAACATATTTTTATAACATTTGCACATGCGAGTTTTCAACTAAAATCCTATGGTAAATTCTTTTACGCGGGGACCTACTTTTTTCTAAAACATGATTAAACCAATTAATAATCACAGTTTTATGCATTGATACATTTTAAATCACTTCACAAGCAAGCACTTCACAAAAACGTTTTCTATACAAATAAATATATAAATAATTTTTTCCCGAATTTTCGCGAGTTTACGACGTCGGATGTCAATCAAATGATGCAATATTATCTGTCTATCACATTTAATCACATCACTGTTTACAAAAATTAAATATAAAGACAGTATACATCATGATCGATATTTTTACTTCTTTTGATGATATAATTAGTATTATTTTTATTTTTAAATATAATTATACCATACACTTATACACTGTACATTACTATTAATCGTCCAATTGTATCTTATTTTACTTTATACTCTTGATAATGGAAAAACAACTTTCCGAAAGCATGAGTTCATAAAAAGAGAACTTCCATTCTGCTGACCTAAAACCCAAAACTAATTATATACAATATATATATATATATATATATATATATATATATATATATATATATATTGATGTGATAAAGCGGTCGCGAAAGATCATGGAAACCCAACTTCTATAAATAAAACCGACCCAAATAGAAGGATACCGGAAAAATTAAAATTTTCGAAAACTCATTGCTTCATCCTGTATAAAAATAAGCATACTTCTTTGCCTTTAAAAGACAAAGCCCTTATTATTTATGTGATTAAATTTCAGCGTATTACATTAGTGGCGGACGGCGAGAAGATCATTAATCTGATATAACTTTATACCTAATGCAAATCAATCATTTTTAAAGCGTATTGTAAATACAAAGCCATACAAATGTAAAGCAAAGTATACTTCCCGTGTATTACAATTATTATAGAGCGTGAAAAGATTCTAAACGTAAAAGCCGCAATTTTAAATCAATTCTTTTCAGCCGTGTGAGATACCTTGTACAATTGATTATTTTATACTTAATAAAAACCAGCTTGATTTTATTACCATGAAGATAAAAAGCATATTCTTGTATGTGTAATTAATAATTCTAAGAGATAAATAAAAAGCCATTTAATCTATCCGTAAAAACCCATCCTATTGCATTAAACAAATTGAAGCTTTAATTAATTACATAATTATACTGAAATATGTATTTTTATTAACATGCAAAGCAATTGCAAGCTTGAATTATTTTCTGTGTGTAAAATATGCATTAGGGCACAATTCATTACCGTTTGCAAAAAAAAAACCGTAAAGAAACAATCGCGAACTTTATTTATTTTTCTGTGTGTGTAAATAAATCCTTCTTAGTAAAAAACAAATTTCAATCCTTTATATATCAAACCATTAACTTTTTATAAAAATACAGCTTCCGTGCATAAAATATTTGCTTTATTTATTGTAAGAATACATTTGTTGTGGCTGCAATGTATAGAGAACGCATTTGGAACCGAAATGCTTGAATTTTCCTGATTAATAAGGAAATATACATCATCTGTTCTAAGAAATACTACTAAACATTTAAATGGCTAAATATTGAATAAACTCAGGTTCGAAGAACTTGCAAGAACATAAAAATGAAATAAAAAAAGATAAAAATTATTTATTGTTTTCTGTGTCATAATGATTGTCTAATGACAAGGAACGACGACGGCTTGCGATGTTGGTAAATCAAATCGGCCGCGGTTTGACACTAATTGGATCGTTAATTGTGGGTTTGAAAATATGACATCACCAGAGTGTACTCTGTTCCAAGTGGATCTGGAAGGATCTGCAGAACGATGACGTAATTAAATAATTTTGCATATATGCGTAAGTAATTCACGTTCATGAATTTATTTGCATTTACAAGATCGACCATGTAAGATTAACAAATTCGCGATTCATTTTAAGACGTCGAATCCGTTACTTTGAGTGAGGTCGTACATTAAGTATGCGGCATGCATACAGTACTTGACATTTAGGAGTAACTTTAAGTAGAGAATTAATTCTTAGAACGTAACTTTGCATAAATATAGAACATAATTATTTTGTAAAACACTATGGGAATTGAACAACCTTCGACATAGATAATCCGGATGCAAAAGAATATGCTGAGTTATTTAATTAAAGATGCATTTCGAAAATTAATATTTTAAATGGGATTTGAAAGAATTTGGATAACCTTGTACAGTGCGAGTTTAACGTCAATTTAAAAATGAAATCAGGAAGTATTTAATGCCATTAATTGCGATGGAAATGAAATTTTTATAATCGCAATTCTTCGCAAGTATACAACTTTGGTTCTTTGTTTATTAACTTTGCCACAAGACACCTTTTGACTTAAATAGGCTGGTGAGTCTGCTAGTTCAGAAGTAGCTTTACATACTCTTTACACTTTACCTTGTTAACTTAATATTATCATTCTTATCTTTATTATCATTATTATTTTATTATTTATCTTCCTTTCTTGTCCTGATGAAGCCCCTTACAGAAGTGAGCGAAACGTCGACCTTAGTTTATAAAATAACACGGTCCCAACCCGAAACCATAAATATTTATAACCAAGTTCTGAAATTGTACAGAAATCCGATAACCAACAATAATGCCTTTATCCCTTTTTCGATCAAATTTGTTTTAGAGTTGCTTAAGTACACATTAAAGTGTATGAATAGATTTATATAATATCAGTTGGTCCAATTAGCTTTTAGCAACAAAAATGCCCTGAAAAATTTATAAATAATCCCAGAGTACCTAAGATATATTAAATACCACCAGCAATAACGATCGGGAAATTATCGGAATATTTTGTTTAATCGTAATCATTAATACGAGTTTAAGAAACTGCAACAACCATAGAGTTATAAAATATTACAATATTAGTGTGATAGAATTATAAAATAGTATAATATTAGTGTGTTTGCACAAACTGAAGACGTTGAACTTGATCATTAGAAAGCGTTAGACGCACAACGTAGAAGGGAGGAATTTGGAAAGAAGGGAGGGAGATTGAAATATAACGATTAAGTTCGGAAGTGATGTAAAAAAGAAATGATTATTGAGTAACAGTAGAGGTATCATTGGCAGTAGGGCAGTGTAACTTCAGGGAGCGATGACGAACTGGTTTGTTGGATACGTAGGTCAACAGTATCAGGCACATAAATTCTGAAATTTATATTCGTGTCGGTCGGAGTTATTAAACCATGAAAGGGTGATAAATTAATTTTACTTATCAACGGAAGTTGGAGTTTAAATAGATGAAATGAAGTGACCTAACGTGCCAAGAAAGTGAAAAAAAAACAAGTAAATCATAAACGTTCCTGAACATCCTGCACATTTAGTTGTATACATAACCTGAAAAATTAAAACTGGGAGCACTATACGAGCGTTGTGTCTGTTTATGAAGTAAAGGTATGTACCGGTGGATTTGAAATCAAAATGAGTTGTATCTATGTATTGGAAAATTAATATTCCGTTACATAATTATCGTGTTCGACTATGAAATAGCGACAGAAATAGTTTTTCTAATTTAAGCATAATATTATTAGTTAAGAAAGTTTGAGCATTTCAAGAGAAGTGAAATTGTGTAAATCTAAGCTCATTCGTGGAATACCTGTTAGTTAAATAATACTAATTCAGTATTTTTGATGGCCATTGGAATGACGCTAGCAAAAGTTGGAATTGCGCTGTTTTTCTAATTGTTGTTAAGATCATTTTTAAGTAATTGGGATTTAGAATGCCGTATAAAGCACTCTAGAAAATTAGAACAATGGAATGTTAGTATTATTTTGGATTAAAGTTTTTTTAAGCAGCTTTATTAATAACTGGTAGGCGGATGTAGATTAGCTCTGTTTTCTGAGGACAATATACGTGCAGTGCAGTCAGCTAAATTATCGCAAATTTACTCTTAATAGAGTTTAAACGTAGATAGAATTTTAATTGTAGTTATTTGCAATATAGGTAATGGTCGAAAAAAATATGAAGGGATGTCCAGTAATTCCTGTGATAAAATTATATTTTGGGAAGGGTTTATATTGAAGAATTCTTTAATTTGATAAAAATCTTAAGTATTTTTAAGGTATGGTAGATAAAGAATGAGGTGGCGAGATATGGGGATACCGAAACCACGGAGACTTATTCGAAATAATCGTCTTCCAGGTAGCGACAATATCAAAGAAATTGTCGTTTGTTGCACTTTTTTGACAACTAGTAAAGCCCTTCAAGGTAAATGATGCTTGTAGAGAACTTTTGTTTTTTGTATTTCGACTAACTTTACATGTTTAGATTTATATAGCTTTTATCATTTTTTTACAGGAATTCATATCCGCACCTATGTAGTTAACCGGTGCACCCTTAAAATTGCTAAGAGGTTCCAGCCCCTTCTGAGAAAATCGAAATTCGTACCGTAACGCCATTTTTAACTGTAGCATGTTGTTCAAAAATACTCAAATATTTGTCCCACACAGAACTTGCATTTAAGCAAGTTGACAACATCAAGCACAAATACTTCCTTCACTCAAAACGCACAGGGTAGATGATGTGTGACTTGGGCCGATGAGCTTCTGTTTGTTTTATACAATACAAAAGATAGTTTTGCAGTGATTCAATGAACTGAAGAAAGTAGTAAATTATATATTTAATTGAAGACACGTGCTACAGAAAACATGAACGTTATTTTGACATGATAAAGAAGATTTGCTAGAACTGTCAGTCTTTTTTTCTAGTATTCAAGCATGCTGTGCATAGATTATGTACAAATACATAACACAGCTTCCAACAAGAAACAAACAAATTAATTCTCAACAGGATTAAAATGTCACTGTCCCAATTCTACTTAGCGATGGGTCATTGCCGTCGTTATTTTGTAACGAATATTTATTCTATAGCACCATTTTTGCAAGAATCGCTTCAGTATAATTTTATTCTGTGGTATTTAATTCTCGTATTTGATACTATTATATCTAAGAGAAACAATTCTATAATGAAACAGGAAATCATGTTCGCTTAAATAACTTAAATGCTTTGCACGGAGATATTTAATATTAATATACATTCAAGGAACGTATTTATATGGGGTCTAGTCGTTTGTGTTGTCTAACTTGCAGGCGGATTATTCCCTTTCATTCGTTAGAATTAGAATAGCGCGTGCGTGTATAGGTCACGGGGTGATGCGCCACGCAGATAAGGTCCCGTACTGGAACGGAACGAAGTCGGCCATTGCTTTTGTAAATGTAGTCGAGTTTGGATTGTACTGAAAGCATGGATCTTCAGGCCTTGCATAAATGGGGCCTCCGGATAGGCGTGATATGGTATAGATTTGGGGGTGAGTCGCCTTGGGACACAGTGAAGCTCCAGACTCCTGTGAAACCGGCAAGGCACTGGACCGCGCCGCCCCTTGAATTGGTTTGTGTCGGAACTTGTTAACGGTAAGATCGCATTAACCAAATAATTTATAAAATATTTTTATTCCTTTAGCGCATGATGGAACAATATATTAAAGTGATGTAATAACATAATGATATAGTAGGACGGTGATAGATTTGAATAAAAAGATTGGAAAACTACTCGTTTATCAGGGCAACTACAGCTGTTGTTTGATATTCTGTTACAACTATTTGATAAGCAGAGTTCAAAGGACGTGCGTCGCAGTTTGATATCTAGGGATGGCGACCTCACCATATACAGGTATCAAACCTTTTTTTTTGTTATGTTAGTGAGATCTCGAGTATACTCACATAAATAGTGTTCAAGGATTGTTTGGTCAAATTAAATTTTGTGCATAAAGAACAGCGTAAGAGAATATTGTCACGAAATGCTATTGTAATAATTTTGTAAGATTTGCAGAAATTCATTTGTTAAAAGATGAGACTTCAAAGTCCATTTCCTGTTTTGTAGAAAATTGTTAGCAGATGTTAAATTTTTATAAGCTCAGAATACCTGAATTAATTGAAAAGTTGTTTGTCCAAGTTAACTGCACGTGAACCAAATTTTTTTTAAGAATTAATTTATGAGAAACATATGTGAGCCAATAATCAGATCTGGGTATTTGGTGTCAAAACTTGTTATAAAATATTATTAACTTAAGGTCTTGTTATGTCAAGGCAGATGTATAAAGAAACCAGTTTTATTAGTTCATTTTTGTAAACATATTTTAAAAAAAATCAAGAAAGAGAAACTATATTAAATTTCATTTATGGACTCAAGTTTTTTAATCCATACATAAATAATTTTTACTAAAAGTTTTTTAAAGAAAATAAATCTTTGACTAATGAAAGTATTCGAATGCTGAAGTAATTTAAAAAGCACACTGATTTGTTCTAGGTACTCATTTTTGATTTAAATATATTTGGTGTGGTAATCTTAATATTATCCACCTGTAATTATTAGTCTGTTTTTTATTGGAAGGCACAAACTGCGTCTTTCTAATAGAGAATTTGTTGTGTTTTTTTTTCAGGATCATCGAGATCGGAGAGGTCGTAAGTATGTTCCAGAGGTTTCCAGATACATTAGTTCAGTAAGTTGTAAGTTTTTATTGTGTTTACATCCCGTGAGTTTCTGTATCTTCTCATAGGGGTAATGAATCTTTAGTGTTATCGTTCATACAGATAAAGTGGCGCTCAACCCATTTTCTTTTTGTTAATTTATTGCAGAGTTTAGACCATCCCCACACCCTCTCTCATTGCTCACCCTTGGGGTAATTCCCAGACTTAGCCGCGAATAATTAAAGCTTCACTTTAACCAGCGATGGAGGCCGAATAAAAAAAAAGGTAAAAAAAAAAAGAAAAAAGAAAAATTGTTTTAATTTTAAATGGAATACTCTGAATATTTTTTATACATTTTTTAATTCCTTGTCAAGTTGTATGTAAACTTTTATAAGACAATCATATCTCTTATCTGACGCTGTTTTTCGATATTTTTAAATTTTTATAAATTTTTGGACATTTGCACGCGCTCACATAAATTGGAATATCTAGAAACTGAACAAACTTACATGGTGGATTTTTTGTAATATTATAAACAAGATTTGGTATTATTTCGGCGTGCTAAGGAAATCTGATTGTAACGTATAGCATGCTAGAAAATTCATTTTATAGTTTGACGATTAAAATGTCAAAAATTGCTCTTTCTTAAATTGTACCTACCATATTTTGTTTTAATCGATTGTATGGAAAAAATACTTTAGTTATGCGATTACTACCTTTCATTTATTGTAAACCGTTTCTAAGTTATTTGCATTAAAAGAGAAAATGCACCTTTTCAATAACATTGCTACCATCAAGTACCTATTGTCCGCTAGATAAACAAATGAATAATTGATTATTACTTGTCAAATGACAACTACAGATTAACGTGGTTCTGCAGAATGCTCCACGTTGCCTGTATTTTAATACATTGAAAAATAATTTAATCAACTAAAAAAAGCTTACCTTTATTAATAGAGATAGTTTAAAGTAGATATTTGCGCTTGGCAAAGCTAGTTGCGCCTTTTCGTGTTCGAGTAACACTCCTGTCGATAGCTCCACGACGATATCAAATAATTCCAGTGAACCGGGTTGTTCAAACCTATAACATTTGGAGCAAAAGTTGTTCAGAGAGAAGGTACGGAAGAGGTGATGAAATACAGGTAAATTTTACTACGTCTTAACACGCACTGTTGGAAAGGGCTTAAATATGCAATGTTCTATTGGTTAATTGTAGTAGTAATGTATTGTTAGCGAAGGTTTGACGTTTTGTCATGTTTATATAGTTTTGTTAAGTTTGCCATGAAAGGGTAATGTCAAAGTTGAAATATACGGTGACAAGTCACAAAAGTTATATTCTTATTCTCAAAGCAAGAAAGTAAGGCAAAGGTGTTTTGCTGTAGACAGGTGGTTTATATTCGCGAGATACCACATTTTGGCTACCGCGACAGGACCCGAAAGATTGTTTATAGATATATTGAATTTTGCCGCGTTAAGCCGTAGACTTTGGATCACGTGACTGGTATTGACCAAATTCCAATTATATCACACTTGGGAATATGGAACTCAACAAGAAGAAGAAAGTACGCAAAGTTCCTCGGGGAGCGTTTACGAAATACGCTACCAAACTGGAATCTTTCCTATTACGATCTGGTTTTGAGCTAGAGCAGATGCAGGTGTGTTAGGAATAGTTACAAGAAAAATATGATGAACTAAAAATTGTTAGTTCGGAGATTTTTGATTTGCTTGTAGATGCAGACACCGGCGAAGATGATTTACTATTAGGCAAATAGGGTTCTGATGCATATGCTAAACGATATAAAGAGTTTAACATTCGTTGTAATAAGCTTTGTCAGAACGAGCTTAAGAGAGCGGCGGCTCGGAGCAATTGGGCAGACGTGTCGCTAGTTGCAGGTAAACGTGCGCTTAAGCTGTCAGTCATCCAATTCAAGAGGTTCGATGGTGACGTGCGAGGCTGGCTTTCATTTTGGGCGCAGTTCAAGAAGATGGACGAGGATCCCTACATCGATCTTGCCGATAAAGTGGAATGTTTAATTCAAGCTACTATACCAGTTAGTAGGGCGACATCTCGTACACAGTTATCCTGCGACTGATGAAAATTATACAAAAATAATAGCCAGTTTGAAGTCGTGCTTCGGGAGGGAAGACCTGCAAATTGAGGTGTATGTACGTGAACTTTGAAATTAATCTTGAACAATGTCGTCCCAAAAGGTAAATTGGATATTTCTAAGCTTTACGACAATATCGAAACACGGTTACGGGCGTTCTAAACCCTGGGTATAAAATCTGATAAATACACCGCGATGCTTTTCCCATTAATTGAATCTCGTCTGCCCGAGGAACTTTTACGTATGTGGCAACGAAGATCAGTAGGGTTGAAATCAGATGTCACCACCCCTGATACAGTAATTTCAGTGAAAGCAGATGTGGCTATTACTTTAGAAAACCGTCTAAAAGCGTTGATGCAGTTTCTACAACAGGAAGTTGAGAATGAACAACGTGTAGTAATGGCATCTGAAGGTTTTGGGTTACATAAAACAAGAACGAGAAATTCTAATACTGTCGATGACAGCGTTAAAACGAAATCGTCAGATATCAAATCATACTTACCAACGGAAGCGGATTTAGTAAACGACAGTAAAGTTGTCAGATGTATTTTTTGTGATAGTGGGCACGAGAGTTCAAATTGTATAAAAGTCGTGGCTTTCTCTTTAGAAAAGAAGACACAGCTGATTACAAAAAATAGAGCATATTTTCATTGTTTAAAGATAGATTAAATACGACACCAATCTAGGAAGTGTCGAGGATACGTTAAATGCTTACTTTACGCAAGACGTCATGTTACTGTGATGTGTTGGAACGTGAATGCAAATAAACAAGAGGTACAGAAAGGTAACGACCCTTCGCCAGAATTAAACGTAACCAAATGTATCCACACGCATGTCTTTTTGCAAACTTTACGCGTCACGATAGTTAGGGAGGAGTGTTCTTCTAGCATACGTGTCTTAATAGACGCGGGTTCTCAACGTTCTTATATCTTATGATCAATCGCTCACAAATTGAGGTTGTCGCCTAATTTGGAAGAATGAATATTGCACAGCTGCTGAATCAACCAAAGATCTGCAGCAATGTATCTCCTATTTTCTCTGGACTCTGGATTGAAGAACCAATAGGCTTGAACATAGTGCTACACGACACTACTCGTGAATCTGACATCATCGAGACATGTTTGAGAGTGTGGGCTCGTTACGATTAAAACTTCCTTAGTCCTTTTTACTGCTGATTTAAAAATTAGCAACTTATGGGAGTTAGTTTTTTTGGGAATTACCAATCCTTGCAAAAATAGAACTCGCCAAGAGCTGGAATTAGTTTCAAAAGTACATTTCTCTGAAACTGTTAAAGTGAACATTGAAGAGCGTTATGAAATACGGTTGCCGTAGCTGGAGGGATATCCGCCGCTTCTTTCCAACTACTACATTGCTAAAAAACGGTTAAATGGCGTTTTGAAAAAGTTAACGGTTGATAAGCAACTCAAGGAGTATGATAACATATTCAAAGAGTGGGCGCTGGATAGAATTATAGACTAAGTAACGGTGAACTTATCCGATGATATTGGACACTACTTACGTCACAGACCAGTAATAAAGGGAAGTTCTGGTAATACACAAATTCGTCCTGTCTTTGACGCCAGCGCGAAATCGAGGGGAAACCCCGCGTTCAACTAATGCTTAGAAAAGGGACCGAATTTAATGCAGGAGACCCCAACCCTTTTATTACGATTTCGTGCAAATAGAATTGGTGTGGTAGCCGATATTCGCAAAGCTTTCCTACAGATTTCTTTAAATGAATCGGATAGACTGTCTTAGATTTTTAAGGGTTGACTATGAAGGTAACGACACAAACGCGTAGTATTTGGAGTAAGTAGTAGTCTGTTTCTATTGGGAGCCGCAATTGAATTCCATCTGACGAGAATGCGGATGAATTGTGAAGCAACCGATACGCTATATACTACTGAAACAATTTCAAGATCAGCAAAGAGTTTTTACGTAGACATTTGCGTCACGAGTTTAGATAACGAAGAGACTGCAAAACAGTTAATGCAGGATGCCACTCTACTTATGTTAGATGGTAAATTTGACCTTAGAGGGTGGAAGAGAACGAAGTTTTCAGGAGATGATAAAATTAACGTTCACGTTCTTGGTTAAATCGGGAATATACGTCGACACTTTGTCGGTAAAAGAGTGCATAACAAATGTTGCTAAAGTTAAATATACAATTGTTACCAAAAGGCTTATGCTCTCCATGGCACAACAAATTTTCGATCCTATTGGATTTACTAGAACCATCACGTTGCTCTCAAAACTGTTGTTGCGACAAACAGAGGAAGATCAACTCGGTTGGGATGCGCCAGTAGGCGAGGACATAAAAAAAGAGTTTATTGGATGGGCAAATGATCTGGGACACCTGTGGGAGCTCGAAGTACCCAGGTGGATAAAATTTAGTAATTCAATGGCTAAACAGCCTTCGTTGCATGTTTGTTGTAACGCCAGCGGCAAAGGATACGCATGTGCAATCTTCCTAACAGTTGAGTATGACAGCCACGTATTTGTGCATTTGTTGGCAACAAAATCCAGAGTACCGCCCATAAAAAATATAACGATACCTCGTTTAGAGCTGTTGAGTGCCTCGATAGGAGCTAGGTTGTTTACGAATATTAAAAACAACATTGAAATGAATCTGCCTTGTTATTATTGAAGCGACTCTTCTACTGTGTTGTCATGGATTCGCCGAAAGGAAGTGCGGGGCACATTTGTAGGAAACAGAGTTGGGGAGATACATACTTTGACCTCAATTTCCCCTTGGAGGTATATGTCTGGGGTAGCAAATTCTGCTGACCTGCCGTCGCGTGGTTGTACTGCTAAGCGGTTGATAGAGTTGCGATGGTGCGAGGGTCCTCAGTGGTTGTAGAAATCGGAGGAGTTTTGGCCTCAGAAAACTACACAGTTTGATGAAGGTAAAATAAATAAACAAAGCGGAAGATGATTATCGCCTTGATAAATCGAGAAATCTGTTGAGAGTTATTTTAATTATTTTTCTCGCTATACCAAGATAATTAGAATAATGGAGTGATAGTTTGTTAGCCGAAGAACTCGATTTTGCAGAACTAGATGTTTTCAAAATCGTTCAAAGCGAAGTGTTCGCAAATAAGGACGCGCGACTTAAAACGTTTAATGTCTTTAAGGATGAGTCTAATGATATTCGGTTAAAATCACGTATCATAAATCGAATGGATACCCAACATTTTCGACTACCAATTGTCTTGCCATGCAAACATACGGTAGTTGAGAAATTGATCTTGGATTAAATAAAAAATCATGTCACGTAGGCGTACAAGGCTTGTTTAGTTTATTACGAGAAAAATATTGGATTTTAGGGGGGCGGCGATATGTTAAAAGTGTTTTATCAAAATGTGTTGTTTGTCTATTCACGTGCGCTGTGTACCGAGCAGTTCATTTGAAACTCGCCACCTCTTTGTCATCACAGTGTTTCATGAATGCTCTGAGAAGATTCGTCGCTCGTCGAAGAAAACCAAAGGTGATGTACAGTGACATCGGGATAAATCTTGTAGGTCTCGAAAATTCATGGAATAAACTTGATTGGAATCAAATCGTTGAAAGATATGCCATAGATCGTATAACTTGGCGTTTTAATCCGCCAACTGCACTGTAGTGGGGTGATTTTTGAAAAGTGTAAATTAGATCCTTGAAAGTATTGCTTCATAGGGTGTAGGGACGAACATCCCTCCATTATGAAGATTTATTGACTCTTTTGTGTGATTGTGAGGCGATTATTAATTCACGGCATTTGACGTACATGTCTAGCTACTCGGGTGATATGGTGGCGTTGACACCAGTCATGTTTCCACGGGAACAAGCAAAAAATGGTTTACCGGAGTGTGATGCATTAGACAAATCTTTACTTTGCAAGAAAATTAGACGGATGCGAAAACTACGTAACGATCTTTGACAAAGATTTCGAAACGAGTATCTAGGACAATTGGAATTATAGCCTACTGGAAAAACGTCGCGGCGGGTCACCATCGGAGAGGTAGTGATGGTCGGCAATGATAAAGACAAACGCTTGGATTTGCCTATTGGGCGTGTAGTTGAACTTTTGTCGGGAATGGATGAACAAATGCGGTTAGTACGAGTAGCAACTGCGAGGAGTCAAGTCATGCGCCCTGACCAGAGAGTGTACCTGCTCGAAGAAAGCGGTGAACCTATTGATGAACCCTCAGATCAAAACCGACCATCGGCCCAGAACGAAGTAGATAGGACTTTGAGTGAACCAACTACAGAAGCTAGAGCAAGTGTTAAAACCGGAGGATCAACTATGCAATTTCCACGTAGTCGCTGACAGGTCAACTTATCTAGAAGATATGTTAGTGCGTAAATTTTACTGTTGATGCTTTTTTGAGATAGAGCTTTTGCGTTACCTTTTTGAGAAACTAAGAGAATAGTTTCTCAGCTGGGAGAATATACGGTGACAAATCACAAAAAGTTGTATTCTTATTCTCAAAACAAGAAAATAAATACTTTCGAGTCCAGGCAAGGGTGTTTTGCTGTAGTCGGGTAGTTTATATTTGCAAGATACCACACGCACTAAACGCACACGTCAGTTCACAAAGATAGGCAAAGATAAACGTTTCGAAATCGCATAGTTTCGTATGAAACTTGTCATCCCCACGAACCATCAAATATTCTCATGGTTCATGCAATAACCACGCATTCCTTCGAACACAGGAAAGATTTATACGACAGATCACATACGTTAAACTGTAAGTTAGTCTCCTACAGCGCGTGAGAATTCAACAATCATAATTCCATGCATCATAACCTACTACTCATATTAACAATTAGAAATAATACTTACAATTCGGATTAAAAATCCCCTATTCCAAATACTAGTATAAATCTTTGTGAAGTCAAAAGAGTGTTACATGATTATTGTTACAAAACGTCAAATTATTTTTAAGAAGTTTAATATTAGGTGCTGGGTTTTCCAGAAATGTTTGATGAAAGATGTCGCAAGTTCTTTGAAGAATTTTATTACGTTAACCATAAATAGTTCAATCTGAGATAAGCCTGAGTTGTAAAGTTTCGATTAACCATTAAAATAAATACAGTACACGAATCACAACGCTTAGAATTATCTACATTTGACGTTTCATAACAATAATCAATTACTTTTTGTTAGTCTAGCGGACAAAAGTTACCGGATAGTAGCAAATGTTATTGAACCGGTTTACAATAAATGAATACTATTAATCATATACCTAAAGTATTTTTTCCATAGAATAGATTAAATTTGGTAGGTTCAATTTAAAAAAAAGTAATTTTTTACATTTTATTAAAGTATAAAATGAATATTCTAGCACCCTAAATGTTACAATTAGATTTTTTTACCATTTTAAAATAATTTCAAATCTTGTTTGTAAAACTGGAAAAAAATTCACTTTGTAAGTTTGTTCAGTTTCTAGATATTCCAATTTGTGAGACCATGTGCAAATGTCAAACATTTATGAAAACTCAAAAAATCTCGATAACGACGTTAGACAGAAATATAAAGGTTCACATACAATTTGAAGAGGAATTCAAAATTTATAAATATTCAGGGCATCCATTTGAAATTACGATGGTAATGACAACTTTCGGTTTGACCGGAAGTGCTAACGTATTGAAACTATTTTAGTTTTGTAAAGCATTTTCGATAACCCCCTACTGCAAATGTTCAGATTAGTTCTAACTTCAGTCTTCCATATACGGACAACCTACCATTTAAAAAACACCCTGTATGAAATAAAAACAAGTACTGCATATAATGTCATGTACTGATAAAATAGCAATTTTATGCAGACGAAAAATAGTTCCGATGAACACACTGCAAACATTTAGTTTTAAATTGCGGTTTGACCTAAAATTCGCTGTTATATTCAACTAACATGTTCGTTGTAAAACTTTGAGACACATTGAATTTGCATTAATAAATCTACTCAAGGAAAATAAATAAACATTATTAATTTGCGAAGCATGACACTGGTTTTTGAACTTGATATATTTAGAAAAAGTCTTTCAATACTTTATCGAACACCATCAGTACACCACACTTCCGGACCAAAGTAAATAGCTAATATTTTGTTATATAAATTATAAACAACCTATAAAGTTAAATCAGTTGAGTGAGGAATGCATCCGACAGAAGTTATTCTTGGCAGTAATCAAAGAACTGCGTTTTGAGCAGAATACTGCCATTCATGAGCGCACCAAAAAATTAGAGTACTCGTAACATGCACAGATTGGAATAAAACGCATATTCTGTAACGAAAGATGTAGTCAGAATGTTGTGAACACACTTATAAAATGTAAACTTATCAAGTTGAAACAAATATTTTGAAAAGAGCATTCTTCAATCTGTCAGTTTATTTGTTGAACTATTGAGCGTCCATCACGGTCCCGTAGTGAAAGATTAATGGCAATAATATTTATAGTAGTCCTCTCTTGACGAATGAATATATATTGCTGGTGTTCATGTATTCTAACCAAATTGAAAACAAACGTGCAAACGCTGCTTAGTTAACGTAAAGGGTTTCTTTTAAATGTTTACGAAAGAAAAATTGATTGGATACGTCCCGTAATGTAACATGAAATAAAGTGTACGATTTTGTACTTTGTAACGTTGGTACGCATTAAACTTTAATAAAGCTTCGTTTTCGTATATTTACGGATTTTGATATTATTTTATTTCAACTAACAAGTTGTCAGCCTCTAAACCACATACGTCGACTGCTTGGGTGCTCCAAGACCATAGCACCCGGCCAAAACTGTGACCGGGAGCTGAGTATCTGGTCTGCCATGTATGACCTCTATAGGTTAAGAGCTTCCAAGATAACCTGCTTAAAATGATTTCAGAAAGTTTAACTTGTGTCATTTAACAATTTATAATATTGCGGTCAAAGCAAAATACGATTTTCCAATGCCCTCCCGTGTAAATTTCACATTGACTATAATATACATTGAACTTCACAGCTCGCACATTACTAAGAGATTATTTTGCAATTGTTATTATAATCTAAGGTACTATGGCAGAATGACCGCGTTAAAGTACTATGTCCGCAATGTTTCTACGTTTCAATCCTAGCGCTACTTCAAGACGACGCGAGAGAAAAGAAAAGGTATTGTAGTATAGCAACCAGTTTTTGTGAACTGTTTCTTAAAGTATTAATGGTATATTAGTACTTTAAATCTATTTATTTTATGATTAGGGCACTTCTATCGACAAAGTGCCGGTATGTTGTATGAAAAAGAAAAAGGTAACGAAAGGAAAAGGAACACTTCGTCGACTATCCGAACTCTACGAAACATATCTGCACTCTAGAGAAGGCGGTAATGAAGTCCGCTTGTTTCAACGTATCTGCTTCTACAAGCCATCGTCCCCCTTCAAAATAGGTTAATATTCTGATGCAAATTGGTAGACACAGATACACTCTAGGCTTGATAAATGCATTCCCTGTGACTTTCCAAGTCACAAATCATAAATCAATGTTCGTACCTATATGAGAACCAAAACATTGTGTGGTTTTCATGTAACGCTTATATTATACATAATAATGCTGGACAATTTCCCCATGTGGGGTTTAAAAATCCCCTAAACCTAACTAATACAATAAAATATTTAGCCTTTTTGAAATAAAAGCACAAAAATCGCCTTAAAGCTTCAGAAAGGAAAAGAAATACAGGGAAAAAGGTTTCTTTGCACGAAAGCTCACATTCACAGAACACTTACATTAAATTTGTCTATAAGCGCCATCTAGTTTTTAAATCGGAAATGAGTACCTACCCTATTTCAAGGCTTACTCAACTAAACTCGCACAGGTGGTGTTTGCCACCGCCGCACTAACCGTATAAATTTAATCGATAGCATGAGACTCACACACTTATAGCTAATACTTAATTTCACTAGAAACCAAAAATGCAAGAGTTATTTTTACATTCGCTTACGAATAAATACAAATTCACAGTTATATCTTTGAAGATGTTTTTTAAGCTAAACAAAATTTTACTGGCTTTTAGCAGGATAAGACCAAATAAGATGCTGCAGCGAAAACGTTAAGTTAGCAAATTAGCCAGTGCTTCTGCATTTACGATACACAATCTTCTTAATCCTACTAAATACAACGCTAAGGTGCAGGTTAGGTCTTTCACTTTCCAATAACAAATCCTACCTTTAGTCATTAATACTGAAGATTCGAAACAATAGTTCTTTCTTTTTAAACAACGAGAAAGATGTAGATAATTTATTTACTTTAAGATGTAGGCAAGATGATATAGCGGTATTAGCATCTAGCAAGGAAGAGTTAGAAGCTGCTCTTAATGAAATGCAAACAGTACTAACAGAGAGATACGATAAGAAAATTAACAAAAATAAAACTAAAGTACTAAAGTACTAAAGAGGGGAAAATAAATTAAGAACAAACAGGTAGCGAAAACTTACAAGGGGTTAAGGACTTCTGCTACCTAGGAAGCCAAATAACTCAGGATGGGAAGAGCGCAAAAGTTATAAAACAAAGATTAACACAAGGTCGTGCTACATTTAACAAGAAAAAGCAATTACTGCGTTCAAAGACAACAAACAAGGAAAAGATTGCTTAAAACATATGTGTGGAGCACAGCACTGTACGGGTGTGAAACCTTGACAGTGGGAGAAGCGGACAGGAAAAAGATAGAAGCCTTTGAAATGTGGTGCTACAGACGTATGATGAGGATTTTATGGACAGACAAAGTTAAGAACAAAGAGGTTCTAGAAATGGTAGGGGAAGAAAGAAGTATGTGGAAAGCAGTAAAAAAATAGGAGAGATAGGATGATAGGCCACATACTAAGGCATGAGGAAATAGTGCGGAATATATTAGAAGCAGAGATAGGAAAAAAGAGAGGTAGAGGTAGACCTAGGTTAGACTATTGCACACAGATAGTGAAATATATTGGCTGTGGGAATTTCAGGGAAATGTGCAGGCTAGCTTAGAATAGAAATCAATGTAGGTACGCATCTAGCCAATTCGAAGATGGAAAACCTACTGACAAAAAAATAACTGCACTTAAACCTGATGATTATTATAAGTAACTGTAGGTATTCGTTTTACAATACTCTCAACTAATGTTAATTGTGCGAAAGGATTTACTGAAAAACTATTAATTCAGCAAATAACTAAGCGTTGGGGGATCCTTGGCAGCCACAGGCTGCTTAACCCCCTTAACATACTACTGAATCTTGGTGAAAGAGTGCATGTAACTAGAAAACAACAGAAGGGGAACCGTGCTGTAGCTAGGCTGTGGGAATTTAAGGGAACCGTGTAGGCTCGCTCAGAATAGAAACGAGTGAAGGTGCGCGTCCAACCAGTTGCAAGACGGAAAACCTAATGACGAAAAAATAATTGCACTTAAATCTGATGATTATTATAAACAACTACCGCTGTTGTTTTTGAAATATTTTCAACTAATGTTGATTGTGCGAAAGGATATATTGGAAAACTGTTAATTCGGCAAATATTCAGGTGTTGGGAGTTCTTGGTAGCCGTAGGCTGCTTAACCCCCTTCACACGGGGAAATAGGGTATATATTTACCAACAATAGAAGGGGAATCGAACTGCATTTAATAAGAAAGAGCAGCGCTTATTTGCGAAGACAACAAACATAAAAACGAGAAAATTGTTGAAAGCGTATGTGTGAAACACCGCACAGTGTGTCTATGAAATAGGGGCAGTAGGAGAAGCAGGCAGAAAAACAGTAGAAGCCTTTTGGAATGTTGTGCTTCAGGTGTCTGATGATTATAGCATGGACAGACAAAGTTAATAAAAAAGAAGTTATAGAAGTAGTGGGGGAATAAAGATATGTGTGGAAAAAATAGGAGGAATAGAAGGACAGGATACGTTCAAGGGGATTTTTGAGGAATAGTGCAGGATATATTACAAGCAGAGATAGGAAAAGGAGGTAGAGGTAGACCGAGTACAGACTATTGCACACAGATAGTGAAAGATGCAAAATGTGGAAATTTCAAGGAAATGTGTAGGTTAGCATAGAATATGAAACAATAAGGGTACGCGTCCAACCAGTTCCAGGACTGAAAATCTAATGATGATAATGAAAGGCAAGTTAAGGATAATATCTAAGAGGTACTTTGCAGAGAGAATGATAAATACCTAACCATCTAAGGATTAGCGTATTATTTAAGGTACGATAATGTCCCTAAAATATTTTCAGAAAAAGATAGTTAACCGGTTATGGTCATATATTAATTAGATAAAATAAGATCACTAAAATAACTTTGGAGGAGAAGATAACCACTAAACGTCTATGATTTAACCTAATAACTAAAATAAGATAATGCATTATGCAAAAAGTCTTTTTTGAGAGAGAACGCAAAACTTAACTTTAGTTCAGAGGCCTTACACTTGTCAAAGCACACCGTCCCTCCTATAAATGTAATAACAAAAAAATTGAATTCCCGAAGGAGAAGAGCAATCCTGTAGGAAATTGAATTGGGGTTTTTACCCATGTCCTCTAAAAGGAGAAGTTCATTCATTTATACGTACAACATGAGAGACCAGATAAAAAGAGGAATACATTCCCTCTATCCCAGCGTCAATTGAAAGAGGATTGGCACATAGGCCAAATCAAATAACAAATTCACTTTCGACGGCTACAACGTACATTAGTGGAAGACAGTGGCGATACACGGCTAGAGGGAGGTTCCCCACGCTCACGGCCCAATGTACTGAAGTAACAACCCTCCAGCTATGTAGCGACTTATAAAGTAAATGAAAAAGTAGAAAATAAAGAAAGAATATAGGGGGAGATGCGAGGTTTTGAGCTTTATAGCAACCAGATGGAAGAGAGAAGAGGAGGGGCACATAAAGCAATAGCGATAGAAAGAACGTCGGATAGCAAAGCACTAGTCGACCAGCCAAAGTGTAATCAGTAGTCTAGGGTGGGAAAACACCACTCTTGGGTGATGGACGGTTGTCTTTGGACTAAGACGGGGCCACCAGAGGAAAAATTAAGGTTGAAAACGGAGAGGCATAAGACAAAGTAAAGTTTTAGAATAAGCATCTTAGAGGAGAATTAGAGACTAAAGAATATCTCTATTAAGACAAATTGGTTTAAAGGACCACATGCAATGTTAACGATAAGATGAAACCTAAACCATCTCGAGGATACTTAACACCAACTAAGCTCAAAATGAGACCCAGACAAATCATCTTCTTATCAAGCGCATTCACTGCGATAAGAAAATCCAACGAAGGCAGTATAATCAACTTAAATGATTCCACATAACAATTTTGGAGAAATAATTACCATGGACGCAGTTATTGTACAATTAAAGATAAAAATAGGACATTTACAATACAGCAACAACATAGGAAATAATATTTGAAACGATAGAGGCGATGAACCCTAACAAACACGTTCAGGAAAAACAAAAATGCACGAACGTTCCTATAAAACGATTGATAATGGAAATTATAAAAGATGATTGAAATATATGCGAAAGAAGGCATATCAAATAGAAATTTCTTGTATTCGTAATTGTGGAAACCAACTTTTTACCACAGAGACATAGCTTGCGCTTGCCTATGAATATTCCCAAAGAAAAGTATCAATTGGGTCATCGGCTACTATAAGTCGTAAAGATTCGCTAGGTTTTCCAAACAAAAAATATGTCAACCACGATAATGACTATATTATCTTGTGGAGTAATAATAAGATGGAAATTTAAGCAAAGTTGGATTTATTTGCGTGTAATTATCACTAGAAAAAATTTATAATTAGGAATGAGAGGTCTATCTTTTAAAATCCAGAGACTACATATGGTATGACAAGATTTGCAATTGTAGATTAAGGGGTAATATCCATTTAAATGTACGATAGGATCCGTCAAAGATTATAAAACTAAATTTATGTAGAAATATACGATAAAATCGCTCGATAAGTAGATAATGTTTGGATAAGGAAGATAAAGTTAAAATCAAAAAATTAGTCGAAATAAAAATGGAAAAAGAGAAATATGTTTAGATGCGGCTATGAACACAAACGTAGATAAATACTACTTGTTAGGGGAATGCAAAAAGATTTTAGGTTTTTAATATGCCAAGGTTCTTGAAGTTTGCCATTTGAATCGTGTAGTTTATATATCAATGGAGAAACTACACGAGAAATTGCACATAAAATGAATTTAGGAACCAGTATAGAGAAAAACTTTTTAGTAGCATCAGATTTAACGTGATTTTCCGTCCATACGTGTTCACCTAAGTCAAAGGAAATGTCTCTTTTACGGAAATTGTAATAATTTTTGCTTTTTCATAAGCGTTGCATAAATTTTTTCAGATATCGGTAAAGATAGAAGGTAATAGTTGCTAATCTTTGTCCAATGTATTTATTCATCATATTCAATTACATCAGTATTGTAAGGAACCGATTCATAGTAACTACTGTCAATTTAAGTATAACGGCCAAAACTAAAAATGAAGGGATGTATTGTCTTCGTGGTTTTATTCATTTTAAACATTTTCGTGGTGTAAAAACAACTTCAGCTGTTAGTAAAGTCATTTTAAAATTGACGCATTATACGCGCCAATTATCGTCATTCCACCGAATGATTTCCAATCAGAACCAAAAAAGAGATTTGGCATTTGTTATTTGGGGATTCGTATTTTGAACTTCAACAAAACAAGTGGAAGATGGTTAGCATGGTTGATATAGTGTGATTTCAAGTGCATAGTACTCGCTGAATCACCGTCAATCGAATGTGCCGTGCTTACTAAGAAACTATTGGAGGTATGCTTGTTTATTGTAGCAAATTAATTTGTATAGTAATACATTTTACACTAAATTTCGTTCATAAAAACCTGTTCTCTCTCGCTGCCGGTAACAGATGTTTTACATACTTTAAATCACAATTAACATAAAAGGTCCATCACACTTCACATTTTTCGCATTATCATGCAACATTTCTTGGTCTTCGAGCCGGATTTGTAGCAGTCCTGGATTTACAGGCATTAAAACAATTAATTTCGAGTTTGGTTATGTGTTTCATGAATACAATATTTATCATATAGCGTGGTTCAACACCTTCATTACAGGTTTTGTTACCGGATTTTATATAGTGCTCTTGCTAGTGAACGCCCTCAAGGTGGCGCCGCATGTTAAATAAATATTTATTACCATTTCATTTGCTTTGTAAACAAAACAATTAGGTTAATGTTTGTTGAAAATATTTATTGACACAGATAGCTGGAACTTTTTTCTGCTTGATCTTCTGTTGAGCAAACTCGATGAAGCTACTCGTAAGAGATTTGATTGGAATTTAATTTGTCTGAAGTGCCAACGTATGAATTCCTTGAAGAGTTTTAAAAAACAGTGTGTGACTTTGGACAACCTGGTTCCCACTACGATTTCTGAAATGACGTTGTCTAAAGGTATTGCTGTTAGATCGTTTAATCGACTATGTTCTACACGTTCTAATTTTGATTTGAAGCCTAAGACATTTCTGGCACAACAAACTACTACTCATTCAAGAAGTAATTCGTTATGCATTATTTACAAAGGTGATATTTGTTTGTATCCGTATGAGCAATTATTTAAATTGTCTACAATTCATCGTCACGAACAAGCGATACATCGTTGGTAACGTTTGAATTGTCTTCGACACAACCACTGCATGTGGTCTTGTCCTTTGAAGTCATCTTGTAGACATTGTGGTAAATATCATAACTCACTTTTTCATTTTGTTTCGCCAAATGCTATTTCACACTTGTCCTCTTCGAATACTCCTATTCATCAAGAGACATCTCAGGCTAGTAATTCTAGCAATGTTTGTACAAGCATCATTGGTTCTGCTGCAACAACGTGTATTACTCTGTTGCCCATAGTTTATCTAGAAATTCTTGACAAGCAAAATCGACCTCGAATTGTTTGTGCTTTTGTGGACACGGGAAGTCGAATTTCCTTCATTATTAGTTCATCATTTCGTCTCTCATCTGTTCCTATTTCTAGTTTGGGTCAAACTTCGCTATAAACTTTAGGCATTATTACTGGTGTAATTCGTCCCATTCAGCAATATGGTTCTGTTCAAATGGATAACAATTTAAAAGTAACCTTTATGGTTTTACCATCTATAGAAAATGTTAAACTTGCAGATGAACAATGGATATAGCGTGCTCCTGTTCAGAAGTTGTTAAGTGCCTCTCGTATTTTATTAGATGGGAAAGCGCCTGGTATTGACAATTCTTCAGTTTCTGTTAATAGAATCTTTAGATTCATGGTTTTTGGTCCTAACGATCCCATGTTGGCACTTCACTTAAATTCGTTTTTCGATTCTGTCGATCTCTGCAGGAATATTAATCTCGAATAATTTTTGGAGCTTGAAGATAATCCGTGTAAGAAACTGTCTTCTCCTGAAGACTTTATGGCACAACAGTCATTCGATAAATCATTATTTTGTTTGCCCAATGGTAGGTTTGGAATAAGCCTTTCCTTCAAAGTAAAGGTTCCTTACTTTCCAGATTCAAAAGCTATTGCAGGTAAACGTCTATTGGCGTTAGAGCATCGTCTCCACACCAATTCAACTCACAAGTTTTATATGTAATTATGAATCGTTAGGCTATCACTTTTGTTGTCTCCCCCTCCTTGTAGTGATTCGTACTACATTTTGCATGATGTAGTTCTTAAGATGAAAAACAGTAAATCCAAATTGAAAGTTCTATTCGATGCTTCTGCGCAATCAGCCGATGGTATTTCATTGAATGATACCTTGCTAACTGAGCCAAAGCTCCAGATTGATATTGTCAAAACACTGTTAACTCTACATACTTCTAAATTCGTTTTCATCTGTGACATTAAACAAATGTATCGTCAAATATTGATTACAGAATCAGATCGTCGCTATCAGCTAATACAATGGAGTCGAAACCATCTGACCTTATTCAGACGAATTCAATCCTGATATAGACTAACTTCAGCAGTTTATCCAAGCTGAATTAAATGACTTAGTGAGAGGTTTGGGCTTATCGAAGGATGCTGCAGAAATCTTAGCATCACGACTGAAAGACAAAAATCTACTGGCTCCAGGAACCACATTTTCGTGGTATAGGCATCGTGAAAAAGAGTTCGCGGAATATTTCTTTCAAGAGGGTTCACTAGTGTATTGTAATAATATTACTGTATTAGTCATGAAACTGGGAGCTGACAATTACGATTCCACATTATGGAGGTTATTTATTGATTCTTCTAAGAGAAATCTGAAGAGTGTCTTGTTGCACCATGATAATACTTATGCCTCGGTGCCTGTTGCTCATTCCGTGCATCTCAAAAAAACGGATGAGAACCTTGAGCTGTTGCTAAATACAATAAAGTATAGCGAATATTGTTGGCAACTCTGTGGAGACCTCAAAATAATATCCATGCTTTTGGGTCAGCAGTCTGGATTCACAAACTATCCATGTTTTTTGTGCGAGTGGGACAGTCGAGCACGAAATTTACATTACGTTAAGAAAGAATGGCCACTCAGAGAAAGAGTTGTACCGGGACAAAAAAATGTGCTGCGTGATGCATTAGTTGACTCAAATTCAGTTCTTTTGCCTCCCCTTCACATAAAGTTAGGATTGATGAAGCAGTTTGTCAAAACTTTAAATAAACAAGGTGACTGCTTTAAATTCCTGTGCCACAAATTTCCTGCACTTTCTGAAGCTAAACATAAAAAAGGAATTTTTGTAGGCCGTGAAATTCGAACCTTAAAATCGGACAGATTGTTCCAGCATACAATGACGCAGGATGAATCTGAAGCATGGAGTTCTTTCGCAGAAGTCATAGACGGTTTCCTTGGAAACAACAAGTTTCCAAACTACAAAGAAATTGTAGCCAACATGGTCGAAAAATAAAAAATTGAGATGCAATATGAGCGCCAAACTTCATTTTTTGAATTCCCACCTTGGCCCTTTTCTCGAAAATCTTGCAGCTGTCAGCGAGGAACAGGAAGGGAGATTCCATCAAGACATAAAGGAGATGGAAGGACGTTACCAAGGAAGATGGGATATTAGAATGATGGCTGATTACTGCTGGATCTTGAAGAGGGAAAAAGAGAACGATTTTATTAAAAAAAAAACAACGATTGTATAACGTAGATTATACTGCATTGTTTTTTTAATGAACAACTCAATTTTGCAGTGTAATTTTCTATTAAATATAGTTTCAATAAATATTTTCTCAATATTTTTGGCAGTTTCTATGAAAAGTTTCAAACACACTTTTCTTGAAAACTTGACGTGCTGGAAACACAACTAAGCACAGATTCGTGATCAGCACACCCCATTTACTATAGAACGCTTATTAAACTTGAACACTTTTTCATGAAAAAATATGTAGGCCTGTGTTACCTTTTGGTTAACTTTGAATATATTTGAAATTAAATAATACTTTCTTCGTCTTTTAGATTAATTTTACAAATTATAGAAAACGTATAAACCATATGATTAAAATTTTCGTGCATTCCACTTTATCTCGAATTCCAATTTCATAAATTCTTAAATTTGAAAGTATATTCAATATTCGTACAATAAAAATATGTACTTATATTATGCTTGACTTTTACTGAAATGTTTCATTTTAAAATAAAATCAAAAAATACTTTTTTTTTGTGTTTGACAATTACATCTGCTATAAATTCTCGTTTCGAGAAATTATAATTAATATATCTATCTTTTGGTTTCTATTTTACAAGGTAAAGAAACAGTACTGCCTAAAAACCATTAAAACATTAAATTTTAGTACTTCTACGATTAATATTTACTATACAAAAACCTCATCACCTAACATACAACCGTGCATTTCCAGCTAGGAGGAATTTGCATGCATAATAGCAAAGTATTCACCAAATATTTAAAAGACAAAAATTAAGCACTAATTACTATCTACCTCAGCTGCACAAAGACTTTCAAAACCTCGCGGATAATTTCTAGAATGTACAGTTGTGCACCAAACAATTACTACAATATGTACACTGCATGTGGCTGTACTGCTTATAAGAAATCACATTTTGTTATTATTGACTGTTGCATTTTTACCTATTCAATGTAAAAGAACTCCAACATATCCATTTATAAAAATCTCTTCATTATTATTTTCGTTAACACATTTACTAACTCAACGAACAACTGACGAGATCAACATTTTTAAATTTCAAGCATCACCTTTCAAGGTTTGCGTTTTACTCTCTGTTGGGACCTTTGATTTATTTTCAATTAAAGTGTAGAATGCACTACATATTTACAAATATCAAAATTTACAACTTCCATGTCTCAAAAGACATGGTTGATCTTAATCCACCTACCACTTATCTTGCACCATCAGATTAATACATTGCGCATGAACTTTCGTTACTTACAACGTAACCTCTAAATGTACAATGAGAACGTCATCACACCTGGAATATAGGCAGCGCAACGGTCAAGCTCATGTGATTGGGGATTTGTGTACTGAGTATTGACTCCATAATAGTTTATGTAATCAGCTATACGGTGCTGCACAGTGCAATAGTTTTGATACGCTCCAGGGTTAGTCTAAAAGGAAAAGTTTCACCAGAAACGCAATACGTCATCGGAATATGGGAAATGGTATATCATATTTTTGAAACATTTTTGAAGTTAGAGGTTCTGATTTTTTGGTGCATGTTTAATCTCAAGTCAAATTATTACCCGAAAGAAAAGTAATACCTTTAACTTCTAAAAATAGTGTTACGCGCTTAGAACATTTTTGCATCCTCATTTATGTGTAAAAATTTCATTAGAGGTAATACCGAGGTTTAGAACTTTTCGGAAGTGATAGGTCGGTCACGTGTTTGAAACATCTTTGTGACGGGGTTTTCAATTTTAGGAAATAAAGAATGACAGCCAGAGTAAAAAGTCTGTTAGTAATGAAATACTGCGTTAGTTCTAAAAAATGAATCATTTGCTAGGAGAAATGCGATTTCAGGGGATGATAAGTTTACCCTATAAATAAATTCCACTTCATATAAAATCTTCATATAAAATTCGCTTCGAAGATCTTTGGAGACGGAGCTTCTTAATTTGGTGGTGTAGAGTTAAAACCAGGGTAACATTTGCCCCAGAAACAAAATTAAGGTTTCAGATTTTATGAAATGCCACGTAGTTTGCTTGGATCAGTTTGGGTTTCCTGTTGTAAATTTAGAAAGGTAAATATTAACCCCAAATTGAAAATTTTTGTAATTAATGATATTTATGCCTTTGAATTTTAAGAAGTAATACGTAATATGTGTGGATACCTTTAGGGCGTGTTTTCAATTTTACGGGTGGAATCTGATGGGTCGCTCCTAAGGTAAAAATTTAACCAAAAATAACATCCGCAGAAAAAATTACAACGAGCATGCCTTTAAATCGCGGTACCATATTTATACAGTGTGGCATTAATTTTATGTCATTAATTTAAAAGGAACGTAGAGACCGATAAGACGAACAAAAATTGTTATTCAACTTGTGGTCTACAACAAATGGTTAAGCTACAAACGGACACACAAATAAGTATCAAAAATGTTTTGAAACCACTTCATTGTTAGCTAGGTCACGAACCAAATACACAATAATCTTTAGAGGCGACCAACCAAGTTGTCACCTTTTCCAAACTTAAATTAGTGAAATAGAGTGCATTTTAGCTGCCAAACAAAATAACCCAATGCACTTTAGTTGCTACCAAAATAAGTTTAAAATCTTTTTTGAACACACGTATGTTAAAAAAAATAATATTCCATAATTTTGATTTTGTCGACTGTATTGAGTTTCTGACCCCGTAGTCTCAAGTTTGCTACAATTCAGCTGTTATGCAGTATAATGATAACCTACTTTAAGCTGAAAGTACTTTTTCAATTAATAGCTCGTAACTGGATTTAGAATGATTTGTAAGTGTATCTCTCCTATTTGATTTTGTTACTTGTGTTCCACTACCTGCTTAGATAATACACTTAAATGCAATGTTGAGACTTAATTCTAATTGATCGAAAGTAATTAGAGATAATTTTATCGCTCAGTAGTTTAGTGAATTCTGATTTAAAAATATTATAACCGGAAGTTATACCAACCACAAACTTGAAGATACGATGGTCATTTTCAACACCTATAATAAAATTATTTTATATGCGTGATGTGATTTAGGATAACACTAGCATAGGTAAGTTATTTCTTACAAACATATAACAAAACAGCAGTCCTATATGTTCTACTTAATTTGACCTAGGTCGGGCACTTAAATAGTGGGCCAAGAGTAAAATGTCTTATAGATTTTTTATTTAGTCAGTCAATCTCTATCACCTCTTTAATTTAATGACATAAAACTACTGCCACCCTGTATATCTATATTAATCTTAGAAATTAAAAAGTTGGTGGTAAGGTTTCTATTGACATTTCATATTCGAACAATATTCGATATCCTATTGTTTAATTGATTTATAAAGTTACATACAGCCACATTATTATATCACATGCTCACTGACCGTTTTTTGTAGACTAACATTGTGTAGCGACATCAAGTCACAGGTCCGTCTAGACATGCCACTGATATCAGATCCCAGAAGTTCGAGAATATGCGATGATGTCTCTTCTGGAGGTACTAGAGGTGCTTATTTCTTCTACTAAAGTTGACTCGGTTACCTAACTTTCTACCCTTAATTTATAATCTTATCTATAAAGTGCATTAAAATGGTTTAATATGTAATTTTTATGCATCTACAAAACTAGTATAAAATTCACGTTTATTTTTTACAAGATAGACGATAATTAAACTTATTTCTTATAAGATGAACGCTGATTAAACTTGACTTAGATTTATCACAGTGTTATGATATGATTAACATGATTGATAAGTAATTACACTAACCTAAGCTCATAGCTATTAAGTTGCAAGTCAGGACTGCGAACAGAAACTTTTAACAACACCGACTCATAATCTGATCGATATCCCTTTTGAGAACAATAAACAATGAACTTTGTAATGAAGAGATGATTGGATTGACATATCAGGTGACTGTTAATCTATCCTAACCTTCCTGTTTGATGCACGACCGATCTGCTGACTGACACATCAAAGTGTATTGCAATGACAATCGGTATCAGGAGGAAATTCTAATTAAGAATCTATTTGATGGCACTGAGTGCATTGCTATAAATCGCCATGTAAGTTATCAATACTAATCAAAATTAAGTAAATTGCATTCACGGAAAATAATTAGTTCTTTTACAGTTGACAATGTGAAACTATAAACCTACGGAATGAGTTTGTCAAATTTTGTAAACCTAATATCAAATGCGCATGTAAATTTGATCTGTGATTACTATGAAGTGGTAGCACTTAACAGTATCAAACACATTTCTAACTCAGTATTAGTATTGCAATATAGATTTTAGTGGAGTACAAATTTAAGCAGTAAATTGTCCTTTGTAATCTCAGTAATAAATTTTATAATTGATGAGTTATTCAGTTTAGTAGTTTTGGTACACTCAAATATCAAAAATGCTGTGATCGAAAAAAGACGACAATGCGCTGTGTCGATGCCGAATGCGATTAATTTGTTAATCTTGTCTACAACGCGAGTTACGTTTTGGGTCTTGGAAGCGCCCTTTTTAAAAAAATCTTCTTCCAAAACTTCTCTTGTAACAAATTTATTTATTTCACAGAATTTACTTATGGAATTTTGACAAACTATAAAATTATACTAAGCCGAAATTTAATAGTAATTGAAGTTAATATGTGGTGAGTAGCCTAAGCAACCAACAATGTAAAAGCTAAAATACTCAGGACTAACCGATGATCTTGGGGCTCCCGGGGTATTTATGTTGCCTCGCCCCTCATATTTCTGTGGGAATCGCAAAGCTCATGCCTGCTTATTTCTTTATTCAATCCATTATACAATGTAACAATCTTAGTTCTAATAATTGCGGTTTCTTAACCGTCTCTGACCTGCACCTGCAGTATCACTTACGTCTGGAATACAATGTATTCACATCCGTTCTCACAACTTGCTTGTGGACTTTCATTATCCTTTTCTTAATTTATCCTTGAATTACAATGTTGCATCTAACTTAAGTTTCTTTATAATTTCTTAATAATTCCTATTTAATTACACATACATAGATATGGAGGATATGTAACTCCTCCGCCGAAAATAAAAAATTAAGAGATTTTTACTTAATTTTTAAAATTCATTGTCCCTAAGTGTACATTTGTTACTTCTTTATTTACCTTTGTTTCCTTATGACTAACATTCCTTTTTTTATTCTTATATTTAAGATACATTTTGGACAATACATATATAGTTAGAAAAATGATTAAAACGATTAACAAAATTGTCCAGACGCTTATATTATCATAGTGTAATTTCGGCACTTTTAATTCACTTAAGTGTTCTTTGTAATTGTCCATTAGTTTCATGGCGTGGTTGAGATCGTCAAAGTCTAGGTGTTCTAGTTGCATAGGTTTCTTGATTATTTCGTCGTCTCGGGTTGTATAGTCTTGAATTGTAGTTCCGGTAAATCTACAAATTTCTTGGTTACTGTGGGGTCTTGATATACTCTGATGATTTCGTTCTTCAATTTTAGATAACAGTCTTCCTTAAGGGTGATTAGTTTGCTTCCGGTTAATGCTAAATTGTTTTCGTTTTGATTGCAGTGGGCGATTGCTATTACTTCTGTTGGAAATACAGCAATCCATTTGTTTTCCTAAAGTCTTTGAATTTTCATATTGGTGCTTTGTACTGGTTTTGCTTCACAGTTGTCGTAATGGTTTCAAAATCTTAATAATTGTACTTTGCAAGGGCTGTCTTCTTGAATAGTTGTTGTTGTTAATGATTGACATAAATATTGATTTGGTGTTACTTCGTTACAGTTTTCGTTCGTGTAACCATATCTGAGTTCGTTTAAGGAAAGGAACTTGGTTTTAGGAATAATAACTTGATACATGCTAGTAATTTTCATTGGAAAAGCAAATAAATGATAATAATTATAAATGTTACTTTCTACTATGGGGATTTCTATTAAAAATGTGATTTTGTTGTTCTTTACATAACCTTTCACTATGGCTATTTTTTCAAATATAAGTATGTTTGATTCTATTACTTCAAAGGGTAGTTTACTGTTAGTTATAAATGATCTAATTCTTAATAATGCTGTCAATAAATCAGTAGGTTCTATAATACTAGAGTGTAATGTGATTAATTGCGCAAATGTTACAGCATTTTCTAATGTGGCTAAAATGTGTTGGATTACAGTAAGGGTTGATATTATTTGCGTGAATATCGTATTGAATCTGATTAAGTCTCGCATTTCTAACATTATGGTTTGCATGTTAGTTTCAAGGGTTAGTATTCTATTGGTTATACTGTCTTGATTTTTTACCAGTTTTCTTAACGTATCGTTGAATTTTATTATAGTTATTTGGGTTAGAGATGTTTGGTTTCTAACAATGTCTTTTATGTCGTTTTGGTTCTCAATTAACTGCTGTATGGCGTTGTCATATTGTTCTGCATCTTGGTGATCTAAATTGCATGTGATAGCTTTTATTATGTTACCTAGTCTGTTAATAAGTCCCTCTTTTTCGTCTTGTAATTTGTTCAGTTGGTATTAATCTATTAAATTTATCTTCTATGTTTCTTAAAATGCTTTCTATTATACTGTTGTAATCCATCACTTCTATTGCGTATTCTTTCCGAATTTGTCTGTGTCCATTGATTGCTTCAATCTGTAATAATTGTCTTTGATTATGTAAAATTCTTGTTTTAATTCCGTTAAATAGAATTTTTGTGCAAATGTCCGTCCAATAGTCTATTGTATTATGTATACTTCCCAATTATACGGGTAGTATACCGGGGTTGTTTTTTATGTCTTCAACTAATATGTCGTTATCCATTCTACCTGGGTTGAGGTTGACGGTAATGGTGATGGCGGTCCATCTGAAATTATAGGGTGTCTTAGGTTTTTCAAATGAATATATTTTACGATTTTTCCATTGTCTACTACGGCTATATCTTTCTCTGATATTTTTTTGATTTTGAACGAACCTAAATTTTTGGGGGCCGTTTTGTGTTTTTTACTTTGGAAGTTTTTCTCGTACACGGTTTGTCCTATTGAAAATTCATTTGTCTATATTCTTGTTGATGGTTGTAATACGTTCTTTGTCGTTATCTAATTTAGTTTTACCTTGTCATAAGTTATTTTTAGTTTCTTTTTATGGTCTTTAGCATGCTGTTGGTATACTTCCTTGTTGTAATGCATGTTGTAAGGGTTACGGGAATCTGAATGTCCTAATGTTAATTCTAGGGGTGTAAAATTTGTAGATGAGTAGATCGTGTTATTGTAAGCAATTAGTGCGCATGACATTAAATTGGTGATGTGCTCTTTCTTGTAAGTTAATCTTAATAATCTGATCATTTCTAATAGGGTTAGGTGTAATCTTTCAATTAATCCATTTGATTCAAGTTTTCTTTTATAAAATGAACTTGTATTTTATGGAGTTCTAGGATATTCAGTATCGTTTCATTTCTAAATTTGCTGCCATTATCTAAAGTTATTGTCTGGAGTGTTCCGTAAAATGTAAAATATTGTAGGAATCCTTGGGTTACGTCGATGCTATTTTTGAGGTGATGGGTATCGTTTGACCTAATTTAGTGAATGCGTCTACAATTGTTAAAAAGTTTTGTGCTTCTACTACTAGAGTGTCAGCATGTAACTTTTGGAAAGGTTTGTAGGGTGTTTTGGTTAACATTAAGGAAATTTTTGGGGGTGTCCTGTCGTATTTTGCATTGCACATAATTCTCATTGGTTTATAAAATCTGTGGTTAACTTGTTTATGTCATTAAAGTAGTATCGTCTTATAAGTTGCTTTAGTGTTTCACTGATTCCACGATGGTTAGTTTTGCCTTCGTGTTGATTTCTAACTACGTCGTTTATCTCGTCAGGGTCGTCTAAGGTTATTAATTTTGTAGTACATCTGATTAGTTCAGGGCCAAAATTATTAAATAATTTAATATATAATTCGGAAACTCTTTTATATATATGTTCGGTGGTGAAGTAAAAGTAAAATCGATTTTTCTCGGGGGTATATTGTTTTAAAATTATAATTATTCTTTCCTCGTTATCGTCCTTAGTTATCTGAAATTGGTATATTTTCTCATTGTCTATCTTTGTGTATTTTACGGGATTGGGGTTGTTTAAAAATTCGGTAATTATAAATTGATTTGGTTTTATATCTATCGCTTTGTTTAAAATTTTAGTTGCGGTTATTGACTCTTCGTTCTGTGTCGAGTGGGTTGTGTCTATTTCTTCTGGGTCTTCTCTTATCTTGGTTTCGTCTACGTTGCCTATAATTGACTCCGTTTCTATTGCGTTGAGTTGAATTCTGCTCAGTGCGTCAGCGTTATTGTTATAAATTCCATTTTGTATATAATTTCGTAATCATACTCCTCTAATCTAATTCTCCATCTCTGTAATTTTGAGTTTGGTTCCTTAAGTTTGCTTAACCATACTAATGGTCTATGGTCGGTGTATATATAAAATTTGCCTCCACAAAGGTATGGTCTAAAATATTGCGTTGCCCAAATTACTGCTAATAATTCTTTCTCGACTGTGCTGTATTTTTGTTCAGTCTCGTTTAGGGTTCTAGATGCGTAGCTGATTGATTTATCGCTACCTACTTTTTTTTGGTTCAATACTGCGCCTAGTGCTACGTTTGATGCGTCGGCTGTCAATATAACTGGTTTTGAAAAGTCTGGGTATTCTAAAACAGGGTAATTCGTGAGTATGCATTTAATTTTTTCTACGGCTTTAATAAATTCTTTGCGTAACCTTTGATGAACTTGCGGTAATAACCACTGAGTCCTAAAAATCCTTTGATTTCTTTGTTAGTTATGGGTACGGGGTAATTTAGAACTGTGTTTGTCTTGTCTGGGTTTGGCATAACTCCTTGTGGGGTTATTATGTGTCCTAAAAATGATACTTCTTACTGCAAAAATTCGCTTTTGTGTAGTTGAACGTTAAAGTGTGCTTAATCTTTCGAAAACTTCTTCTAATCTTTCAATGTGTTCTACCAGAGTTGTTGACTATACTATTACGTCGTCTAGGTACACAAGACATTTTTCGCTGTGTATTTCTTGTAAGTTGTTATCCATGACTCGTAGAAAGGTTGCGGGTGCGTTCTTCAATCCAAATGGCATCCGTTTGTACTCATAGTGTCCTCTAGGGGTGTTAAATGCGGTTTTCGCTGTCTTTCTCGTCCATCTCTACATGGTGATATTGATATCCTGAGGCGAGGTTTAACATTGAAAAATATTGACACTTTCCTAATCTGTCTAAAATCTCGTTGATATTGGGTAGTGTCGTCTACCGTTTTTTGGTTTAGCTTTCTATAGTATATTCGGTATTTTAACTTGCCCGAGGCATCTATTTTCTTCTGTACTATTAATACAGGGCTGCTTCATGGTGAGTTGGAGTGTTGGATTATATTTTGCTCTAATAAATCTGTTACCTGTTTATCGGCTTCTTCTTGGCTGGCCTGAGGTAGTCTGTATGCTTTGGTAAAAATTGGCTTATTATACGTTAATTCTATATTCTGTTTGACTGTGTCAGTAAAGGTTAAAGGTATTCCTTAGCAATTGAATATATCGCGGTATTCAAAACACAAGTCTGTAATTGCCCTCTCCTCTTCGTTATTAATGTCGTTGAAGTGAATGTTATTTAGATTTTTCCTTAACATTATGTCGTTTTCTATAGGGTTGTAGTCGATTTATAAATTTTTGTCTGTTTCCATTTCGTTAAAATTCAATTCTTCTAAGTTAATTGGGTTTGTCAGAGTTAGTTCTACGGGGTAGTCATTTGAGTTTAAAATAGTTGTAGTGGCGTAATCGTTTTTTATTTGTACTAATGCTGTGGGTGTTTCTACTTCGGGTTGGAATGACAATGTGGTTTATAATGCCTACGTCGTTTTTTGAGTTTACTAAAATTGATATTTGTCTATCTGTACAGGGTTCTATGGTGTATTTTTGCTCGGTTTGGGTATTAATTTTTTGGAATTTAATGGGGATTTGTCCGTGCTTTGTTCTTAATAAGCGGTTTTTTATATTGATGTTGGCCCCTAATTTTCTTAGAAGGTCCATTCCTATTAGTCCGTCGTATCTATCGTTCAAAAATGCAAAATTTATGTTTCATTTTTACGTTGAAAGTTTTTGGTAAGGGTATGTTATGTTCGCAACGAATTGCTGTAGTGTCGTTCGATGTTTGATGGGCTGTTTTAATTTTATAGGGTTCGTTCTCTACAAAATCAAAATAATGTTTTTTTACGGTTCGGGGGCTAATTAGTGTTTTTAAAGATGCGGTATTGATTAATAATTTAAGTTCTGCGTGGGGTATTTCTATGTATGGCAATATTTGTTGATTAATATTATTTAAATTAAATATGTTTGGTCGTTTATAAATCGGTCTATCTGAAAATTTGAGCACGTGTTTTCCTCGTGGTCCTCTTCGTAATTTTTACATGGTTCGTCGCGTTAGTAGTTTTCTACATGATTTGGTTCATCGCCTCTACTGAGGTTTGTGTAATTATTTCTGTCATTACTAAATTCTTCCATTTTTTGATGGAATAGTTCTTCGGAAGTGAAGTTTCGTTTTTGATTATAATTTGGTTGAATTTGTGATATTTTTGTATTTTGTCTGGTGGTACCAGATAAAGTGTCCATGGGAGTTGGTTTGTAGTAGTTGTTGTGGTTATTATTGTTATTTATCATCGGTGTATTTCAGTTGGAGTTTGCGCCGAATGTTTGTTCTTGTAGGTTTATGTTTTGGTTGAATCTTGGTGGAAATGTGGGTTTTGCAAAATATGAGTTGAATGTTGGTCTCGGAAATTGTCTAAATTGATGGTTGAAATTTGTGTTATTAAAGTTTGGATTGTTAATTTGCGGTTGATTCATTTGTGCGTTAAATGGTGTAAATTTTGGTTGTGTAGATATTTGTCTCACGGCTTGTATGGTTTTTATCGTGAGTAGTTTTTGTTTGCGTTAGGATTATATAGTCTATTTCGGTAATACATAACGTTTTCTTCTTCTATGATCATATTCATTGACTCTTCTAGATTTTGGGGATGTTGGAATATTATTTTGTCTGATAATCGTTCAGATAGTGCGTTTATGTACGTGTCCAGTGCCATTTCGTCATACATTTTTGTCTTTAATAAGCGGATATTTTGGTCTGGTTCTTCAATTTTTAGTTTCCTTAGAATTAAACTTTGTACGTCTTGGCATTTCATTCCGAATTGATACGGGGATTGGTTACTTTTCATTCTTAGGTTTATTAGATCGCGGATTAGACATTTGATATTTCTTTGGTCGCCGAAATATGCAATTAGTGTGCGTTTGAAACTGTCCCATTCGATAATGTCATCTTGGCTGGCAATTAGTGTTAGCCGAAGTCCTACTTAACATTGGCGGACCTTCTAAGAAGGTTCTACACCCAATGCAAATTGAGGATGTTGGCTTACTGAAACTAATACGTTTCTAGCTACTTGATAATGAATAATTTTGCCTGGCTTGGGGAAAAAGTAATTCAAGCATTGAAAACGAAAATCAATATAAATTGTTGGTTATTTTGCAAAAAGAAAAGCCCGTGAACGGTTTCACTGTTCTTGCAGATCATCAGAGGGACGCATCTCTTTTTACAAAACAACCAAGTTCTGGGAGTATACACAAATCAAGGTGTATTTATAATACATACAGCTTCTCATACACCCTCTATACTCAAATGTAAGCAACTAACCATCGGTAACTTTTACAAGTTTTAACATGATCAGCATAGATGGAGTTGCCAGACAAAGTCTTTAAAAACTTAGTCAAAAGACAAGAAGAAAAATAAATAAACAAATGTCCAAATTCCTACAGAACTTAGTTGGTTGTTTTGCAAAAAGAGATGCGTCCGTCTGATGATCTACAAGAACAGTGAAACCGGTTACGGGCTTTTGTTGTTGCAAAGTAACCAAAAATTTATATTGATTTTTTTTTTGTATGCTCGATTACTTTTCCCCATGCCATGCAAAATTATTCATTATCAAGTAGCTAGAAACGTATTAGTTTCAGTAGGCCAACATCCTCAATTTACATTAAGTATAGTACCTTCTTAGAAGGTCCGCCAATGTTAAGTAGGAATTTGGCCATTTGTTTATTTATTTTTCATCTAGTCTTTTGTCTAAGTTTTTAAAAATTTTGTTTGGCAACTCCATATATGTTGATCATGTTGGGACTTGTAAAAGTTACCGATGGTTAGTTGCTTACATTCGAGTATAGAAGGCGCAAGAGAAACTGTTTGTATTATAAATTCACCTTGATTTGTATATAATCCCGGAACTTAGTTGGTTGTTTTGCAAAAAGAGATGCGTCCCTCTGATGATCTATAAGAATTGTAAAACCCGTCACGGGCTATTCTTTTTGCAAAACAACCAACAATTTATATTGATTTTCGTTTTCTATGCTCGAATTACTTAATTGTGATAAAGTAGTACTTATAGCTGTTTCTTTTTTAATTTTCGTTATGGAGACTGAAATTAGCGAAAAATACTGCAATATCACAAGGACAGCGATTCGTTTGTTTCGGTCTTTGCAACACTCATTACGTGCTATAACGTTTGATTCAGATGAAGCCGTCGATCGGCACCTTGTTCAATCTTTCGCTAACAAGACAAGCCTTTTTATGAAAAAGTAATTATGAAACTTCTTTAAAGATGGCAAAAAGTTATCGGGCAATGTAGACAATATATCATTTATTGATCTAATGTTCATATATAAATATATACACTTTTAAAACATTGGAAAAATTCGTCATGACTTTTTCGACAATCTGATACACAATTGAAATTGAAATTGCCCAGAAGAAACGGGAATCCCTTAACAAATTGAGGGAACACCGACCAAATACAGTGGTGCGGGAGTAGCCCCCTAAAGAAACAATAAAAAGACAATGGAGAAATTTCGAATAATGTAAAAATTAAATAGGTGTAATTTCAAGCTACGTTACCAATTACACCTACCTTGAAATAATTTTCGCACGGTCTGAAATTTGTGGGCGCCAATTCGTATAGTCTAGTGATAATCATCTGAGCGAGGGGTATTCCTGGGGTTCTCAAATAAGTCGGCTGTCAGATGAAATTTAGTCCTTTTTACAATCAACTTGTCTGTTTAAACAAAAAAGTCACTTTCAGCTCTCTGCACCACCTAAATCTATTTTAGTAGAAATATTATAACAGTATTCTTGTAAACAGGTATGCATATAAAATTTTAGGTTACCTAAATTAATTTAAATACCAACAACGTATCAATATTTCCATAAACAAGTACACACATTGAATTACAACGTTACCTAAAGCAATTTAACACGTCCTCAACCTTTCAAATAAAAGTACAATAAAATTCATACAAATATCCTACAATGTTAGTGGACGTCTTATAGTCACTTTAATATCTAGTTTACAGCCACCAACCAAACAAATACAAGAATTTATAAATAGCTATCACTTACAGCGGAAGCTTCAAGTGAATGAGAAATTCTATGGAACAAAGAGTGAGTTCATTGATCGATGGGTAATTTATTTCCCTTGATCTAGAATTGGAATCAATTTGTCAAATTTCTTCTATGCGATGTTGTGTTATTGCGAATAAGCCGCGGCTATCACCACATTTAACATTCGTTGGGTTACCTTCTAGTCCAAGGGGTTGTCTAATCTACCCTATTACGTTATATTCTAACCACGTTCCTTTCAGTGGCTCGCTTATAATTAATTAATTGTTTTCTATCGGCTATCTAACTTCTGACACATTGCACTTTTTTGCTTGTGACGGGCATGTCATTGCATAATCCTCCTATTGAGCTTGTAATAGATCAGGTGAAAAATGCGCGAATAATGCTATGGTGTATATCTAACCATCCTGCAAATGGATACTTTGTAATCTTTTAACATTGGATGTAACATAATATTGCTGAGCTTTACTAAATAAGTGTCTGCATTATTATTAACTACATTGTAAATATATCCTTGTATCTTGTTTGGGAGTTACTTTGTATTGTAACTACGCATGTTGGTTTTGCTTAACTTTACAAAAATTGTGAAAAGCTCTCCTATTTTTAAAATAAATATGCCATAGAGCATGCATATTAATAATTTCGCCGTTAGTTACTTCTTTAATTATCCTAAAAGCTTTCTTAAATTGACATGGCCGTTCTATGAAAATCTCCTATTATAATAATTCTATTTACACGACTAATTCGGGTAATAACTAATGTTTGCATCTTTGTATACCACTTCGTAGCACGTAATACTGAAATTCAATTTCCAATTTTACAGTTCTGAAAAAATTTACTGACCTGCGTTACGTTCAAATGTGCATTACACAGAAATATAGAAATGCTAATGTAGTTTGAGCCTGTTGCATGAATTTTACAAAACTAAAAATTTATTGAAATGCCATACTCAATGAACACTATTATTCATGAAATCATAATGCACAGAGTACATCGGTTAAGGTTAATTTTCCCTTTTTCCATCTGGTTTCTAACTAACATAAAGCGAATGCGTTATAACACCCTATGTTTATTGTGTTTTACGTATCCTGCAGTCCCACTTTTCTGCTTCTTGTTTTTGATTTTTGTATTTTATGTTGAGTTTCTCTTGATTATTGCAAGAATTATTGTTTAATACAATTGTTTTGTTGTCTATTTTGAAATTGCAAGTCAAATTGCTTAAACTCCATCTTTTTAAATATACCTATCGCGATTTATTATACGTTAAATCACTTACACACACAAGCAGTTATAAAGGGGTTTTTCATAGCCAAAGTCGTGAAATTATTTGTAATTGGTATAATTTTATCAAAGATAGAAAGTTTCTTATTAACGCGTTATTCATTTGAAGAATTTGGGTCAAATTGTTTTAGAGGCAAAGGTGCTGGAATTACTTTAGTGAGCAGAATTGCCAAAGGTAGCAAAACGCAAAGTTAGTATCAAGTTACAATTTAGTTCTCCGAGTAAGACAATTAATACGAACAGTCCAAAGCCTACATTAAATAGATTTGTAAAAATATTCACACGAACTATATTCTATTGATTTGCTGCTACACAGTATAAGCAAACACCGATGCAAGCTGTATTTGAAGGTGTCAAATTGGAGTGCATTAATTTTAGTAGAACGGTTAATTCCCTTACAAAGGTGGTGAATAAAATAAAATATTGTTGGAAGAAGTGTGTAGACAATTATCAAGTGTTAATTGAGGAGAGAAAATCAAGTAAAACGAATTAAATATTTATGAATATTGAAAGAGCACCGAGCAGAAGACAAGAATATTACATACTGAGATGAAACTTACACAGCTAACAGGTGTGTTAAATCCCAGGATGCGGTTCAAATAGGTGCCTAAAGTCATCATTAATTAAAGAAAAACTTTTAATAACACTGAACAACAACTCGTAAATTTCTTGTTTTGTAATGTACGATGAGGACTTTTCCCACTTATTACGAATCTGTCAACAAAATTTTTCTATCGCCCTGCAGTCAAAAGTTATTCATATTTTTATGGTGGAACATTATGTAAAGTTTACATTTGCTATAATACAATTTATGCATACCATTCACTACCAAAACTCAGAATTTTCTTTTGCATATGATTTCATTTGTAGGGTACATCTAGAGCATCTTTGATTAGGTTCCTGCAATAATCTGCGAACATTGTGGTGTTCCACATCCCTTGGTATGAGTTTTTACAATATATAATGTATTGATGAAACCTATCGTCATATTAGTCACTCATAGACCCCTAAATATGCGGGTATAAAGTCCAAATGCCAGTAGGGAAAATGAATCAGTAGTACATTATGGGCGTAATCAGACCCACATTTCCACCAGCATCCACATTTCCACACACATCTGGACCAAATTTACATGTAAATTCCCATAAGGAGGAAATGTGGAGATGAAATTTAGATGAATCTCCACAAGGAGGAGATGAATCACCTCCTTGTGGAAGTTTTTACCCCAACCATTTTCATTACGTCACACCCGCATTCTTTCCACCCGCGAGATAAATCTTTCTCCACATTTCCACCCACGAGATAAACCTATCTTGTTTGGTATCAATTAATATTAAAATTTTCTCAGCTACCCAAATTTCTAAGAATTTTTTAGATAGCACCATCCCCAAGGGAGCTACCCTATTTTTAAGATTTCTTACCTGTAGCCACTTTTGAGCGTTCTTATAAAATTTTTTATACATGCAATACATCTTGCTAGTCTAAAATTTTACGCACAACCCGAATCTGTAAACAGATTTGCAATAGGACCCCGCCCTGCAAAGTTATACCCCTTTAAAGTCCTGATCTTCTAAATTTTGCTCTTTGCTCCCACATCTGAACCAAATAGTTTTCTTCGACTAGCCATTGCATCTTTCGAGATAAACCTATCTTGTTTGGTATCAATTAATATTAGAATTTTCTCAGCTACCCGAATCTTTAGGAATTTTTTAAAATGCACCATCCCCCAGGGAGCTACCCCAATTTTAAGATTTCTTACCTGTAGCGACTTTTGAGCGTTCTTATAAATTTTTTTATACATGCGATACATCTTGCTAGTCTAGAATTTTACGCAGAATTCGAATCTGTTTACAGATTCGAAATCGGACCACGCCCTGCAAAATTACACACATACCCTCTGCGAAATAAATCTTTCTCCACATTTCCACCCACGAGATAAACCTACCTTGTTTGGTATCAATCAATATTAGAATTTTCTCAGCTACACAAATCTCTTTAAATTTTTCACATAGCACCATCCCCCCGAGAGCTACCCTGATTTTAAGTTTTCTTACCTGTAGCGTCCTTATAAATTTTTTTATACATGTAGCACATCTTGTTAGTCTAGAATTTTATGTAGAATCCGAATCTGCAAACAGATTTAAAACAGGGACCACCCCTTACCATTTTACACACACCCTTTAAATTATAAATTTCCTGCAACTCATACCTAAAAGAAAATCTAAAAACAATTCTTAAAACTTTTTATTACAAACAATTTTTACTAATACAGTTTAAATTTGTAAACAACATTTCTAAATACATATTTACAATTTTTTATTTATAACCTAGAACTCATATCGGGCTATACTTATTAATATTTATTTCTAAATAGAGCACCTTTTCCAAAGACCAACCGGACCCGCATGTTTCAAATTCCTCTGATTTTGTTCTTATGGTTTCGCTTAAGACCTCGTACATATTTTCCAGATTACTAGAAGACGTTATAACCACATTTTTTGTGTTAAAGGATTTCACATCGGTAGTCTCTTCCCCCATTTTGGTGTAAACGCCGTAGAGTTCGCAGTAGACTTTTATTGCTGTATGTTGTATTCTTTTTTCATTTATTAATCGAATAAATCGCTCTTTCTGCTTCCAAAGAAACTCGGGCACTCCATCGTCGACACTGGTATTCTTTATGCGATAGCTAGCCATGCGGTTGTTAAACGCTGTGCTAACCATTTCTACACCATCGTCGTTAGTAGTGGTAACTGATGCATTTTATGTTTGTTGCTCCGTAGATGACTGGGGTATGCAGACTTTACACATCCATGTCGCATACTTTACACATAATTCGTGGTTGTTTCGTACAAGGTCCTTTAACAGCTGGCGGAGCTGAACGTTTACGGCTTAATGACATACCGTGCTGTTTTTCCTTGTGTCGCTGTAAGTTGCCCATTCTCGTAAAAGCGATACCGCAAGACCCACAGTTAAAGAACTTTGCTGCAGACGGATGTATAAGTTTAACCCTAGGCGATGTTACACCACGACATTTGTTCTGGTGCCGTTTGAGAGCATCCCTTCTGGTAAAGTAGACGTGACACGGCTCGCATTTAAAAACGTTTGCGGGTACCATTTTAGTACAAAACAAAATCCGCACTATAAGACTTGACTTGTAAGCGAACTAACTTATAACTAAAGAGTTTACTCCAGCGTACCTGCTTTATGTACCCTATAGAATGCAAACCGAAGGTTTCGAAGATACCGAACGAAGTTGAGGATTCAGCGGGGAACTAAATGACGTCATAATCCTCGCTGCTCGTCCAAACATTTAGCGCCAATGCATTCACCTGGTTCGCCTCGTCGATGGTGCGAAGTGCAGTTAGTAAAAACATCGGAAAACGTCTTCCATGTTATACGGATCGCGTGCATATTAAAAATCCAAAAGGGTGGTAGCACACGCACACAAATTGTATGCAAGTCGTGCTGTAGAAGATGCAGTGCTACTATAACCAATAACACTTTAAACCATTACTAAGGAAATACCAACTTGTTGTCTACAGGATACTTACTAATAAAACAATTTAATTTTAAATAACTTCTACGTCATACTTTAGGAAATGGAGGGCTTAAATATTTTCTAATTGAATCACCAAGCGAAAGTATATGCTTAGCGGTATTCAAATTATCCATTAATTTCCCATTTTTACGATCGTGGTTAATTATAGATTAAAATTTAATTTGTGCACGTTCGAGCTTCCCGTAAACTAACATATTTTAGAGCAACAATGCGCTGTATAATACATGCATACCCCTTCGCCGCGCTACTGCTATTCTTGTAATTGCTAGAAAAGTCACTCTCCTTTTTACTGTTGGGACCGATGCAAAGCACCAATTTTTTTTATACTTTCTATAGCACATCGCGCGCTTTTTTCGTATGATAATTAAATTTGCTTCTGTAGGCTTTTACACTTTCGCATAGCGGTCGATCGCACGTAATGATTTCTAGAACCAGTAAGTACTTGATATCGTCCAAATAGAGAATTAGATGCTCGATGTCCGTCAACTTCCAATTCTCTCGTAAAAGGTAGAAAAAACTCAGTCAATCATCCATTATACTTCAACCCGCTCCTGTTCTGATAATTTACAAACATTTTTCAAACGACAATGGGTCGAGAATTTTTAAACCTCCGAGGGATCTTTAAGTCGTGATCAATTACACATCCGAGCTACGCGTAAACTAACATATTTTGCAGCAACTGTATAATACATGCATACCCCTTCTCTGCGCTACTGCTATTCTTGTAGTTGCTTGGAAAAGTCAGTCGCCCTTTTTACGGGTAGGGCCGCTAAAAAGCACCATTCCATACTTTCTTTATAAGTGTAGCACATCGCGCACTTTTTGTCGGATAATTAAATTTTTGTTTATGTAGGCCTTTACACTTTCGCTTATTTAAACATCTAATACAATTGATTAACCACTTTCGATTATTCTAACGGAGACCACCATACGCACCGTTCTTTTTAATTCCAACGATCCTATGGGCTTCCACGCACTAACACCTGACGTATCTTTCCTACTATTTGTTAAACAAAAACTACCGGTATTACCATTGTGGACGTAAGCAGATGTTTGTGGATGTGTACGAGAGTATGTAACCATATACATTAACCAGTCTAAGCTATTTTATTTAGTCCACGAAAACTACTATTTTCTAAACCACAATTAATAATCGCCTTTATAGGTTTAACATTTCTACCATTACCCAATGACTGGTGCTACGTACATGGAAACTTTAATTTCTTATTGGAGAATTTTTATTCTCCACGCACTGCTGCGTAGTTGCATGCCTACCCCTTTTGAGGTATATGCTCGTTATAGGTTGTAAGACCCTCGGTTTTATAACTACACTTCGTGAGACCCTTTAATCTTTTTAATCGTATCTTTCTCGCCTACAATACAGTAGGACTTAACATTACTACCAACAAATTCTAATACTGGACCCCATTAAATACGTCTTTAATTTTCCTACAACTTTTTGTTGACAAGTGTTATATTGTATTTATTATTTGCGGGTAGTCACTCTTTTAAGATAAATATATTTTGCTAAGTATCAACTAATATTAAATTTTCTAGGGACCCCAAATCTGTAAATAGATTTTAAATAGGACCACCCCATACAAAGTTATGCGTTTTAAAGACTAATTTTTGCTCATCTTTATTTAACACCATTTTTAAAACCTTTTTCGCTACCCAAGACATATGCCTTAGCCAACCGTTTCCCAAGAAATCTAAAACCGCAGTGTCCCGCGAATACCACGTGGAGATAACACGTATACTCTGTCAACCAGGATAGAAGCCGGAAGGATTTGGAAGGTGGGAAAAGAACTTAAAAATTATGGAGTCTTAAAACTAATATATACAATAGATTTACAAAATCTAAACAACTATCTTATATCTTTACACCCTCCATGCGTAGATTGTTGTACTATTAGGAATGATATACCTTTTGTGATCTTCGCTCGATAAACTAATTTTATTAATTATCTGCGTGTACAAATCGTGTTTTTACTCCGGATACATACACCGGCAAGTACTCCACACCAAATAAAGAATTAGATGCTTGGTAACTGTTAACTTCCGCATCCCTCGTGTACGCCAAACACACCCCAGCCCGTGCACCTGCCCATGCACCCTGCGCATGCACACCTGCCCATGCGCACCCCTGCGCGTACACACCCCTGCCCATGCGCGCTGCCCATGCACACCCCTCTCTGTGCGACTGCTATTTCGTGGTAACGTCACAGCCTTTTATAAATAAAGAACAATGTTATATACTATTATAAAACGTTTATTCTGACATTATACATAACAAATTTAAAAATATTTAATGCCAAGCATGGAGTCATTTAAACTTAATTTTAATACAAAGTTATACACAGAAGACAGTCCTTTCTTTATGCTTGTTTGGGTGGCTTTAATTTTATCTAATTTTATTCGCAGCTTAAAATTTAAATCGATACCCAAGTCCTCTATCTCCTTTTCTAACCAATAGTTTGATACATAGAGACCGTTTAGGTTTTCGAATTGTAAAATGTACCGAAGTTTGCCTCTATATTTAAAGTCTTTGATTCCGCCATAAACAACCAGATCCATTCCTTCGTGTAATTCTTGCAGCTTGTGACAATCTTTTAATCGCAGCTTTCCACTATATCCTGCATACGTATCTTGTTAGCTTGATCGACTTCTTCTTTCGGTATTGGAGAAATCCTTTTCTCCCACACACGTTGTAGTTGCATATCCACCACTTTTGGGAATATATGGTTGTTATAGGTTGTAAGACCCTCGGTTTTAAATGATCCAAAGGTTCTTTACTAGGTAAATATACAATGTTTAGCGCAACCTCTTTGCGTGTCGTGTACCAAGATTACGAAACCCGCATTCCTTAGTTCGTCTTTGTTATCTGCCATTTTGATAAATACGTTTTAGAATAACCTTTTAAAAATATACGGATTTAGTACCATCCTTTCCTGCAAGACGCCTACATAACTAAAGAGTCTTTTTACTAACCACAAATGCATACAACTTGTAGAAACCAGATGTATCTAAGTCAGTCCATCGGCACATAAAATAATCTTTTAATTCTTCCTCATTTTCTCTAATAAGATGTTCTTTGTCTAACACATCTTTGTATTGATCGCGTATTGTCGCAGTGTTTTCCATGTAGTCTAATTTTCTCCTTTTTGCATCCATTTCCTCTAATTCCAGTTGTCTTTTCCTTCCACTTACAGCGTATGGTATACATAATGGAGCAATTTCCTTTAGCGTAAACGGTAGAGTTTACTACCAATATTTACGCGTTGTCGTACAACCTCTGGACGAATGTTAGGCGTATCTATCAATCCCAAGTCCGAAATTACTATTTCTTTTGGAATTGTAGAATATGGTGTGGCAGATTGTGTAAAATATGTACTACCTGCTTTAATATAGCACTTGTGTAAGATTTCTATTTTATCTTGGACATCTTCCTCTACTATCTCCAAATAATTTACAGGTAAATAGTTAAAACTAAAGCCAAGCACATACTTTATCAATTTTCCTTTTCCTCTGGTTTTTGGACAACTTAATTTGCAAGCCTGTCAATTTCTTTGTATTGCCATTCCCCAATACACGTACTGTAGCAGGTTATTATACACTAAACAGCAGCTATTTTGTAGCTTGTCCGATAACTTACTCCACATTTTGGTAAGTGGTACCGAGTACATTGGCGCCTTTAGGAAGTATAACACTATCTTCCAATAAGGTTAAACAGTCTTTTAAGGGTTTATACACCCGTTCCGCACTGACATAGCTTCCAATTGCACAGTTGTATATTGTCGCTTCCAATCGCGTAATACCATGTTCTTTGGCCAAAGTAGACGCAAATGTTTCCCTTAAACGTACATCGGACAACGTAAAAATCTAGTATATGATTGCCAAGTTGTTTATTAACACCAGGACTTGTTATCTGACACACAAATTTGTTGTATATCTTAATTCTTGCATTGGTTGTTAGCCATGTTAAACAATCAATTCCTACAGTTTTATCGTTGTCAACTATAATATTACACTTTTCTTCGTATTCGCCCTTATAGCAAAAGTTATGGTTTGTAGTTAAATAATTACACATCTCCATCTTGCTAAATATACCCGCAAAATCTTGGGTTACATCCATGTCAAAAGATAGAAATAATCTTTTCGGGTTCGTCTAATATATCTGGTAGTTCCTCTAATAAAGTTTCCAACTTAACATCTGCTAGTTCCACTTTGTATGGAACACATATAGGATTTTGGAATTTTTTATTAATGCATTCGAGGTCTTCTTTTCCGATAATTTCTTTTACTCTCTGGCCCATCTTGTTAGTGCTTTCCAGAGAAAACGGAAGCTTAGCTTTAACACCATGCCTAGCGAAACAAATCGGTCAAACTTTCTTCGTAGATAGCTGTTAAATGCACCACAAATTTCTTTTTTTTAAGATAAACATCCTTTTGCTTGCAGAGGTTTGTTCGGCGTCAGAAAAGTCGCAAATTTTAACCAACATTATATTCTCACAAAATGGTTCTGTAATTGGTGTGTGTAGTCCACCAGTCAGCATCTGCTCGCCTTCGACATAACAAATATTACCAATATCTGTTACCAGATTATTGTTGCACATATTTTCTGTCAACAGCCATAATCCAAATCGCTCATTTGTCGGTTTCACTTTATTCCCAAGAAGTTGAGAAACGTTAATCACCTTTGAGACGCTCATGTTTACCGTTCTAGCTACTATCGAATACTAAATTGAATACGAAAAAATTGTTCTCTTATGTATTCTACAGAGTGGGGACGTATATTGCCGAAGATAGTCGAAAATGTTGTTATCCGACCTAAGCCGACAGGAATGCGCATCGACATATATCCGGATATATGTAGGATGTTAAGTTAGGTGAATTACCCCATAGGTGAAATTGACCACATGAACCACATGACCTATATGACCACATGACCATATGACCAATCATGACCAATGACCACATGACCATATGAGCACATGGACCATGATGACCATGATGCATTGCTTTTTAATGGGTTTTCTCATTAAAACCCTTACACTAATTGCTTTAATGAGTTTTCCATTAAAACCAAGTGTGGACCTAGGTTAGATAAAGGAAAAATTAATGGGTTGGTCAGCGCCGCCGGCGCTGGCTAACAATTTTCATTATCTGGCAATCACGGTCATTTATGTCAATGTCGATGGTAAAATTAATGAGTGTTTGATCTGTATTCATAGTTTAGATCTATGTTGTTCGACCTCCAACTTCGGCTTCATCCGGTGACGTGTCGTGTTTCTGTTCGGAACTCGTTAGATTTCGCGGAACGTTGGCTACGATGTCGTGCAGTTTTAGATGGGTTAATAAGTGCAATTGTTTTAACGCAATGAGGGGTCATTTAAATGATTCAGATGGGGTCTAGAAAATTGTATGTGTCTGCAATATTTATCAAAAGGTGCTTCCGCATGAATCATACTTGTCACAAAGTTGGGAATTAGCGTATTTAATGGGTCGATGAATTGTGGTGAATGTTAGTTGCTGTGAGGCGAGTCGATAAGTTGGACCACAAGTGAGTATAACGGGTTACTTACGAGCTGCCAAAGGGTGGCATGCAAGACTGTATCTAGGAGATGTCTATGATTAAAGTTGCATCTGACCAGTCTTGGGTAGGATGTAACTGGCGTATAATGGGTTTAAAATAGAGTTCGACTAAATAAAATCTTGACTGGTTAATGTATGACAACGTGGTACATCAACATCGTAGTCAAATGGAATACCGGAGTTGTAACTGTGGAAAGTTCGTGACGTGGCATGGATCGTTGAATTAAAAGAAGTGCGATGGTCCGTTAAATAATCAATGGTTAACATTGTATTGTTTAAATAAGCGAAAGTAAAGGCTATACAAATTATTACGCAAGTGGCGATGTGTAACTTAAAGAAGTTGGATGGGCTTTAGCGGCCCTCTAAAAGGGACTGATGTCAGCTACAGATGCAGTACGCAGAAGGGGTATGCATGTTTTCGTTGCTGCAATATGTTAGTTACGGGTCTGGATTGACACGCTTAAAGACCTCGGTTTAAAATTCGACCTTGTCGTTGAAATGTTTGAAATATCGACGGGGGTAAGAAATGGTGTATGAGTTTTACTTTGGGATTGAAGTTGACGATGAGATAATTCTATTGCTACAAGGCTACGGTCTGAAACATTGGCATACCTATGCGAGTGAAACTAAACGAAATGCTTTTGAAATGGCGTGTCGTTGAAATGAAAAATGGTGTGCACGGCCAGTAAAGGAGGTGACTTTTTCAGAAAAGAATAGGTAGCGCGGCGAAGGTTCTGTTTTACACGTTGTTGTAAAATTGTTAGTTTAGAAGGAAGTGCAAATAAATTTAACTTACATTAACCATGTGAAAATGGGATAGGTATATTGTTTACTGATCTGCCTGTCTGAATTCAAAATTTTACGGATCAATGATAGGTTATTGATGAATCGTTGTGATACTCTGCCGTGTTTCATGAATGTGCAGTGTATGTGAGCTGATGTGGATGAATGGTGGGAACCTTGGATGTTAAAGCGCGTTGCGATACATCGGATGGTGACGTCTTGATGAAGAATGGTGGTGATTTTGGGCATCGATTCGTATGGAAGGAGATAAGTAGCGTTTGCGTTTACATACTTGCTAAATTCGCACGTACGCTGTGGTTCGTTGACGCGCTGCTGCTGCAAGGATGTTTATCTAAAAGATTTGGTGTTGCCGTTCACTGGCTCGTTCTGGGCTGATGGCCGATGGCGAACTGCGTATAAATCCAAATCATGTCAAGGCAGATGGTGAAACGTGGAGAACAGATGAACGGTGATGTTCTTTGACGTGGATGCGATTGCGGATGCGATGAGATGACTGATACTGGCATGCTTTGCTGATGCGAATACGAAAGATTATGGTTGACGATGACGGCTGGTGGTGTTTAATGACTGGCTGCATGGGTGGCATACACGTGCTGAGTCGGTCGGGCAACGTGCATGCTGGATTTTACGTTGTCGGCGTTGAAACGTTGCGTCTGACCAGCGTTGCGCGCTATGCGTGCGATTGTGCGGTGAAACGGCTATGGGCTGTTTGGCTGGAGATGATGGATATGCTACAAAGGCCTGACTCTGCTGCCAAATGGTGTCGGACAGACTGAAAAGCTGCTGTTGTGAATGCTGCTGCGTGTGGAGATGACAGGCGCTGGTGGATGTCCAAAGGAAAAGGTGATATGTGACTCGGCTTTGACTGTTACCTGTGGTGTTGGAAGGGAAGATCAGATAAAATCTTACAGGTCTTGCATGTGCGGTGATGTTTACCGATCTGACCATGATTCTGATTCAAATGTTCGGACTGTGATGCGATCGCTCGGTGCGTGCTCTGCGTTGATAAAGTGCGCCGTGTAGCTGTAAGCTGTGAGTGGAAGATGAATGGTGAGAATGATGGAAATGGCTGCGTTGTGCGATCATGGATGGTGGGTCTTGATGAAAATGAGTGGTGTTTGTGTGACGATCGGATGTGTACTGTGTCTGTTGAAAAGACTCTTTGTGCGTCGCGTATAAATGGCTATGTTCTAAAACGTATGCGATGGCAATGCTGAACAGGAATGCGTGTCTGCACATGCGTTGCATGCGCGTGTGTTGCCTGGTAACGTGGATCATTTAAAACCGGTCTTCTGCTAACCATATGTTCAAAGTGATCGGCGACGTGAAGAAAAGGATTTCCTCAGATACGGCAGAACTGAACGGCTGGTGTGACTGCTTGAAGGCCACGCGAATGGATGCTGGCGATCGGCGAAATGGCATGGGGGCGATCGACGTTGAAACGTCTCGTATGATGAAAAGAGGACAGATCGTTGCAAGCTGGTGACAGCACTCAGGCTGGACATGTGACGTGCGTATGTGGTTAAATGACTCCATGTGGCGTGCGTGTTTAATTGTCAGTTGTATATAACTGTTTTGTATAAAGGCTGTCTGTGATGCGAAGCAGGCGCTGGCGAAGTGTCGCGGGGGTGCGCATGGCGAGTGCGCGCGGGCGCAGGTCGTGACGCAGGCTGCGTGTGACACGGCGGATGCGTGCATGGAGTGCTGTTGGTGTGGGCTGCTCGTGTCGCGCGTAAATCAGGCTGTGTTGTATCGACGGGCAGGTATCGTCATGTGCAAAATCGGTTGCAGCTGTGGATAGTTTGTGTTGCATGACATGTGTTTGGTTCTGACTCCATGGTCTGTTGACAATGTTATCTCCGTCGGTGGACTGATGTCTGGCGCTGTTGACTGTTGGCAGCGATGGTTTAAAAATGATGTTAGATGAGCAGTGTCTTTAAACGTGAAGGTAATTGTTGGTGTCTAAAGTGTTAAGGTGTACAATGATGTATGTTAAAGTGACTACGCAAACTGTGATGCTAACAAAAAGTGTGATAAATGTTGTGGGTGGGATCAAATCTGAGCAAGTGATTGAGCAGAGTCGGTGTGAAACGAGGCTCCAGTGAGTTAAAACGATGCACTGGTGGTGCCGTGAAAGGTCTGATAACGCATGTGAGTCATGGTCCTGATGTCGACGTGCGTCGATTGTATGGTTCAAAGTTAATAGACTTAGTGTTTAATTATTTCGGACTAAATAAAATAGTAATGGTTATTTATGGTATACTGACATCAAACAGTTAGTCCAAATGGTATCCGGTAGTTTTGTTAAAAATGAGGAAAATACTCGGTTTAGTGGTGAAGCCTAGGTGTTGAATTAAAAGAACGTGCATGTGGCCCTTAAAATGAAATGTAATCAATTGATAGATGTTAAATAACAAATGAAAGGCCTACATAAACAAAAATTTAATTATCCAAAATGGGTTCTCATTAAAAAAATATGAATGTGCTTTTAGGCCTCCATAAAAGGGGTGACTTTTCAAGAATAAAGAATAATAGGAGAGGGGTAGCGTCGTGCTGCAAAATTGTTATTTACGCTGCTCGTGTGTATGCGCTAAAGTCTGGAGTTAAAATTTGCCTTGTCGTTTGAAAATGTTTGTAAATTTCGAACGGAGCGGGTTGAGTATAATGGTGTTGCTGAGTTTTTCTCCTTTCGGAATTGAAGTTGCGGACTCGGATCTAATTCATTTGGCGATTCGACTTACGGTTTAGAAATATTCGTGCGTCGACCGCTTGCGAAAGTGTAAAAGCCTCGAAGCAATTTAATTCTCGAAAAAGCGCGTGGCTTGAAGTATAAAAAATGGTGCTTTGCTGGTCCACAGTAAAAGGAGAGTGTTTTTCTAGCAATCAAGAATGATAGGCGGCGAAGGGTATGCATGTTAACGCATTGTTGCCTAAAATGTTGTTACGGAACTCGAACGTGAAATTAAATTTTAATCTATAATTAACCACGGTCGTAAATGGGAAATTAAGGATAATTTGAATGCTAAATACTTTCGCTGGTGATTCATGGAAAATATAAGCCTCCATTTCAAATTGACGTGATATTTAAAATTAATTGTTTTATTGTAAGTTCCTGTGACAACAAGTTGGATTTCCTTGAAGGTTTAAAGTGTATTGGTTATGTGCACTGCATCTTTAAGCAGATTGTCATTTGTGTGCGTGGCTACACCCTTGGTTTTTAATGCACGCGATCCGATAACATGGAAACTTTTCCGATGTTTATACTGCATTGCCCATGAAGGCGACCAGGTGATGATTGGCGCTAATGATGGACGAGAGAGGTTGCGTCATTTAGTTCCGCTGATCCTAATTGTTCGGTATCTTGAAACTTCGGTTTGCATTCTAAGGGTATAAAGCAGGTACGCTGATAAACTCTTAGTAAATTGTTCGCTACAAGTCAAGTCTTATATGCGGATTTTGTTTTGTACTAAAATGGTACCCTGCAAACGTTTTTAAATGCGAGCCGTGTCACGTCTACTTTACCAGAAGGGATGCTCTCAAACGGCACCAGAACAAATGTCGTGGTGTAACATCGCCTAGGGTTAAACTTATACATCCGTCTGCAGCAAAGTTCTTTAACTGTGGGTCTTGCGGTATCGCTTTTACGAGAATGGGCAACTTACAGCGACACAAGGAAAAACAGCACGGTATGTCATTAAGCCGTAAACGTTCAGCTCCGCCAGCTGTTAAAGGACCTTGTACGAAACAACCACGAATTATGTGTAAAGTATGCGACATGGATGTGTTAAAGTCTGCATACCCCAGTCATCTACGGAGCAACAAACATAAAAATGCATCAGTTACCACTACTAACGACGATGGTGTAGAAATGGTTAGCACAGCGTTTAACAACCGCATGGCTAGCTATCGCATAAAGAATACCAGTGTCGACGATGGAGTGCCCGAGTTTCTTTGGAAGCAGAAAGAGCGATTTATTCGATTAATAAATGAAAAAAGAATACAACATACAGCAATAAAAGTCTACTGCGAACTCTACGGCGTTTACACCAAAATGGGGGAAGAGACTACCGATGTGAAATCCTTTAACACAAAAAATGTGGTTATAACGTCTTCTAGTAATCTGGAAAATATGTACGAGGTCTTAAGCGAAACCATAAGAACAAAATCAGAGGAATTTGAAACATGCGGGTCCGGTTGGTCTTTGGAAAAGGTGCTCTATTTAGAAATAAATATTAATAGGATAGCCCGATAGTCGTAGGTTATGTGAAATGTAATATGTTTGCAAATTGTCTACAAATTTATGTATGTAAATTGTTTGAATAAGTTTACAAAATGTGATTTCTGTGGTATGAACGGAAATGTTTAGGGTGTGTCACTGGTAAGGGTGTTTATTTCGTGGATTAAATAAAGATTAGTAGTGGCTATGTATAAAAGTTGGCGACAGGTAGAAAACTAAGAATCGGGTGTACTCGGGACTGGTGCTATGTGAAGAAATGGTTAAGGATGTGGTGTGTAGCGTGAAAACGATTCTAATATGATTGATACCGAACAAGGTGGTTGTTCTCGTGGTGATCGGAAATGTGCGGTGAATGGAGATTTGATTTCTGCAGAGTGGTATGATGGTACATCTGGCAGTGCGTGGACGATATCGTCTGAAATCTGTGACGATTGCGATGTCTGCGTAAAATGTCTAGCGTGGACAAGTATGTATGTGCGCATGTATAAAAATGTGTATTAAGAACGCGTCAAAAGTCGCTCAGGTAAGCGAGTGCTTAAAATGTTGGTTCGGAGCTCGACTGGTGCGATGGTGCAATCTATAACCACGTCTCGTAAAATCGGAGTGTGGATGATATTAATTGTACGCTAACATGCTACGGTGTTAATTCGTAAAGCCTCATGCTAAATGGCTGACGTCGAAGATTAAACTTAATTGTGTGTCAGATGTGGACAAAGATTGCATTTAGAAGTACATGGTTTAAAGTGTGTGATTATAACTGCATTCAGGCGACGTGGTGCTGATTGCAATATGCGCGATGTACATGGATTCGTGTAATTTTAGACTGCACGCACGACTCGTAGTGCATGTGGCGCTAATGGACGAGCGGCGAATTTACGTATGGTCGCTAAAATGTGTCGGTAATGAAATCGGTTAAAATAGCGGTACGCTGAACTCTTTGGTTGATGTTGTTCGCTATCAAATCAAGCGGATTTTGTTTGCGGTAGCGCAGAAATGGACGTGTCTGCTGACAGTAAGGATGATACGCAGAACAAGATGTGTTTCGTCGCTGGTGAATGCATCGTCTGCGAGAAAGTTTACTCGGGTGCGAACAGAATGCGGTGCTACGAATGACAAACTGGCTGCGGGTAGCAGTAACGTTCGGCTCAGGCAGGTGATTCTGCTCTCCGTGTGGAGTATGTCAATCGTAAATCTTTCATGCTCGCACATGCTGCTCGTTCGCTGTCATGGTGGAAATTGTGACGGCTGTATGCATAAAATTGGTGTCCAGATGTGTGTCTGGAAATGTGAATGCTGTGTGGAAAATGTGAGGCAATAAATCTATGGATGGTATGCGTGGCTATGTGGCACATGTAAATGTACTATTGAATCTCTAGTACATGGAATTGGTCTAACTCCATAATCGACTGCTTTGAATGGTTCGATGGTCTGAATTATAAAAACTTGTATCTAATTTGTTTCGTAAATTTTTGCCTTTATATCTTTCTAGAAACGAGAGCACGCCTCTTTAAATGATACTCATATACCAGCCTCAATTTCGGTCAGTTTTGAATCGAATATACTGTCCTTTATGATGTAACGAATTTGCGGTTCCATGAAAATTTCTTCTTTTATTTTTGCCCCACTTATTTGGAAAACTTTTCTCTAAGATGTTGAAAACTTTTACCATCTATATTTAAAACTTTGTCAACGTTTTTTATTATTCCCGTTTTTATGTGTACGGGCGGTACCAAATGTTTTTTTGTTTCAACGAGAGAAGGATTTGTAACATTGCTTTCTTCAGCAACAAGTTCTCTCGCATTTTCCAGTCTTTTACAAAGTAGTGTTTAATCTCTGCTCTGCCGTTCCGTTCTCAGAAAAAAAAACAGTAATGCTTGGTGTAACACAATTGCATTTTTAATAAACGCTCTATGACCTTTAAATCATCACATATGTTTCATCCATGTCATGTATATTTAATTTTTTCAAGCATAGTTTACATATTGCCAGTTTTTCTTCATATTTACTGCGTGGGCAATAGGAACAGAGGGGTACAAATTTCCATTGTGGAGAAGAACTCCCTTCAAGCTTAGGATAAATGAATCACTAAATAGTCTCCATTCAATAATTTTGTATTTACATTCTAATGCATCGATTAGTCCAAGAATATCTACGCGGTACACCAACTGAACTCACGATGTTAAAAATTAAACAAAATCTTGTTCACGTCTCCAATATGTGGAAATATGTTTACCATTCTTTAATAGATTCCAATCTTGCAACCTTGGTTCTAACAATTTGGTTTTAGCTTTTGACAAATTTCAATTCCGTACAAAGTCGCTAAGAGCATTTTGTGATAGTAATTGTGGAGTACGTATATCAAATGGTTGGAAATAGGGATTCGTGTCCACTTCCATAGGCTTAACAATATTATTTTCAGAAGCATTTATATCATTGTCAAGTATATATGATTGTGGACGTTTGAGTACAGGTAAATTCTGGCTGTGAAGAATTGGTCTGAGAGCTGATTACAGGTTTGAGTACTGAACAATACTTCGTCTTCTGTAAAATTCCATGTATATTCTTGAAACGAAAACGGTAATTTAGAACATGGTCTTTAGGTTCTCTTTGACACTGCAAAAGACATTGACTTACGGGTACCGTTAGTCCATTCTTTATAAATCACAGTACACATTGCTCAAATGATATCCGGCGCCCAAGGTTTATCTTGTTCTCTCAGTCTGCATCCAAAATATATCTCATAGGCTTTTTTGGTTAACGTAGTTGTTGTCTTTTTGTAAGATATATTCATAAACTCGCCACATGCGTAACAAAACGTATCAGTTTGGTTAACAAATTTTTGCGAAATTTTATGATGTCTATCAGAAATATACACTATACGGTAATATATTATTTCTTTATAAATATTTATGGTTCCGGGTTGGGACCGTGTCATCTTATAAACTAAGGTCGGCGTTTCGCTCACTTTTGCAAGGGGTTTCATCAGGACAAGAAAAGAAAAAGAAAATAAATAATAAAAATAATAATTATAATAAAGATAAGAATGTTAATATTAAGTACACAAGCTAAAGTGTAAAGAGTATGTAAAGTTACTTCTGAAGTAGCAGACTCACCGATCTAAAGTAACTTTGCCACAAGACACCTTTTGGCTTAAATGAGCTGGTGAGTCTACTAGTTCAGAAGTAACTTTACATACTCTTTACACCTTAACCTGTCCACTTACTATTATCATTCTTAGCTTTATTATTATTACTATTTTGATTATATATTTTCATTTTCCTTTCTTGTCCTGATGAAGCCCCTTAAAAAAGGGGGCGAAACGTCAATCTTAGTTTATAAGATGTTACGATCCCAACCCGAAACTTTAAATATATATAATGACTCCGGCCGTAAAAGCCTCTGACAATTTTTTTTTTATTTATTCGTTACAATATTCTATGTAAGGTATACCGTCTTTAACGAATATCTTAATACTAGAGGGTGATACGAAAATTCTGACGGCAGACTCAATTTTATCGACCAAAAATATACATAAAGGTACCCATCAAACACCAGGAAACGATAATCGTGTTAGTCCGTCTTATAGTGTATGCTATTGGTAACTATGGTTTTAGTCGGAATGAAACTATCACTATCAATGGACAATAAAAAATTTTGCAAGCGGTTACAGCAGAAGTTATTGCCGAACCTGTATTGGTAATTGTTACTATACCGTATCGCAGTGCAGCGGTGGTATCAAATCAGGCGGCTCCGTGGCGTAGATAGTATGTGTGTGACTACTACGCCCAAGGTCCCGTGTACGAATCCCGACACGGTCCGCTTGAAAAATGTTAGGCGAGCATTTTTCACAAAAATACACCCTTATTCGGATGAGAGGTAAAATGGAGGTCCCGTGTGTGAGTGTTGTCACGCATGTTAACGATCCCTACCTTGCTTGGAACAGCAAGGGTTCGGCAAAATTCCAAATTTTGCAGGTAAAAAAACTCGCTTCCTAGCCAATGTAGTATCTTCGGGTGGAGGATTGGAAAATCACACGTAAGGTAGTATCAAATCTTATTTCGGTTTGAGTAAAGGAAAGTAAACGTTATTGGCTTAGAGAAACTAACATATTACTTCAATTAAATAAGAAAAATTATATCAAAACATTTTCAGAGGTTGCTCTGATAGCATTTAAGCTTTGATAAAGATTTTCTAAAAACTGAGATTGCAAACACATATATAAAAATATTGGAGAAAAAAGATCAAGGTGCCTAATTTAAGAGTATTTTTTACCATATACAATTCTGAATCCTGTTCCCATACTGCTATAATCTACTATTACTACTATTACCACTATTACTAAGTTCGACTATTTAAACCGTCTCGAAATTTTTGTTACAATATGTCTTTCAAAGAAAAATTGTTTATATTTCGTTGAATTTAATAAATTAAAATTTTGCTCTTAAACCAAGCTGATAATAATTATTTCTGGAACGGTAATTTTGATTGCTTTTAGGAACCGGTATTACAAGTAAATAATAATCGAATTTCGAATCCTAAATGGAATAACGAAGATCGTACAAAACAAAACCAAAATTGATCTTCTTGCTCATTCTCTGAATCCTACAGGCTTTAAATCTACCTCATAGACCTGTTTATATATTCAGTTCGACTCTGTACAACATCCATTATTTGAGTTAAGTCTGCAGAATACTTTGCACTGAAAATACGTTTTGTAGTCTATATTAATTATTTCAGGCAAGGAGCATTGTCTCTTCGAAAACAACTTCTCTATGTAGATCTATTATATAACTAGTAACCAAGTCGGTCGGTTCAAATAATTTTTACAATTATAAGTAACTTTTCATTTTAAAATTCAGAATCCGTGTAATTCTCATAGCCCTTAAGAGTTTTCAAATTGTTTAGTAAAAAGCGATAGCAGCAGTATAGAATAGGTCTACAGGGTAAATGCAACACAATACCATGATATTAAAGGAATTGTTACAGTAAGTTCACATCACATGCAAGTAACTTACTAATATTCTTCGTAACGACATTGACGGAGACATTTCAGAGTTACATTGATGTTGAGATGTGACGGGTCTCAGACGGCGTATCAGTTTCAGAAGATGAGAATTTCAAAGGTATATGTCAAGCTATGTTAGCAAAATTTTGTTTTACTATTTGCTATGGAGTATTAGAGAAACGCGAAGGTAATATGGTCTTTAGGGATAAAATTTATTAAATGTGAAATTGAGTGTATTGTTCATGCTTACGCGACTGCTACGTATTTAGCTGTTAAGATGGAATGAATAGTATTTAGGAGTACAAAAATTAATTGAAATAAAACTGGAGCAAGATTACTTTTATTGTTTCGAATTCGAAACACTCAAGTATTGTGATTAGATTTAAAGTATTAGTTTTGGGGATCTATATAAATATTTACTTTCCACTTTGTATATTCCTTAAGTTAAAACAAGGGTCGCAATGTATATATATATATATATATATATATATATATATATATATATATCATATATATATATAATAATACTAAATTCTTGAACGTAAATCAATAGCTAAAAACAAAGGTGGTGAACTCTTGGAATACACTCGTTCAAAGTTAATTAGACTTATATGTCAAATCGTAATTTTATTCGACGTTTCGGCGACAATTTTCTGCCTTCTTCAAAGACTAAAAAACATAAAGAGGTAAGTCACAAGATATAAAAAGTACAAACAAAGTTACTTACATAACTACTAAGACATACATAGGTGGAAATATATACTAAGATTAGGCCACATTTAATATTCAAAGAGCATTAAAGTTAAAAAATTAAAATAAAAAACACACAATTCTATACCCAAAAGGGGTTATAAAAGAACCGAGTCAAACTAATTACTAAAGTAATGAAATGGAGCACATACAATACCAACTACAATTATTCAATTCAACGTTTATCTGCTAAAATTAATTTAAAATTTGAACTAACACTTGGTGAGCGTACATCAAACCGGTACGTATTTAAATATATAGTGATAACAAGCAAATGTTGGATAATTGACAACTTGAAAAATGTATTACAAATAAAATAAACATTACGACTTACTGTATACGCTTAATACCACGTTGAATTTATATACGTTTGTGAAATTTATACAGCCCTGAATAAACAGTACTAAAATTTTTTACATCCAACTTGTTATTTAATGGGTCCCGTTGTTGTAGAATATAAAATGATTCTAGGAATAATCTCTTGTGGTAATTCTCTTCGAAATCTAAAATTTTTGTTCCAGCTAAATCCGCTATATGATTGGTGGCATAAAGATGAGAAGACAAGGCACACGACGACTTTCCGATCCTAGCATCGCTCTTATGTTGTATTACCCGGTTCTTGACCCACTGCTTCGTCTGACCCACGTAACTTTTTTTACAACTGCACTGTACTTGGTAAACAACATTGCTACACAACGATTTGTCCGTTTTATCCTTTAATTTAGTAAATAACCTCCCAATTGTATTGTCATAAGTGCACGCTATAAAAATATCAGGTTGTTTAAGTATTCGAGCGATTCCAGAGGTTAAGTGCTGAATATAGGGAAGTTTCTTAAACCGTTCGAGAATGGTTCTGCAACATATTAGAAAAAAGAACTCTCTTTACCAGACCTCTGAGAAATGAATTATTTACCAACGTACACTCTAATTGTTTAAAATTCTTATTACGAAATTCCGGTTCACATATGCTGAGGATACGATGTTTTAGACAGATGATTGTATTTAGCTTATGCCGGAATGAATGATCAGACAAAAAATTAACATACCTACCCGAATCTGTAGGTTTTTTATAGATGTCAAATCTCAATTGGTTGGTCAAGGACCTAAGAACCAAGGTATCCAGAAAGGGAATACGGGAGTCTACTTCCTTCTCACAAGTAAACTCCAAGTTGGAATTAAAGCTATTAAAAATATACAACGTATACGCGACTAAATGGTCAGGATAGAACATAAAATGTCATCCACGTACTTAACCAGAAATGGAACATCAAATGGGAGAGAATTGATAACATAGTCTACAAGTGAATCCATCACTATCTGGGCAATAACCGAGGACAACGGCGACCCCATAGGGGTGCCAAAGACTTAAAAATAAAACCCAGAGTCGAAGGCAAAGTATGTGTTGTTAAAGACCAATTTTATAGTGGCAATAAAGGAATCCAAATCAAGATTACAATGAAGAAGGATACACTCCCATTTCTTTGTAATAATTTCCACAACTAAACCAATAGGAATGTTGCTAAACAAAGAACAAACGTCCAAAGAAATGAGAATATGGTCATCCGGTAACTGAAAATGCCTGTATCTATCCACAAAAGAATATGAATCCTTGACATTACAACCTTCTAAGGGAAACGCCTTACTCAGGATACGAGATAAAAAAGATGCCACATTATACGTCGGAGTATTAGTACACGAAAGGATAGGTCGTAAAGGAACGCCCACTTTATGGACTTTGGGCAACCCATAAAACTTACCCGAAATACAATTATTTTTTACCAAACCTTTCAGGTCATCTTTTGAGATCATGGAACGATTATACAAGGATTTCAAGTGATCGTTAACCTTCTTTTGTATCGAGAAGGTTTGATCTTTAGTAACTTTACTGTAAGTAAACCTGTCATCCAATAACTGATAAGATTTAGAAACATAATCCTGTTTATCCATAATCACAGTAACTGCTCCTTTATCCGCCGTGGTAACCAAGACGTTAGAATTGTCTTTAAGAAATTTTTTAGTTGCGTAAAACATCCTACTATATTTATCCAAAGAGGTGTTATGTATGGGATTGGTATAGAAATTGGCAATGAGATTAGTCACAGCGGACCGTAACCTTAATTTGCCCTCTTCTGGTTTATCTACAACCTCAATAATAGATTCAACATCAGCCAAAAGTTTCCCAATATTGATGTTACTGACTGATGAAGTAAGATTGAAGTTGGAACCCAACGACAGGAAACTCTTTACATAATCAGGGATGGCAATACTACTATGGTTGATCAACCATTTGCTGTTATCTAAATACAACTGTTCGTTGTTACACTGCGAACGTTTCAAGGCTGAAAATTTCTTAATATTTCTAACTTTAACAGTAATAAAAAACCTATTGTACGCAACTCTCTGTTTACTATTATGGGAATTGTAAATGTTATAAGGTAGAGAATCCCTAAGGACCTGCTTAACCTTAACTAAATCATTAGACAAATTCCGCAACTCACTATGAGTAATACGTATTTCTAACGATAATACCCTTTTATTTGTCATATTATTAAAATTATTAACCCTCCTATTAATCAACTTATTACTGCTCGCCAGCAACCGATGTGCTCCGGCCATATTGTTGAGTATGTGTTTGGGAATCACTTCCTCTCTTCTACATTTCTCCAAGAAATTGCAGCGGTTGTTCAAATTAGCTAGTTTCCTATTAATGTGGGCCGATTGTTTAAGCAATTTACGACCTATCATTTCGTGTACTAATACTCCGACGTATAATGTGGCATCTTTTTTTATCTCGTATCCTGAGTAAGGCGTTTCCCTTAGAATGTTGTAATGTCAAGGATTCATTTTCTATTATGGATAGATACAGGCATTTTCAGTTACCGGATGACCATATTCTCATTTCTTTGGACGTTTGCTCTTTGTTTAGCAACATTCCTATTGGTTTAGTTGTGGAAATTATTACAAAGAAATGGGAGTGTATCCTTCCTCATTGTAATCTTGATTTGGATTCCTTTATTGCCACTATAAAATTGGTCTTTAACAACACATACTTTGCCTTCGACTCTGGGTTTTATTTTCAAGTCTTTGGCACCCCTATGGGGTCGCCGTTATCCCCGGTTATTGCCCAGATAGTGATGGATTCACTTGTAGACTATGTTATCAATTCTCTCCCATTTGATGTTCCATTTCTGGTTAAGTACGTGGATGACATTTTATGTTCTGTCCCTGACCATTTAGTCGCGTATACGTTGTATATTTTTAATAGCTATAATTCCAACTTGGAATTTACTTGTGAGAAGGAAGTAGACTCCCGTATTCCCTTTCTAGATACCTTGGTTCTTAGGTCCTTGACCAACTAATTGAGATTTGACATCTATAAAAAACCTACAGATTCGGGTAGGTATGTTAATTTTTTGTCTAATCATTCATTCCGGCATAAGCTAAATACAATCATCTGTCTAAAACATCGTATCCTCAGCATATGTGAACCGGAATTTCGTAATAAGAATTTTAAACAATTAGAGTGTACGTTGGTAAATAATTCATTTCCCAGAGGTCTGATAAAGAGAGTTCTTTTTTCTAATATGTTGCAGAACCATTCTCGAACGGTTTCGGATACCACTAAATTTAAGAAACTTCCCTATATTCAGCACTTATCCCCTGAAATCGCTCGAATACTTAAACAACCTGATATTTTTATAGCGTACACTTATGACAATACAATTAGGAGGTTATTTACTAAATTAAAGGATAAAACGGACAAATCGTTGTGTAGCAATGTTGTTTACCAAGTACAGTGCAGTTGTAAAAAAAGTTACATGGGTCAGACGAAGCAGTGGGTCAAGAACCGGGTAATACAACATAATAGCGATGCTAGGATCGGAAAGTCGTCGTGTGCCTTGTCTTCTCATCTTTATGCCACCAATCATATAGCGGATTTAGCTGGAACAAAAATTTTAGATTTCGAAGAGAATTACCACAAGATATTATTCCTAGAATCATTTTATATTCTACAACAACGGGACCCATTAAATAACAAGTTGGATGTAAAAAATTTGAGTACTGTTTATTCAGGGCTGTATAGATTTCACAAACGTATATAAACTCAACGTGGTATTAAGCGTATACAGTAAGTCGTAATGTTTATTTTATTTGTAATACATTTTTCAAGTTGTCAATTATCCAACATTTGCTTGTTATCACTATATATTTAAATACGTACCGGTTTGATGTACGCTCACCAAGTGTTAGTTCAAATTTTAAATTAGTTTTAGCAGATAAACGTTGAATTGAATAATTGTAGTTGGTATTGTATGTGCTCCATTCCATTACTTTAGTAATTAGTTTGACTCGGTTCTTTTATAACCCCTTTTGGGTATAGAATTGTGTGTTTTTTATTTTAATTTTTGACTTTAATGCTCTTTGAATATTAAATGTGGCCTAAACTTAGTATATATTTCCACCTATGTATGTCTTAGTAGTTATGTAAGTAACTTTGTTTGTACTTTTTATATCTTGTGACTTACCTCTTTATGTTTTTTAGTCTTTGAAGAAAGGCACAAAATTGTCGCCGAAACGTCGAATAATATTACGATTTGACATATAAGTCTAATTAACTTTGAACGAGTGTATCCCAAGAGTTCATCACCTTTGTTTTTAGCTATATATATATATATATATATATATATATATATATATATATATTCATAATACATTAAAATTTCAAAATTAAATTGTAGCATAAATTTCAGTATCATAAAATTTCAAGATTAAATTTGTCATCATTTTAATTTGCATCCAGAATTAAAGTCCTTGTAGGATGCTTACTAATTAATTTAACAATATTTGCAGACTTGAGTCTGAATAAAAGAGAGCATCTCCCACCCCTTTACGTTAATTAAACAGGTTAGTCTAATTGAGCTCAAAGACAGACCCAAATTTTCATCATAATCAAGAACATAAACTGCTAAATACTCCTTTCTACTTAAACAAGAAAATTTCACCTTAAAATTAAAAATTTGTTGTTTGTACAAATTCACTACTGTCCATTTTTTAGCAAACAAATTATAAAGTTATTCAACACACACCAAAACATCAAAAATCGAACAACAAAGCATAAGTTACCTGAAGGTTAATGCACTCGTGGCTCCAATTTACATCGTCCTTTGTTAATCACACCATTCCAACTGGGTTATGTTTACGGCTTCTGATTCTGAACGCTTTTAAAATTTTCTACACCACCATTCATCTAAAGTTGTTTCAGGGCTTCTCAGGAACTCATCTATGTATATCTAAATCTTGTTTTGTGGATCCAATCACGATTACGAATAACATTTGATTATTAACACCTCCGAAAAATAGCAACGAAATTCATAATTCTTTCACGCTATACCCAAAACTGCCTACTTTTGTTTATTCATTTATCGTTACTAATTTCGATAATTGGTACAGTAATACTCGCAAATATAACTAGACTTTATTACCTTGTATCTTCTCTAAATGCACTTAATAACTTTTATCGTAGCACGTATTCTGCTTGAAGTATGGTATAACAGCAAAAATAAAGAGCAAACTGTTTTAAAGTATTGACTAAAAATCGAAAATCTAAGAGAGCCCAACTCCTATAAACACGGGTTTATATAATAGCCCGCTTGCCCGTCGGTTTTGTCCCGCAACGGACACTTTCCAGAATTTCGCATTCTATGTTCCCATTCGACAGTCCGGCACAGCGCTTCTACAAAATTTGCACTCATGTCAGATAAATCTAAGAAATTTTCACACGGCTCGCCACGTCTGAGAACAACTAATTAAATTTTGTATAGAAATTATTATGTTTACACCTCTCATATCTGCATCTTATTTTAACCAATCGCAAACCTAGTGACGTTGCTCAAATCACGCCTTTTATTATCCGTGTCTCTGCTTTGCGCATATTATCCGTTTCTATCTACCCTGTTCTGAGTGGTACAAATCGATATTCTTTACTATCGGTTATTTCAATCCACGTGGATCCCTATTTGAGTTAAATAACCCCGTATCTAGCCTTCCCGTTAATATAAGCTACGGTTTATCCGACCGTTTCCAATATACGCAGAATTTTCATGTTTATCCAAACAAATTAAACAGAACGTGATATTTAAAAATACGCAGGTGTTCAATCGTAATACTTCTACGATTTGGATATTCCACGTATTATTGGGTTTTTAAAAGCTTTTATGCATATTATATATTACGAATGGTTCAATTAACTCCAATTAAAATAATAATGAATGGCATTGACTTCTACCCTTTACTTTTTAGCGAATACTAATTAAATATTAATTATTATCTGTACACTTTGTTTAATACCCGTTACTTAAAAATTGAAATAATTAACATAATTTTTGCACGTAATTTCTATTTGTTTTAGTACTTGGAACAATTAAATTACATACAAGTTGAGCATTTTAATTCTGCTTCTTTTTATAGAAAGCGTCGAATGCATAATTTATAAATCCCTTATTTTTAATGAAACGAATAAATTTTTATGCTCCACGGTTTTAATAACGCGTATTATCTAATAAAATTATATACAAACCCTACATTCTAATTGAATGATTTAAATCTTCACACTAGGCATTTAATTACGCGTACTTTTTCCCAAAGCTTCCTTATACACGGTGATTAAAATTATTTGATGTCGTAAATTAATTTTCTACCCTGGTCTAAATTTGAGTAATATATATATATATATATATATATATATATATATATACATATATATATTTATATATTTACATTTAAATGTAATACATTAGTATTTATCAACTTACCTTGTGTAAAAAACTACCTATAATATTTATATATTATATATATATATATATATATATATATATATATATATTGCTATGATATCGTTGCTATGACCCGATGCCTCCTTTTCATCTCAAAGAAATTAATTTTAATTGTAATGCTTCGGCTAGCTCAGTTTTAACCACGTACGGAGCTTGCGACGATACAACAAAGAATTCCTAATCTCCCTTTTTATCTCTACTTCCTATGTATTTTGAGTTAAACACGATTAAGCACAATTTATATAATGTTCTCAATATATACAATGTACAAAGCGTCTATAATATTGTTGAATAGAATTTCTTTTATATAATTGAATTAATTTCTCCCAAAAATTATAATTCCCTTTAATTTGATCAAAATCCAGCAAAAATCACTTTTTTATTATTACTTGAAGCCCTATGAACGTTTATCAGTCTTCCTTAAATTTTTACGTAAACATATGCCAAAACGATTTTTGTTGACCCTCACATAAATTTTCGTAAATGTAATATTTTTAAATATTCATAAATAAAATCATCAGTGCAACAAAATATTTATAATGGCTAACCTGTTGTCCCTTTTTTGGAGTGTTTCGTTCCCCCAATTCAGACCAGTTTCTGTTCCAATTATTTGCTGGTTCAGCTTTAGTTTATTTATTTAAATACTCCCGGTTGGATCCAGAAATGTACTTGGGTACACTTATTTAACTTCTCCTGGTTGGATCAAGAAATTACTTGGATATACTTATTCGACTTCTCCAGAAATTACTTGGATGTACTTGTTCGACTTCTGCAGAAATTACTTAGATGTACTTGTTCGACTTCTCCAGAAATTACTTGTATGTATTTATTGAACTTCTCTCGACTGGATCCAGAGATTGTTTGGAGTTCTTTGTTAATATAAATCTTAAAATCTGTTTAAAGCAACCTTGTATTACTTACGTTTTTGAGGATTAAATGACGAAGCTTGTTTAATTATTCTCTATCACCACATTTAAATTATTAATTATAAAATCACTTGCAATTATTTCACGTAAATATTTTATATCAGGTGATGGGAACCGTGCCTTCATTTAAGTCAAACTTATTTGTTTACGAAATCATGTGGCATTTAAAGAGAACGCCTATTAATTTGCAATTGGTTGGTCAAGCGCATAGTTCATTGATTACTGCCTTGTACCTTGATTTTCACATGCAGGCTTGAATACTTCTACGAATTTTCCATGTATAACGAAGTCAAGACGCTCTTCATTGCACGTAGGATTTCAGTTATTTGTATAGATTCGTTGAATTTTAAAATCTTCCATGGTCTTTTAAGTCACGTAAGCTTTGTACAACAAATTTGTTGAATTTTGTTTTATCTTCATGCTATTATTATTTCCAAATTATGAAAGTGTTGAATTTTTATACTTTTTGTTCACGTAGGTTTATATTTATTGATGTACGAAATTATATGCGTTTATCTGTTTTACGCATTAACAAACCTACTCGTTTAAATGGAATTCTTTGTATAATTATGATGCACTATTCACGCGTATTGTTTTCTAGCTTCTGTTCCTGTGGTTTTATGACTTGCAAGGTTGTTTATTTAATTGAATCTTTACGAAAACTCTTCCTTTCTTCGAGTCTAATTATAATTATGGTTTATATACAGGGCGTTGGTATTTGCCTTTTTGCCTAATCGTCGAATTTCGCAGTTTTCTTGGTAAAATGTCTCGTCGTCTGGACTTTCATGATGTTTATGTTTATATAAAGCGCACTATCCTATTGCTCTTATATACCTCGAAATGACCCTACTATTATAGCATATATATATATATATATATATATATATATATATATATAATTTAGATAAGATGTTATAAATTTCTTGGGATGATTTTGGTCAAAATAAATAGTAATTTAAAATATTTTTTCTATTACTTAACGTTTCGGCAACACATTTTTGCCATAATCATAAGTCTATAAAATAAAAAAAGATGTAGTCACTCAATTACAAACATGATAACTTACATTAACTGTTGTTCATAAATATATAATTATTTAGTTAATGACAGTGACACTACTTCATTTAATTGAAAGTAGTATACACAATAAACTGATATAAAACTGCTAGATCTCGATTGATAAATTGGCATAATCAGTGACACATGACTAACATAGATGTTGTAAGATAAAAATAAAAAGTTCAGTAATATTATTGATTATAAAAACGAGAATATACGATGCTTAAATTTTTCATATCTTGTTTGTTATTCATAGAGCTGGTGTCTTTGAGTATGTGGAAGGATTCCAAGAACAAGCGTTTTTTATAATTTTCTTCTGTTTCCATGATTTTAACTTGGTTATACTCCGGATTGTGTTTGGTGGCATACACATGTCTAGCTAAGGCGCAATTGTTTTTACCAAGTTTTGCGTCACTGCGATGTTGTGTCATTCTATTGAGTAACCACTGATTAGTTTGTCCCACATAACTGAGCAAGCAACTGCATTTGATCTTATATACTATATTGTTACATAGTGGTACCTCAGTCTTATCTTTTAATTTTGTAAACAGGCTTTTTAGTGATTTGACATAATCATTTGTAATTATAACATTAGGTTGTTTTAGTATTTTAGTAAGCAAAGGAGTAAGTTTTTCTATAAAAGGTAGTTTTTTATAAATCAATTGTGTATTTATAATTCTAGGTGTTCTTAATGTGCTAGAAAAAAGAAGTTTTTTTAACAAGTAATTTGGATAACCATTATTTAACAAGGTAAGTTCTAATTGTTTAAGATTCTTAGTGTATAAAGAGGAATCGGAAATTCTTTCAATTCGAGTTTTTAGATTCAAAACAGTATTAATTTTATGATGCATTGAATGGTTCGAATTAAAATTGATGTATCTGCCGGAGTTTGTTGGTTTATTGTAGCAATCAAACATCAAAGTATTAGAATCTCATCTGATAACTAATGTGTCTAAAAATGGAATCTTTCCTTGTATTTCATTTTCAATGGTAAACTGTAATTTTGGATGGAAAGTGTTAAAAAAGTTAAGAGTAACTTGAACCATGTCAGAAGGAACTGAGCACACAATGTCGTCTACTTATTTAACCAAAAAGACCATCTGAAACGGTAAAGTAGGTATTATTGTATCAAGTAGTAAATCCATGACCATTTGGGCTATTATAGGTGATAGGGGTGAACCCATCGGTGTACCAAATAATTGAAGATAGTAAGTGCTCTTAAAGGAAAAATAAGTATTATTAAAAATCAGATTAATAGTTGCTAAAAACATGGTTTTGGTTAAGGTGCAATTACGTTCAATGATTTCCCATTTTTCTGAAATGATATTAATTACTAAGTCTAACGGAATGTTGTTGAACAAAGAAGATGCATCTAGTGATAACAAGACATGATTCTGTGGTAGTTGGAAATATTTATATGTTTCTACAAAAGTGAAGCTATCTTTGATGTTGTAGCCTTCTGTTGGAAATGATCTTTGTAAAATGTCTGAACAAAATTTTGCAATATTGTAAGTGGGAGTGTTAATAGAAGAATTAATTAATTAATTAATTAATTAATTAATTAAAACAAGTAGGTTTAAAATGCGTAAGATGGCAAACGCATGTAATTTAATGCACAGATTGTATTAAATCTACGTGACTAGAAAATTAAAATCGACACCTGATTTATTGGAAACAAGCAAGGCATGGTAATTAAAATTAAAGTTCACCAAATTTATTTGAACAAACAATGGTTTACTTATCTAGAAGTATGAAAATCCAAGCGAATCAATGCCATTAACTCAAAATGGTACGTGACAAAAGCAACGCGTTGATGTTAATATACAATACTATACAATGGAATATCCGTAAACCTGGTATGAAAGTTTTATACACAACAACGAACTTTGCGCTCGTCAATAGATAGACGGTTCATTTAAATATGACCGGATTTGTAAACAAATCATTCGCCATGAAATAAGGCATTGTTCACGTTTCTTAAAACAAAGATATTTACGTAGACTGATTAATTGTGAAGTGTGAAATAATACCATTGTAATTTTGGAAAATTAATGGGTTTGGCGTTTTATCCTTAAAAGGCGTAAGTAACTAAAAGTTGTTTTAATTTAAATTCTAATATTAACCTTGATACAAAGGACTACAAATAATTACTCAGGAACAAGTCCAAATAATTACCGGGAAACAAGTCTAAATAATTACTGGGGAACAAGAAGACAAGTCTAAATAATTAATGGATAAGCGATTACTGGAAAAATGAGGAAATGCAACAGGCATTTACTTCAACTATGAATTGTCAAGGAGTTTAACGGAGGAAGCTAGTGTGATTTAAGGCTATGCTATGAGGGATGCAAACGATATCGAAAACAGTTGGACCAAGGACTGCTTCGAGCTGAAAACAATAGGTTAGCCAATCTGAATGTTTTATTATTTTAATTGTGAATACTTCGTTGTACATTGCTAAACTGAGTGATTTAAAAATTAACATTGCATTGAATATTTTTAATTTAAATACTTTAAAAATCGCTTTTATGATAATTTTTGTGAGGGATCGGCAAGGTTTGTTTTTTTGAGTATACGTTGTAAATTACGTAAATATTTAAAAAGGTTGAATGATCGTTCATCAAGCTTCAGTTAATAATAATAATAATAGTGATTTTGCTGACTTTTTGATCATTTTTAAGAATGATAATTATTAAATTTTTTATTCAATTATTAGAAGAAAATTATTAATTGTTAAACTATTCATACGTTGTAAATATTTTTGAGAACATTATAATAATTTGTGCTTAATGGTGTTTTGGGTTAAACATGAGAACAGAAAGGAAAGGTGGAAGGTATATTTAAATCCTTTGTTTGTCGTATTGCCGCAGGCTCCGTGCGTAATTTAAAAACTGAGCTAGTCGACGCAATAAAAATTATACATTAAAAATTAAAAATTGACAGATTAAAAATTTTTACCTTTTAAATTCTCAAAAAGTGCGCATAGGGGTATTGCTACAGTATCACAACAATATATATATATATTTTATATATATATATATATTATATATATATATATATATATATATATATACATATATTATTTTGAGCTTTAAAAAACTATCTTAAGCTTGTCTGATTTCCATTATTTAAAACCCAGGGTTAATGCGCATTGCAACAGTATTTTGCTGTCAATAGAAAAGTATTTAGATTATTAAGTATACAGAAATGTATTTTTTCATACAAGTTGCTGGTATAGTGAAAGCTACAAAAACTTTATTTGTATAATCACGACCACGAAAGCATATCATAACGTGACTGATGCTAGAATCCAGAATCCTCGTATATACATTCAGAGATGTACGAATTTCCTTACGAGTATAATAAAGGTAGCGAATAAATGATGCGCGTTCTTTCAATAATACTCATACGTAAGTGCTTTGTGCTGCACAGAAATAAATCAAATCCGGTATTATACTTGGGAATTGGTTACACACTCACATATACATTGATGTGATTAGAGATAATCAAAAGTCATATGGCGTCATCTCGTAAATATACAACGCCGCAAACCCGAGGAAATTCCGAAAAAATTAATAAACACCTGAAATTAAGCAAATATTAATGTTCCGCAAATCGTTCAGAAATTTTGACATTTCTGATCAAATTTCTTGAAGAAATAGTCTATATTTTCATATGTCTAATCCTTGCCAAGCAGCGAAAGAATAACTGTAGGAAAATGTTCATTTCTGTAATGTATGGAAATTATTTGCGTTCCCGCATTTTTATTCTACGATAATACATAAAATTATCGTATGCATATTCGTATTTCTTGAAATTTTTGGTAGGAAATCTAATGCGGCAGAAGTAACTGCCTCTGCTACTTTTATTCTTATTTATTTTTCATTTATAGTCAGTTCATGTCATTTTTCCAGTCATTTGTCATTTATTATAACTAATTGTCGTTTGCTGTTGCCCACTGTCAGTCGTTGTCATATATTGTCATTGATTGTGTCTAATTGTCGTATATTGTAATGCGCATCGTCATTTATTGGTGTACTACATTGCGATTTATTGTCATTTAGTACCATTTCTTGCCATTAATTGCTATTAATTATCATATTGTTTGTGAATTATTTTGAATTGCCATTTATTGTCATTATTTCTGTTAATAGTGACTCATTCTCATTGTTTGTCATTTACGGTGATTTATTATCGATTATTGTCATCGTAACCATATTCTGTCAATCTATATAATTTACTGTCGATTGTCGTTCAGTATTATTTATTCTCATTTATGGCTAATTACGAGGGGTGCTCGATATTCATCGGAAACGGACAACACTAGTGTTGCTACATTTTTAACTGTATACATACTTATAACATTCTGCCATATGATCACTATTGGTTTTGTTTGATTGAGTTGAAAATTTCGTCTCGGTCAAAAAGCGTAATTAACTTGTGAACATTTTGGTACGATGATTTTTTACGATTTCCGACGTGGATTATCCCCATAACAGTGCCTGAATCAACTTATTTTGACTTTTGGGGAAGAAGCTTTAACTAAAACCACTGTATATCGTTGGTATAGTGAATTCAATCGTGGTCGTGGTTCGTTAGTGGACGAATTTAAGAAAGGTCGTTCAAAATCGGCTGTTGTGCCAGAAAACATCGATGTTGTGCGCGAATTGATCATACAAGATTGTCATGTGACTTATCGTGCGATTCAGGCATCCCTAGGTATTAGTATGACAAGTGTACATTCGATAATACAAGAACATTTAGCTGTGTAAAAGCTATGTGCGCGTTAGATCCCACATAATTTGACAATCGTTCAAAAAAGGCTCGTGTCGATTGGCGCAAAGAAATGCTCAAAAAATACGATTGCGGTGTATCAAGCGCAGTGTATAATATCTACATATGCGACGAATGTTGAATTTATTCGTATAAACCCGGAATAAACGGCAGTCGATTGCATGAGTCTTCCAAGATGAACAAAATCCAACAAAATTGTCCGCGCTCGAAGCACTTCGAAGAAAATGGTTGCCTGTCTTTTCAGAATAAATGGGCATGTCACGACCGTTGCTTTAGAGGAGTGTAAATCAGTTAATTCTGCTTGGTATACAACCATTTGTTTGCCACAAGTTTTCGGAGAAACAAGAGAGATAAACCGACGGCGCCGAATCATTCTCCATCATGACAATGCGAATTCTCACATATCGGCACAAATAAGTGACTATTTGAGCACTCAAAGCATCGAATAGATGGTCATCGGTCGTATAGTCCTGATTTGGCACCTAATGCTTTCTTTTTGTTCCCATACGTGAAGAATAAACTGCGTGGACACGATTTTCGAAACCAGAAAAGGCAGTTTATGCGTTCAAAATCCATGTTATAGAGATATCTCAATCGGGAAGAAAAAAATGCTATGAAAATTGGTTCCGACGTATGCAAAAGTATATCAATCATCGTGGAGAGTATTTTGAAAAACATTTCACACCTTAAGTTTTGTTTTTGTTACATATCGAGCACCCCTCGTATTGTCGTATATTGTCACTTGTCTTTTATTGTTGTATTGTTATCTAGGGTTGGTTTGTGTAATTATTGCCATTTATAGTCGGGCATCATTATTTATTAACATTTAAGGTCATTTATTGTCATTGACTGGCACTTAGGTTTATTTATTGACGATTATCGCCATCAGCGTATATTGCTATTTAATGTAACTCTCTGTCATCCATTGTCGTTCTATGTCCTTAAATGTCATCAATTGTCATTTATGACTGTTTATTATTGTTTGCTGACAGCTTGTGCTTTTTATTGCCGTTTATTGTCGTACATCGTTGGTGTTTATCATTTGGCGTCAATCAATGCCATCTATAGTCATTCATTGTCATTTACTGTTATTAACCGTTATTCACGTTGTCATTTATTGTAATTTATTTTTATCTTTACTCATTTCTTGTTTTTTATTATCATTGTCACTTTATTCCATTCTGAATGGATCTGCACCTTAAAGAAGCTCTAGACTACTACAACGTGTAGAATGACCTGCTTGTTTAAGTGAGCTAAAGAGCCGAATTATAGGTTTAGTGAGGGACCAGGCTAAGATCCCGAAAGAGGTCAGCAGCTCTCTCAGTACTTAGAGTATCAGAGATCATAGGGGATGCTATGGCATTCTAAGACACTACTGCTATGTGGAAGGCAACAGGAAACCACCACATTACCACCCAAGTACACGGCGTACTCAAATTGTTATTTAAGGCGATGTCATCCACTGGGGTAAAAAATTCCGAAATTAAAATAGTCCTCATTCGGATCTTCGGGAGGGGACTATGGCGGAGAATGTGATCGGGAAGTTTAAAGAAAAGCATGGAACATTTTGCGAGTTCGAGCGTGGAATGTCAGAAGTATGAAACAAATAAGTAAGCTAGAAAACTTAAAAATTGAAATGGATAGGTTAGCATTAGAGATAGTATGGATTAACAAAGTGCGGTGGCCAGAGGCGGGCGATTTTTGAAGCGGAGACTTTAGAATAATTCATAGTGGATTAGTGGAAGGAAATTCGGGTGTGGGGATAGTAATGCGAAAAAAGATAGGACTACTTACAAAAAAACGAAAAAGTACTCATGGTTAGATTAGAATCTAAACCGGTCAATATAGTAATAACACAAGTATACATGCCTACCTCTAGCTACAGTGACGAAGAGGTAGAAGCAATCCGTTGCTTCAATTTCGTAAAATTGTGGAAAATTTAGTATTGCCAAAAATCCAATTGACAGGAGTAGCTATTCTACATCATTCCAGCCATAACGTTGTGTATCAGCTTTAATTGCTCTCTATTGCGGGCGCACTTGTTCTATAAATAGATGTTTCAGAAACTGTCTATTACCTTGCAAGTACAAAGTGGTTCTCCTAAATAAATTTATGACCGTTACATGTAATCAGTGCCGCTTTTATGACTTAGACAACACCACTACAAAATACGATTTCCAAAGCATCCTTCATGAGTTATTTAGGTTTGCCATTGTATTTCTAATGCTTAACTATTATTACTTACTCCTACGTCGTTACATCCTTCATTAACAAGATGCTTTATGTCAAATATTTTAAACAATGTTCTAATTCAAAAGTTGAAGCACTTTATTAGCATCAAATTGTACCTTAAGCTTCTATTCTACAAACAAAAGCCTGAATATTACAATATACCATAATAATAATTTATCGATATCTCGGGCATAAATAATATTTCTGGTTGTGGTAAGAATCGAGCTGATTCGAATGTTGAACAATGCGCACCTCCCATCACTCTGTTAACATAAATCTCGGAAATGTCAAATGGAGAACGCCCAATCGCAACAGACATAAATTACTTATAATGCTATTTATAATTCTTAACTCAAACTCGTACAATTTATACCCATAGATTTGTTCTCTCAAAATAAATTGGAATCGTGAATTCCCTACATTCTCCAAGTATTTTCTTAATTAATGCAAAACCCCTTTACATAAACTAATTGTTATTAATGCGTGGATCGAAAGGGGTGTATATCATACTAGTTCAAAGTGGCCTATTCACTTAGGTGAAATAGCTTTGCACTAGCCTGATAAAACCTACAAAAGTATAGAATAACAACATACAAAGCTGATTAACGCGAAAATTCGTCGTTTCAAACTTCAGTGCGGTTGAATTAAGAAATGCTAATTTAATTCGTCCGGTGGTACTTATGGATCGACGGTGAACACAAGTATTTGGACAAGAGTTCAAGTACATTTTAATCAGAAACTAATTTTTAAAAATCACACTAAAATCACAGCTTATTGGTCTCTTTCTTTTGCAGTTTCTTCATTAACTACACCACTTTTGAAACCTTGAGTATATTTTGCTTAAGAAATTGTTCATGGGCAAATATGCTAACATTTGGCGAAGTGTATCGAATGAGGTAGTTGTTAAAAATTACAAGGCAAATTAAAAATTCACCAATATGTTGTTTGAGCTGCGCTGTAGTTTTTAGGTCAGCATTAATGAATTAAAACTTTTTTGAGAGATTTTGCTGCATTGCTTATTATAGTGCAAATCGCGTCTGCCATACGTTTGCAGTTAGCATCGTTTAATCAGTGATGATTTTTACATAATAAGACAATTATCATCAATAATAATGCATTTCAGACAAATAATGAAATTGAGAATGATCAATGATTTCACCTTGTAGTACATTGAGTTATACTGAAACTCAGTTTTGATTAATCTGCAAAATCTAGACCAAAAACAGCGGTGATTGCAGTTGACAACCATTTTGTAAGAAAGCTGCAGATGTATAATTGTTTCTGTTAGTATTAAATACCAGTAGTATAGTGTTCAAACCAGAAATAGTAAAATCCGAGGAAATTCTCATATGGCTTTGTAGACTTAGCGACATAATCGAAGCCAAAAAGTGCCGAATTTTTCGACTGGTTAGTGTTCTCGATCTAGTCTTCATAAAACTAACTTTATTAGAGTATCCAATTAATTACCCACAATAACAATTTGTTAAAACTATCTCGCGTGATTATGCTGACATTGTTGTAGGATTACACACTATAGGTGATGCTTCTACGATAATGCCTGATATAGAAGCAGCAACTATAAATATTGCAGTTGAATACGAAAACTAGTGTTATTAGAAACCCCGGCCAATTCGTTGGAGAGTGGTAAACATTTGTTACGTGCTGAATTGACATTAAGTTTAAGAATTAAGTTCACTCTACGGAGGCAGAGTGACGTTACAGTAAAATAGTGCACTAGCTAGCGTCCAGTGGTGCGGTGTGGGTTCTATGAAAACAAATATACTAGTTAAAGCAGTATACAAATTCTAACACTTCTACAAAAAACTTTATACTTATCTTAAAATATCTTTAAACTCTCTTTGTGTAATAAAGCCTTTTAGTGCAAACCCATCTGAAAAGAATCAACACCGCAAATACTATTCAGAAGGTGGGTGTTTCGGGTAACGGTATAGTGGTTATCACAATTAGAGGTTGATAGAAATTCACTTGCACACCTCTCCCTTACTAGTTCAAAATAAACACACGTACAAAGCTCCACGTCTTGTATGACTAACCTAAATTGTAAAACATGATTATAATATTGTGTAGTAGAGAAAAAACGAATATCTATCCCTAATTGGCCAAATATGCCTATTGCAAAAAAGAACAACTTAATATTATCAATGAAAGTAATTCAACCAATTTAATTTTCACGCACTATTTTGCCTCTGCAGTAATGGAATTTTTCATTTGAAATTCTGTGTTCACAATTCGCTTTAAATAAGTGTGTACGAAAGTAAATAGTCCTTCTAAATAAAAACCTTATACATAATTATTATTATAATGACGGTTACTAAATGCTAAAGAAACTAACCAACTGCAAACCATGGTTATAAGCTGTGCAACTGTGCTTCAGTGGCCTACATTTTTCTCGTTTAAAATTCCATCGACCCCCAAGACAGGAATCGCTGTAGATATAAAATTCAACTGCTGATGTGGATAAAAGTTTACTAACACATCGTTAGCTTTCACGTCAACTACTGGTATGCATACCCGCGTTTTATTAATGCGTCCGAAATTCCGTTTATTTTCAAATAACTTCGAGTATAATACACTCACCATAGCTATCATACCTGTTTCCAACGTGCGATGATTAGATATCGATCGAATTCACAAGCCTCAGTCGATATTTGGTGGTAAAATCCAATCTGATATGTCCCCTTCTTTGCTAAGCGTTGGTTTTATAAGTTTTGAGTTCTAGGCTTATCGCATACTCTTGTCTTTCTCACAGATTGTACTTCTAAACCATCCTAATGGCGAGGCCAATGTGGTTCTGTCCGAGTTAATTGTTATTTTGCTCCCACGCTTTTTACATTTAATAAAGCTGCGTCATTAGCCGTCTGCAAGGCATTAATTTTATGGCTGCATTTTTTTGAGTATATGATTATTTGGGCGTATGTTTCCGTGGTTACTGTTTCTTACCCGTGTGAATTTGTACAAATAATAAGATTAATATGCCAGTTAATTCCCGAGTGTCTGCCTGTAGTTTTTCTGAATTTAATGCGAGTTGTAAAGTACCGCTATGTATTACCGTTTGTATTTAGTACATTGGGTGCTTTACTATTTTAACTCTTTCATCCTGATTCAATACTACATTGCAAAGCAACGTTATTAAATGTATACTACCGATGCCTCTAAATTTTACAGGCTGTTTTCATGCTAATAGGCCCTTTTACTAACTGATATTAATTAACCCTCCTACTATTTAATGTCTGTAACGCGCTAGTGTAACAGGTTAGAACTTTGCCAATGACACTAATTGTGGTTACGTTATATATCTGCATTAGCAATACATTGCCAAGGGCCATATGAGAATAACTAACGAGTGTCCAACAAGTATTGCAGTCCGTAAGTTGCTGTAGAATCAAACACCAACGTTTATTTTTACTTTGTATCGTTGAACTAACGAATAATATTTTCATTCTCAAAAAATAAATTAGTTCACCTTTACCTATTTAAGTTTCTGTTGCAATTTGAAACAATAACTGTAAAGTTAATTTTTTGTTTAAAATTGAAATCACATAATTATTCAAAAGTCAATGTTTCTTTGGAATTGATTTGGTTTTATACATGCCAGGTTCAATAATTTTGTGTAAAGATAGATGAACATTCGTCTTTGATTCTACAGCTCTGCAACAATTGTAGCATACCTGCTTTTTGTACGGATTTATATTTGTTTTGAAATAATCGTAGCCCGAAGAACGCATGAGCAGCTGAATCAGCTAAAACCGTTTCTACTTTGTACAAACACATATTATCAAGTCTTTGCATATGAAATGAATAATTCCTTTAGAAAAATATCAATCTCCCTAAATATTGATTCTAAAGCATTTATTCATTAACATAAGTCACCGTTTACATCGATAGCATGTTTCTAGTGATCAGGCAATGCGTTAGTTCCTTTGTAGAAAGAATTACATCTTTTATGACCTAAAAATTTTTCAAATTACAGAGTCTCAACTAATAAGTTGACGACTGCAAATGATTTCCGAGGTTTTGGAAAAAAAATGGAGATCGCTTGATTACAAAGTCGGGGAAATATAGTAGATGATTAAGAACTTCATATTTTAACTTAAACAGCTTTCTCGTGGTCGATTGTGGTGTGTGTGGTGTTGTGTTATAATGCAGAAATATCGCTCCACATCGACTAAGTAGATACGGTAACTTAATCTGTACTTTTTCATGCATAATCTGTAATTCCTTACTATATCAGTCCAGCTAGTATTGTTTCACCGGGTTGCAAAGAAGAACAATGAATTACGCCTTCACAAGTATACCATGCTGTCACTATTACCTTTTTTGGAGCGAGTTTAGCTCTCGTCTGATGCCATAGAGCATAATCCAATTATAGCCCAAGACATCTTCGATTACGTAGAGAGTCATTCATCATCGCAAGTTTCAATTCGTTGGAGTAATCGTACAGTTTTGTATCCAAATGAGCAATGAAGATAACACTCGTAGTCGTAGCAATCTCTTTTTCGACGTTAACTCGTGTAGATCCTATCTATTGAACTTTTTACTTAGCTGATAGAAATAACAACCTACAATAGATATTGGTACGTTGAATATTTCTGCAATGTTTTCTAGCAAATTGGACAAATTTCATTCAACTTCTTCCCGTAACTTTTCATTGTTTAAGGTCGTAGTTGGCCATCCACATGGTTTATTTTCGAAAACAAGGTATTCGTTGGAAAAAATTTGCGCACCAATGCCACAGAGTACTCTCGTCGCAGGTGTCTTCCTCAAATGCCTGATTAATTTCTTAACCGATACTATGACATTTAAACCTTTTTGAAAGTAAAAAAGAAAAACTACCCAAATGCTTTTGTATAGAGATGTTGTACAGTAATTACTGTGTCTAATGGCTAGAAGACGAATGTTTATTATCTGTATAAATTGAAATAAAGTAACTGCGCAAACAAACCAAGAAATAATAGATTAAAACAATTGATGTTTTTGAAGTTTAGTAAATCGGCCATTTTATATGGAAAGGCTTAACAGATTGATGCGTTACTTGACGGTAAAGGTAAAGGTATTCGTTACTCGCTAGGTTATATTGAATTAATAAATGAGATAGGCATGATTTACGTTTCAAATCAACAATTTAAATTAATTATAGTGCTGGTTTCCTTCTAAATTAATGGACATTGGCAAGCTGGGTATCGAACACCATATTGTTTATCTCTTCTTACCTCATGGGTGTGGGGAGCGCTTCTAATACAAATGTCCGTAGTGAATCTCGTTGCTTTACTTAAAACATAAACAGGAACGCACGCTAGTAGTACAATAAGGACTTAGGTAAGGGAATCGACAGGTAAAACGTTACCATATCGTTTATAATGCACTTCTCAACACAAGTAGCTAAAGGTTAGAGTGTCACGTCTAGAATAAATATCGCGATTCACTTCTCTAACTAGAGAAACACCACCCGTCTTTGTTCTCCATCTTGATTGGTCGGGAAAACGACATACATCTACGTTGAACGTTGAGAAATTATATTTAACATTCCTTTCCCACGGTATAAAAACTGTTACTAAAAAACACATTGGTAATTCACGCGCTGGACAGTAAAGCAATGCTCAACCAGCTAAAATATAGTCAGCAGCCCAAAGTGGGGAGAACAACTGTTATGTGATAGACGGTTGTCTCGAGACTAAGACAGAGCAACCGGAGAAAAAATAAGGCTGAAGGAAAGATAGAGAAATAAGAAAAAGTACTGTTTTAGGATGAATATCCTAAAGAAAAAAATGGAGAGTAGAAAATGTCCCTGTTAAAAGACCGGCATGAAGGACCGCCTGCAAACGTCAGCGACAAAAAAAGCACACTGTACTAACCCGTCGTTGATAAAAAATTACTAGACTCCAGATGATACCTAAAGAGATCATCCTTCTACCGAACTCATCCCCTGCGATAAGAAAATCAGAAAAAGTAAAAAAAAAAAGTTAAATTTAACCTTACAGTATTTTAAAAAACACTAGCTATCACAAACATACGGAAATACTTAACCAATTAGCAATTATTGAAAGATAGAAGTAGAACAATTTTCAATACACCGAAAACAACACGGGATTAACCATGAAAGCATTAAAATGCGAACACCACTAACCAAGACACTTAGGAAAATTGTACAAATGTCCTTATGATACAGAAAAAATCAATTCGTAACGGAAATTATAAAAAATGATGAAGATATTTGCGAAAGAAAACACATCGAGGAGATATTTTTCGTAGTCGCAACTGTGAAAATCAACTTTTTACTATGATAGAGGCATAGTTTTCCAGTACATGGTTTCATGGTTAATTTCGAGAGCCCAAAGGTGGTATCAACAGACTTTACATGTAAGTAATTCATTTACATAAAATGCAAGATAAAATTAAACATAAACATGCACAAGCAGTACTTAGTAGATGAATTACAGATACAGTTAATTAATCATTCAAAATAAAGGACAAACATGTTTTAATAAAAAGCAATAACAAACAACTGTTTAAAAATAATAGGTGTTAAACAGATTTATAAAAGCAATTACAATACTGAAGTTAAATAAAGAAATGCTTTTTCGAGCTGTAGATGCTTTAAGAAGTGTTTAGGTAAAGGTAACGTTCCATTGTTATTAACTCCGACAAATTTTTATTTAATTTAATTTTTTTTAAAGGATTGGGTCGTGATTTGTAGGAAAAAAGAAACTTACATTACAAATAATGAAAACTATTTACCAGTTTATCAAAATATATTAAAATTTAATTAACTTGCTTTCCAATCAATTCACTTTCGTGCAATTTTACAGAAAAAACAGGAACACCAATGACTTAATAAATTAAATAATGATTTCATTTTCAATAGATACGATAAAACGAGTTAATAAACCATTGACATAAGGTAAATAACATTGTTTAAGTAAACATCAAACACGTGTTGTTCACAACTTAACCTAGATCACAACCACTTCGTAAATTTCATGCCATGTAATATTGAAATATGTGTTGCAAAACAAATTACTTTTATAAAAATTTAATTTTTTAATTTTAAAAGAGCTATACCTTAGACAATAAAATGTAAATTAGGCACGTAGTTCGTACATAATAAAGACTAGAACCAGGAAATTTGGGACATTTGTTACTTAACGGTAGAGGTATTAGTTACTTGCGAGTCTGAACAGAGGGCGTGCTACGTTACATATAATTTACAAATGGGAATGGCATAATTTACGTTTCAAATTAACAATGTAAATTCATTACAACTCTGTTTGCCATTTAAATTAATGCACATTGGCATGTTGGATATCGAAAACAATATTGTTTATCTTAGTTCACCGCGTGGGTGCGGTTGCCGCTTTTAGCTAAAATGTCCGTAGTGGAACTCGTTGCTTTACATAAAACTTAAAGAAAAGCATAATATAGAGGTACGTTAAAGGACTTAAGTAAGGACATCGACTGGTAAAACTTCACCACATTGTTTATAATGCACTGCTCAACACAAGTAGTCTTCCTTCTATTATTCTGTGTTACTCATAGTTTCTTATTTTGTTTTTGTTTGTATCCCAGGATATTCTAGGTCGCCATGAATAAGCTGGAATTCATGTTACTTCATTCTGCTTTCACTTCCCTAGTATCAGAAATTTTCCCGATGTCTTTCAACTATTCGTTTGATTTTTTCTTAAATCTTCTGTGGGTATCTTTATCTTGTAGTTTTTCAAGAAAACTTTTCCATTCCTTTTTCAAATTTTTAAATTTAAGTACTATGTTGTGGTCAGTGTCTACATCTGCCTCTTGGTAGCTTCTACTGGCTTTTTCTTGATTTCTAAACTGTTGCATAACAAGACTGTAATACATTTGATATCTCCCTGTCTGCTGGCATCTTCCACGTGTATCGTCTTCTAGCATCATGTCGAAATAATGTGTTTGTGATGGTTAAATGGTTTTTGTGGCAAAATTTTATCAGTTAATTTTCCCTGTCGTTTCTCTTGCCTATACCAAATAAATCTATTACGGCTCCTTCCCTATACTCACCTACTATTGCAATAATTATTAAACTTTCGTGTCCTTCTACGAACCCAAAGATGTCTTCGATATCTTTGCAGATCACTTCTACCTCTTCCTCACTGTAACTAGAGGTGGGCATGTATACTTGTATTATTACTATATTTACCCGTTTAGATTCTAATCTAACCATGAGTACTATTTCGTTCTTTTGCAAGTAGTTTTCTACCCAGTGTCCTATCTTTTTCCGCATAACTATTCTCACACCCAAATTTCCTTCCTCTGATCCTGTGTCAATGACTCAAAAGCCTCCGCTGCAAAAATCATCCGTCTTTGGCCACCGAACTCCGCTAATCCCTACTATATCCAATACTAGTCCATCCATTTTAATTTTCAAATTCTCTAACTAGCCTAGTTAGTTCATACTTCTCACATTTCACTCCCCTACTCGTAAGATGTTCCCGCTACTTCTTTTCTTCTTAGTGAATTTACCAGCACATCATCCGAAGTAGTGCTTTCCCGGAGGGATTATTATAACTCCGGAATCTTTTGCCCCCGCGTGACATTACTTTGAAAACGTTTTTGGTATGCTATGTCCTTAGGAAGGTGACCCCGTGGTTTAGTTGGTATGCATGTGATTACTAATCCCAAGGTTCTGGGTTCGAATCCTAACATGGACCGCTTGAAAATTTTTAAACGTAATACACTCTCGTTCGGATGAAACGGTGAAATGTAGGCCCCGTGTGTAATTGTTGCGACCTTGCTTGGAACATCAAGGGTTTGGAAAATTTCAAAATTTCTAGGCAAAAAAATTGGCTTGCTGGCCAGTGTATTATTTTCGGGTAGATCATTGGAAAATTAAATGTGGTATGTCCTTGGCGAATAATGTGGTGTCTTCCCGTTGCCTTTTACGTCGCAATAGTGTGTCCTAGAATGCGTTACCGATCTCTATGGTCTCTGCCACTTTAAGTACCGAAAGAGCTGCTGTCCTCCTTCGAGGACTTTCTTTGTCTGATCCCTCGCTAGGGAACGCACAAATTTGGTTTGCCCCTTTAGTTTACTGAAACATTCAAGTCGTTTTCTCTGTTCTAGTATTCTAGAACTTCTTAAAGTTGCAGATCCGTTCAGAACAGTAGAGAATATCAATACGGTTTAAACAATACAAATTTCAAACAAATATCCGCAACAAATATCCGAATCGAAAATTTATAATTTGAAAGAACAAATGGATAGTAATAGCATGTAAACGAAGGTTTCAAATTAGAATCGATGGACACGCCATAAAAAAATTGGGGTACTCCACAGTACCCTTCCAAAATATCAACCTGACAACAATTAAAGCATCGCAGAAAGACGATTAGAAAATTAGTATCATATTAATTCAAAATGAGTTAAACTCAATAGACTTAGGACAATTAAAAGCAATATACACCACGTTAGAAAATCAAAAGGAGAAACTTGACTCAATCAGTGACGCATCCAACATTGAACATTTTTATAATGCTACATATAGATTGGCCGACTGAAAACAAAGCAAGCACGTTTCTTTGCTACCTTCGTTATTTATTGAAAAATTATGGAAACCCCTAAAAATTGTTTATATGTGAATTTTTGACTCTCCACTTCGATCCTTAAATGGTATCAAAATTAAACTCAAAATTTTAAATATAAGTTATATCAGGCGGTATATTATTTTAAAGCTAGTCAAATTTTCTTTTCAACGCTTCTCACATATATAAATTTGGACCTATACTTTTGGAAATAATAATTTAAAAAAACTTGTATTTTCTAAAATACAATATTGTACAACTGCTGGTTGAGCATTATAATATGCACTGGATGTGCTAAGATAAGAATTTACTGTGCTGTCCTAAACTGTAAAACAGTACGAAATAAAAAGAGTGTTAAAATTAACAGTGTCACGATTAGTAGATATGCTATAATTTATAAAATCGAATTCACTGAAATTTATAGATTCGCTGTACTCAGGCGAGTTACATATCCCCCAAACCAATATATGTATAATTAAATAGAAATTATTAAAAAACTCAAGTTAGATGCAACATTGCAATTCAAGGATAAATAAAAAAAAGGTTAATGAAAGTTCACAAGCAAGTTGTGAGAACGGATGTGAATACATTGTATTCCAGACGTAAGTGATTTTGCAAGTGCAGGTCACAAACGGTTATAAAAACCGCAATTATTAGAATTAAGATTATTACTTTTTATTTTATTTATTTATTTTATTTTATTATATAATTGAATAAAGAAATAAGCAGACATGAGCTCTGCAGTTCCCACAGAAATGTGAGGGGCAGGGACAACATAAATACTCCGGGAGCCCCAAGATCGCCAGTTAGTCTTGAGCCTCACAGCTTTTACAATGTTGGTTGTTCAGGCTACTCAAATCCATTTAAAAGTAATTTCGACTTAGAGTAATTTTATATAGTTTGATTAAATTTCATTTGTAAATTTTGTTAAAATAAAATTTGTTATTAGAGTTTTTGGAAGAAGACTTTTTAAAAAGACAGCTCCCAAGGCCCAAAACGTAACTGGCGCACTCGATAGGATCCAGAAGATCAGTATGAAACCCAAATTCGAAGAACTGGTAATCTGCAATTTTAGTTCTCAATCTGAAAGAACCAAACAAAATTTGGACAAGGTACAAAATCGACGAAGCCTAAAGAAACAAATTTGGAAAAGGTACAAAATCGACCAAGCCCCAAGAAACAAAACTTGGGCAAGGTACAAAATTTACCGAGCTAAAAAAGGAAAACAAATGAAATCGACGGTGAAAATTATGTAAGTTTATTCATCCTAACCAATTTTTTCTTTTAAATTATTGATGCTAGCTAGTAAGAAAATTTTATGTACAGATATTTTCTAATTATTATTATCGCAATTTATACCGTTTATGAAAAGAATCTACTCAGAGAATTTATTTTAACAAGAGAACTGTAAAAACGCATTTATCTGCACAGGTTATTACAAATTATTACAAACGAAACGATTTATTCATCAAAGTATGAAAGCTTAATCCATAAATAAAACGCAAATCTTATTATAGCAATTAATTACAGAAACAACCTATCAAATTCTATAAATTAAACACTTCAGCGCAACGATTGACAGACGTGTGTAATTGTAGAAGCATTTTTGTAATTTATTATTAAATTTACTTAGCACAAGCTCAAAACAAAGCGTGCAAATTTAAAACGCAATTATCATACAAATTACTACCGGAAACCATCACGGAGATAAAAACTATTGGCAACGTTATAAAGCTATAATTGGATATTTTCAGTATGAAAGTATTTAATAATAAAGAAACATTCATGCAATTTATTGTAACAAAACGATTGACTGAAATACCATCACTCAGAAAACCTGAAACTCTATAATTGGACATTCAAGGTAACGAGACTGTACAATTATAAAGGAAGCATTTATGCACTTACTAACACAACACCTACCGAAACGAGATAATTATAGCAAACACTTAATTACTCAGCAGGACTGAAATAAAACCAACAAATTATAACGCAATTATTGCAAAACATTATTACCCACATAAAACCATTCAGAAAATTGAAACTCGATTCGCAACAACTGTAACATCTGCGAAGTATAAAAATATACGAATTCAAGGCTACAGCAATTGACGACACATTACCAAGCAGAAATTTTTAATGTAATGATAGCAATTGATAACTACGTATAAAATATAGGTAACGCGATTCTTTAAATAAATCAATACAATCTTAACTGAAAAGTAACAAACCAAACCGTAAAAATAAATCTCAATTTATACAAAAACGTGATATAAATTAAAACTGAAAGCAACCATTAATGACCATGAGTTCACACATGAAGATTTACCTCGAGAGTATCTCGCAATATAACTGAGATCAAGCACTACAGGCAACTTTATTAACGCGTGTGAACTATTTTTAAAGACCTTTTACAAACCAAGAGATAACGAACGCAATGTTCTACTTTTACGCCTAATAATAAGTAAACTGACCGGACGGGCACTGACACTAATTACCAGTCGCGACGACGTTGAACAAAGGGAAGACTTCAAACGTATCCCAATTGCATATGCAAATGTCAAATCCGCGATTTAATAAGCCTTAGAATGGAAAGTAGCCAATCACCATATCAATTCGGAATGAAATGCTAAGACGTACGAAGTTTAATTCTGACAAAATTAAAAATTAAAGAACCCGATCAAAATATCGGACTATTAAAGACAAAAATGTACGACGAAATGGCATTAGACATCTACATAAACGCACTACCTAAACGGTTATCAGACAAAATAAGATTCCAACATCCCCAAAATTTAGAAGAGGCAATGAATATGATCATAGAAGAAGCAAACGTTATGTATTACCGCAATAGACTATATAATCCTGACCCAAACAAAAGCTACTCACCGATAAAAACCATACAAGCCGCGAGACAAATATCCACACAACCAAAATTTACACCATTTAACGCACAAACGAATTAACCGCGAATTAACAACCAAAATTTTAATAACACAAACTTCAACAATCAATTTAAACAATTTCTGAAACCAACATTTAATTCAAATTTTACAAAACCCACATTTCCATCAAGATTTAACCAAAATCTAAACCAACCAAGGCGTTCAGCGCAAACCCCATCAGAAACACACCAATGACGAATAACAGCCCAAACAGTTACTACAAACCAACACCTATGGACACTTCATCTGGTAACACCAGGCAAAATACAAAAATATCACAAATCAAACCAAATTATAATCAAAAACAAAACTTCACTTCCGAAAAACTATTCCACCAAGAAGTGGAAGAATTTAACAACAATCATGACAGGAATAATTATACCCACTCTAGTAGATACGATGAACCAAATCATTTAGAAAACTACGAACGCGACGAACCATGTGAAAATTACGAAGAGAACGACGAGGAGAATGCTTGCTCAAATTTTTCAGTTAGACCGATTTATAAACGACCAAACATAATCAATTTAAATAATATTAATCAACAAATATTGCCATACATAGAAATTCCCCACGCAGAGCTTAAATTACTAATCGATACCAGATCTTCAAAAACACTAATTAGCCCCCGAACCGTAAAAAACGTTATTTAAATTTTGTAGAAAGAAAACCCTTTAAAATTAAAACAGCCCATAAAACAACATTACATCAATGCATAGCGAACATACCCTTGCCAAAAACTTTCAACGTAAGAATAAAACCTAAACTTTGCATCTTTGAATTTAACAACAACTACAACGGACTAATAGGAATGGATTTTCTAACAAAATTAGGAGCAAACATGGACATAAAAAACCGCTTATTAAAAACAAAGCACGGGCAAATCCCATTAAATTCCAATATAGTGATTCCCAAACCGAGCAAAAATACACGATCAAACCCCGGAAAGAAATACAAATAAAAATTTTAGTAAATTCAAAAGACAACGTAGGAATCATAAACCATATGTCATTCCAACCCGGAGTAGAAACACCCACAGCATTAGTATAAATAAAAGACAATTACGCCACTACAACAATTCTAAACTCAAATGACTACCCCGTAGAACTATCTCTAACAAACCCAACTAACGTAGAAAATGTGAATTTTAACGAAATGGAAATAGACGAAAATTTAGAAAACGATTACAACCCTATAGAAAACGACAGGATGCTAAAAGAAAATCTAATTAACATTCGATTCAACAACTACATTAATAACGAAGAGGAGAGAGCAATTAAAGACTTATGTTTTGAATACCGTGATATATTCCATTGTGAAGGAATACCTTTAACCTTTATAAACACAGTCAAACACTATATGAAATTAACGGATTACAAGCCAATTTTAACCAAAGCATACAGGCTACCTCAGGTAAGACAAGAAGAAGCAGATAGACAGGTAACAGATTTATTAGAGCAGGATATAATCCATTACTCAAACTCACCAAGGAGCATTCCTGTATTAATAGTACCAAAGAAATTAGACGCCTCAGGCAAGCGAAAATATTGAATGGTTATAGACTATAGAAAGCTAAACGAAAAACCAGTAGACGGTAAATACCCACTACCCAACATTACCGAGATTTTAGACAAATTAGGAAAGTGTCAATATTTTTCAGCATTAGACCTCGCCTCAGGATGTCGCCAAGTAAAGATGGACGAGAAACACAGCGAAAACCGCATTTAGCACACCTAGAGGGCACTACGAATACAAACGTATGCCATTTGGATTGCAGAACGCACCCGCCACCTTTCAACGAGTCATGGATAACATTTTAAAGGAATACACAACGAAAAATGTCTTGTGTAGCTAGACGATATAATAGTATATTCAACATCACTGCTAGAACAGATTGAAAGATTAAGAGAAGTTTTCGAAAGAATAAGAAAAGCACATTTTAAAGTTCAACTAGACAAAAGCGAATTCTTACAAAAAGAAGTATCATTTTTAAGACACATAATAACCCCACAAGGAGTTATGCCAAAATCAGACAAGACAAGCGCAGTACTAAATTACCCCTTACCCAAAACTAACAAAGAAATCAAAGGATTTTTAAGACTCAGTGGTTATTACCGCAAATTCATCAAAGGTTACGCACAGATAACCAAACCCCTAACAAACTGTTTAAAAAAAAGAAATAAAATTGAACACACCCCAGAATTTATTAAACCATTAGAAAAAATTTAATGCATACCAATGAATCACCCTGTATATTTATATTGACAACAGACGCATCAAACGTAGCACTAGGCGCAGTATTGAGCCAAGGAAAAATAGGTAGCGATTAACCAATCAGCTACGCATCTAGAACCCTAAACGAGACTGAACAAAAATACAGCACAATAGAGATAGAATTATTAGCAATAATTTGGGCAACGAAATATTTTAGACTATACCTTTATGGAAAAAATTCTTATATATACATTATAGACCATCAGTATGGCTATGCAAACTCAAGAGACCAAACTCAAAACTACAAAGATGGAGAATTAGATAGGTATGATTACGAAATTATATACAAAAAAGAATTTATAACAATAACGCAGACGAATCAAGCAGAATTCAATTTAACGCAATAGAAACGGAATCAATTATAGGTAACGTGACGAAACAGAAATAAAAGAAGACTCAGGAAAAATAGACACCGTACACTCAACGCAAAACGAAGAACCAAAAACGCCATTAAAATATTAAACAAAGCCATAGACATAAAATCGAACCAATTTATAATTACCGAAGTTTTAACCAACCCTAATATCGTAAAATACACAAAAATAGACAACAAGAAAATATATCAATTCGAAATAACTAAAAACGATAATGAGGAACAAATAATTAAAATTCTAAAAGAATATACCCCCGAGAAAAAACGTTTTACTTTTATTTCACCACCGAACATTTATATAAACGATTTTCAGAATTATATATTTAATTATATAATAACTCTGGTCCTGAAATAATTAGATGTACAAGAAAATTAATAACTTTAAATGACTCTAGCGAAATAAACGACATAATTAGAAATCAACACGAAGGCAAAACCAACCATCGTGGAATCAGTGAAACACTAAAGCAACTCATGAGGAGATACTACCCTAAAGATATGAAAGAACTAAACACAGACTTTATTAACCAATGCGAATTATGCGATAAAGCAAAATACGACAGAACGCCCCCAGAAATACCCTTAATGTTAACCAAAACACCTGACAATCCTTTTCAAAAATTACATGCAAACACTCTAGTAGTAGAAGCACAAAACTTTTTAACAATTGTAGACGCATTCACCAAAGTAGGTCAAGCGATACCCATCACTTCGAAAAATAGCATCGACGTAACCCAAGGATTTTTACAATATTTTACATTTTACGGTACACCCGAAACCATCACCTTAGATAATGGCAGCAAATTTAAAAATGAAACGATACAAAATACGATAGAACTCCAAAAAAAATTCATTTTATAACACCAAACCACCCTGAATCAAACAGATTAATTGAAAGATTACACCTAACCCTATTAGAGCAGATCAGACTAATAAAATTAACTTACAAGGAAGAACACATCACCAATTTAATATCATACGCACTAATTGCTTACAACAATACAATCCACCCATCAACAAATTTTACACCCTAGAATTAACATTAGGGCATTCAGATTCCCGTAATCCTTACGACATACATTAAAACAAAGAAGTATACCGACAGTATGCTAAAAACCAAAAAGAGAAACTAAAAATAACTTATGATAAGATAAAAGATAAATTAGATAACGACAAGGAACATAGTACACCAACCCGCAACAAGAATATTGACATAAATAAATTTTCAATAGAACAAATCGTATATGAGAAGAACTTTCAAAGTAAAAGACACAAAACGGCCCCTAGAAATTGAGACCCGTTCAAAATCAAAAAAACATCAGACAAAAATATAGCCGTAATAGACAACGGAAAAATAGTAAAATATATTCATTTGAAAAACCTAAGACACCATGTAGTTTCAGATGGACAGCCATCGCCCTTGCCGTCAACCTCCATCCAGGCAGAACGGACAACGACATATTAATTGAAGACGTTAAAAACAACCCCGGTATACTACCAGTAAAATTGGGAAGTATGCAAAATACAATAGACTATTTGACATTCGCACAAAAAATTGATTTAACGGAATTAAAACAAGAATTTTACATGATCAGAGACAACTATTACAGATTGAAACAATCAATTCACACAGCCAAATTCGGAAAAGAGTACGCGATAGAAATGCTAAACTTCAACTATAATAGAAAATATTTTAAGAAACATAGAAGATAAATTTAATAGATTAATACCAACAGAACAAATTACAAGACGAAAAAGAGGACTTATTAACGGACTAGATAGTATAATAAAAGCTATCATAAGCAATTTAGACAACCAAGATGCAGAACGATATGACAACGCCAAACAACACTTAATTGAAAACCGAAATGACATAAAAACCATTGTTAGAAATCAAAAATCTCTAACCCAGTCAACTATAATAAAATTCAGCGATACCTAAAGAAAGGTAGTAAAAAATCAAGACAGTATAGCCATTAGAATACAAACCCTTGAAACTATCATGCAAACCACAATGTCAGGTATGCAAGACTTAATCAGATTCGATACGATATTCACTCAAATAATATCAACCTTTACTGTAATCCAATAAATTTTGCCCACATTAGAAAACGCTGTAACATTTGCAAAATTAACACATTACACTGTTATATAAATCGGGGTAATTAAAACTTTTTGTAAGTTTATTACCCTTTATCCTCGTGACTATCAGCTATATACTAAAACTCTCTATTTTAATCTGATATCACTAGGTCGAGATTTTCTTCTTTATACTCCAAGCCCAGGGTAATGTCAGATGGAAAACGGCTTTAGACAAAGAAAACTCTTAACGGTTAAACGGCTAGTAGAGTGTTAGCTCTGGGTAGATCATGAGCATGGGTCATGGGTGGATAATCGACCAAAAATATTTTTAATAGGCGCCACCGTATTTTTTAATACAAGTGCCAACAAAATTTAACTGTGTTTGTATAAGGGGAATGCGGAAACCTTATCTTAACACCACTATCATAGCCATAAAACTTGAATTTCACTCTTTAGCACACACTTACCAAAACCTCAACCACCAGATGTCAAACAGTTGTCTCAGCTTTACCTGTGAACAAACAAAACACCACATGGACACCATTTGTGTCCTCAAAAGCATATGCCCAAAAATATAATAAGTGACTTTAAACATCTGTGAAATACTAAAGGATTCATATTCATTACTCTGTCTTTTTACTTAAGGAGGATTTGCTCTAGTTTTCTTTTTCCTAATTTAAATGTTGAATAATAAAACGTCTTTCAAAAGAAACAAAAGGAATTCTATTTATATATAGAAATCTGATTATATACATGTGACTGCAATATATATGATTACTATCTTGTCTTAAATTTTTATAAAAAGAATTTTAGTGAAGTTTAACATTCAAAGTAAATATGTATAAATGGATCATTTCTATAAAATTTAGTTTAAGCAAACATGTAATAAATTATTAGTTCATAACACATGAGTTTATTTTTACCATAATCATTGAAGTACTTCATTGACCATTTACAACAAAGATTTGTCATAAAAAAATAACGTTTATAAAATGCAAATACTCAAATTTAACTATAATCTACCAAGAAAATACGCGAACTTCTGTACCAATAAAAAGCTTTTACATGACCTGAATGTTTTTAAGCAAAATGTGAAAATTAAATCAAGACTGCATCTGGCGTCTAGATTAGGAAACAGAATCTATACTATTTTTTTTTTATCTGACATAAGTTGTCATTCTAAATATCTTAAAACACATTGAATGCGTGTACAAATAACTGACAAACTAGATATTTATTCGTTGTGTTACTAACTTTAAAAAACTACTTTATATTTTTGTTACTCTAATAATCAACGTAGGAAATCTCATAATAATTTACTATACTTTCAAAGTTATGGAAAGTTTCAAACACTCACGTGTATCCAAATAAATTGCAGGTGCAAAATCATGACGTCAACTGTTGTATTTTTCCAGCGTATTAATCATCAGTAAGTTTGAAGTATCAAGATTCTTTGTAGAATAAACCATTGCTATACTGCGTAGTTAAATAGATAGAACGAAACCATAACTGCTTGCTTTAAATTACTGCGACGAAAATTTATTATAATTTAACATTGAAAATTGTTGTTGTAGATATGTCCATAAGATATTGCACTAAGGTGAGAAAATATTAGTAAAATTTATTGTATTAATCTATACCAACTGTCTTAAATGATGTATATTATCGTTCCATGTTCTCAATTCAAGTTCTTCTTCTTGACTCTATTAGACGCCTCGTGTTTTAGTCGGGCCATCTTGACTTTATCTCTAGTCTACAAAAAGCGACTTCACTCTTGGACGTTGGAAACAAAAGTGCTGATAATTAACTGGACAGCGCTTGGTAACAAGCCTCAGAATATATATCTTCTAGAATCTATGTGTTATTATGAACATTATACTTTAATTTTTTTATTGGCTGAATATTTACGAATTAAATGCTTTAAAATTTATCTGTTTTATTATTAATTTATTAGGCTTGGTGTAACTAGGAAAAAAATACGTTACAACACTCTAGTATTATAGAACCAAGTGACTTATTAAAAGAATTATTAAGACTTAGATCATTTATACCTAACAGTAAATTACCCTAACACTTACAATTATTATCATGTATTTGCTTTCCCCATGAAAATTACTAGCATATATCAAGTTACCATCCCTAAAACCAAGTTCCTTTCCTTAAATGAACTCAGATATGGTTACACGAACGAAAAATGTAACGAAGTAACACCAAGTCAATATTTATACCAATAATTAACAACAACAGCTTTTCAAGAAGATAGCCCTTGCGAAGTACAATTATTAAGATTTTCAAATCATTACGATAACTGTGAAGCAAAACCAGTACAAATCACCAATATGAAAATTCAAAAAGTTATGGAAAATAAATGGATTGCTGTATTTCCACAAGAAGTAATAGCAACCGCCTACTGCAATCAAGACGAAAACAATTTAGCATTAACTGGAAGCAAAGTAATCTCCCTTTAGGAAGACTGTTATCTAAAATTGAAGAACGAAATAATTCAAGTATATCAAGACGCAACAGTAACCAAGAAATTCGCAAATTTACCAGAACTACAATTCAAGATTACACAACCCGAAGACGACGAAATAATCAAGAAATCTATGCAACAAAAACACCTAGACTTAGACGATCTCAACCACGCCATGAAACTAATGGACAATTACAAACAACACTTAAGTGAGTTAAAAGTGCCAAAATTACATTATGATAACATAAGCGTTTGGACAATTTGATTAATCATTTTAGTCATTTTACTAACTATGTATGTATTGTACAAAATGAATCTTAGATATAAGAACAAAGAAAGAAGTTTTATTCATAAGGAAACGAAATTAAATAAAGAAACAATAACTGTATCCGTAGGGAATGGAATTTTAAAAAGTTAAGCAAAACCCTTAATTTTTCATCTACGTCGGGAGGAGTTACATATCCCCCAAATCAATATATGTATAATTAAATAGAAATTATTAAGAAACTCAAGTTAGATTGCAATATTGTAATGAAATAATGAATAAAGAAAAGGTTAATAAAAGTTCACAAGCAAGTTGTGAAATAGGATGTGAATACATTGTATACCAGACGTAAGTGATACTGCAGGTGCAGGTCACAGACGGTCATAAAAACCGCAATTATTAGAATTAAGATTATTACTTTGTATTATATAATTGAATAAAAAAATAAGCAGACATGTGCTCTGCAGTTCCCACAGAAATGTGAAGGGCAGGGACAACATAAATACTCCGGGAGCTCCAAAATGGTCAATCAGTCTTGAGCCTTACAGCTTTTACATTGTTGGGTGTTCAGGTTACTCAAATCCATTTAACAGTAATTTCGACTTAAGAGTAATTTTATAAAGTTTGATAAAATTCCATTTGTAAATTCTGTTAAAATAAAATTTGTTACAAATGTTTTTAAAAGAAGACTTTTTAAGGACAGCTCCCAAGGCCCAAAACGTAACTGGCGTAAAATACAATAACAGCCAAAGCTCAGTTAGAAAACATATCAGAAATAAGATCAATGAAGTGAGACTAAACTGTTTAGCGATTATGAACATTAAAAGTACACTGCCAAAATTTAGTGGCTGATAGGATTATTACTAAATTTTATGAGATGCATCAAAACGAAGAATCGTTTTCATTATTAGTAAAGTTTTAAAACATGTAATTTTTGTCTTTTCGACTATCCCAAAAATGTTCTTGTCCCGCTTTATGCCTACCAAATTCTAAATCCTAGTTACGGGTCTGTTTCATTTACACTTTGTTAGTAATTCTCCAAATCGACTAACGAAACAATAATGATAAATGTTTTCAAAGCGGCTCATATACTTAAAAAAGGTTGGTCGTATCAGCTCAACAAAAATTCTAATATATTGTATAGCACTACTATTTGCATCATATTTGTAGTCTAATATGTACGATGGCAATACATCAACTACTAGAAAGGCGTTCAGTAACCATTTTATTTTATGTCTCTGAAAACTATAATTATGGCCTAATAAATAATCTCTTCAGATAAAAGCCAATGAATCAAATTTAAAACAAAACTCACACTCTGAATCGACAAGGCATAAGTCAATGTCTTGGATGACAGAAAGCTTAATGTTGGAGACCTGCCCACATTTCTCTACATTTTCTTCTGCTGCGTCCACTAATACGAATATCTATCTACAACAATGTAAACCTCCAGTAGAGAGCATAATTGCTATTCAAAGTGCAAGTTACTGTTTAATTCATTGACTGTAAATTCCAACGTACGATTGAAGAAATGTGTTAATGCAAACAACTTTGATTTTAGTGCTTTCGATAAATTCAATTATCTGATGTAGTGCAATGTCAAACTAGTAGTAGTACGCCTTTATAGCAAGGTTAGAAATGGACCTGTTATCGCGGGTGAACGCGGTGACGAGGAAAATTGCTTGGTTATTCTGTGAGCGCATAAAGAGGAAACGGGAGGGATAGGACACGAACGGTCTTGTTCCGGACCGGGGCACATCACTTGTCCGAGCCTCTTCTGGAGATTGAATCCACCGTGCTACAACCACTTCACTTCATCTTAGAAAGGACGGCCTGTAGTTGAGATCACTTATTGTACTCTATTTAAACTGTATGGACCTAGAAATGACATTGCGTTCTCGATGTATATAGCAGGAAGAGTATTTGCTATAAATTAGCAGGAATTAAAATTAAATTACGTTATAATAATAAAGAGATAAATTATCATTAATTTATTAGTTCGTAAGCTGATTGACAGTTTAAAAATTGCATCTTCTTTCAATTAACCTGAGAAGTTAGTCGAGTTCATTTTCTATTAAATAGTATAAGTATACCCTTGGAAAACTGCCGATGTGTCTCGTTAAGCCAAAAACCCCTTACGTTTAACATTGACTGCAGAGTAGTTGCTAAAAACTTCATATTTCGAAAACATCGAAAAGCGTTATACTTAAATACGTTTCTCAGCATTCATATCTTACAAACAGAAACGGAGAACCAAATCGAAACAGGATTATGTTGAACTAGATTGCGGAATTGCAATGTTACTCATGTTCTGCAGAGAAGTTGATATATTTGTATATATTCAAACACCGTCATCCACAACTACTATGCGTTTGAGGGTATTTATAAACCTCCAGTAAAGTCGCTGAATGGGTAGTAGTAACATTGTGTAAAACAAAACACTTCAAATAGTAAGGCGAGAAACAAGAGCTTCAAATACGATTTTCAGTCCAATTTTTCTTTACAAAATTTGAAGTGAATACATATAATCAATTATCTCTATGTATATATATATATATATAATGCTGTGATAAGGGGTTGTTTAAGGGTGTATTTTATAGCAATGGTCGCTTAGTAATCATAAATTACGATAGGAAGCAGAAAACTGCATTTATTTAGTAGAAAATTGAGTAATTGGGAGAGTTTGTAAATAATAAGCATTTAACACCCTGTATATAAAGCATAATTAGTTTTAAGCGACGCAAGTAAACACATCTTATAACAATAGGACGCATATTTAGCATAGAAATAGGTAATTCATGCATTAGGTAAATAATAAATATTTAACACCCGGTATATAGAGCTTTATTAATTTTAAGTAATGCAAATAAGGATATTTTTCAGTAGAAGCACGCGTATTTAGAAGAGAATGATAATAAATGTAATTAAACATGCATTCAAAAGGATTCTAATTAGTTATGATATAATACGGAGATAAGAGATAAAAACTTAACAAAGTTTTGTGTAAGTGCGTAGAAACAATTAACATTTTTGATAGAAAATGTAATTAAAGATGCGTAAATAAATAAACATACATGAAAATCGAAATTCAAATTGCATCAGGTATTTTTGTATAATATGGAAAGCAATTATTTACTTAAAACACCGTATGGTTTGATAACGAGGTATCTATAAGCAAACAACCATTACCTAAGAAACGAATTTGTTACATCAGAAAACCACTTCAAGTGTAGGAAATACAAAGACCTCATTGGTTAAGATTAGCGAAGGACTTGTAAGCCAAACCCACATCCAAGGGGGATCAGCCCATATATTAACAGCGAGCAATGATAACAGAGCTCAGTTTTAACTCAACAAGGCCAAGCTGCGTTACTCTAAACCTAAGAGTCACGCGTAATAATATTTTAATAGTGAAGTTGTATAGTGACAGATAAATGATACAAATATGAAGAATTCTTTTGCCGATTAACGTAAGTAGAATTCGGGTAATTTATTTAAACTAATAATATAATAATAATAGGGTTTTGAGGTTGATGACAATAATTCGAGGGTGTTGATGACAATAATTCAAGGTGTACTAATATAATAATTCAAGTGGAAGATTCTAATTGAGGTTGTATAATAAATTCAAGTGGTTAGATAAAAATTCAAATGGGGTGTATAATCCTGATTAGAGTAGATAGAATAAATTCAAGTGGAAGATTCTAATTGAAAGTGTATAATAAATTCAAGTGGATAGATATAATAAATCCGAGTATATGGATAATCTTAGTTGGTTGATAATATTTCAAATGTGTTGTTGACAATAATTCTGAATTGATGTTGGTTGATAATGGATGGTATAATAATGCATGGAAGATTCTAATTGAGGCGTCGACGAGTTTGATATAATTTTGAGAATCGATAAAGAAGCACGAAGTAAGCAGAGCAGGTTAGATCTTATTAGTTTTAAGCCATTTTTTCTATTTGAATTTGAATATTGAATTTACTTAATTAACATAAAAGTGTAACAGAGTCAGCAACAAACTTGGCATACGTTAAAAGTACGTAATATTATAAAGGGGTTTTGAACGTCCCAGGCTTCTTTGATAAAAAGAGTAGTTTTGGTGACTTTAGATTGATTGCAGAGCAGATAAATTTTAAGATAAATCAGATTTATAATATTGATTGATTGAAGAGAGTATTTTAATAATTTTCAAAACCTGTACATAATATTTCTTTTCATTATATGGAATTAATTAACTTCATTTTATAATTCAAACAAAAAGGTAATTAAAAAGGGGTAAAAGAAAGAAAAATTAATCATCGTAACGTTGTGCACTCTGTGTAGAATAATAAAAGCTAGTCGTGGCAGAATAATAGTAAAATTAGTAGGAGTGAAATTTGATTAAGAAAACACAGAGAGGTGGAGTTATAAGTAGAAAACGCCATTGACACCTAGTACGGCGTCATCATATCAATTTTTATTGGACGGCCCAACATACGCGGCTCGATGGTTCCTGTTAATACATAGCAATATATATATATATATATATATATATATATATATATATATATATACTTTTTCTTTGTAGGTTTTTTAGGTCTGCTGGATTTAAATAAATACTCTTTTATGGCCTAAATTTTCGCATAACTATTTTTATGCTTGATCACAGGCTACAACTGTATTAACGCAAGGTCACCAAGTATTTATATTATATATATATTTTTATATATATATTGCTGTTATAAGGGGTTGTTTAGGGGTGTATGGAGTAGTAAGGGTCGAGTAGTAACTGTAAATAGCAATGGGAATCAGAAAAATGCATTTCTTTAGCAGGAAAATAAGTAATTCGCAGATTATGCAAATAACAAGCATTTAACACCCTGTATATAGACCGTAATTAACTTTAGTTAATGCCAGAAAGCATATCTTATCGCGTATTCTGCAGAGAAATAATCGTACATGTAATTAAACTACGTTGAAAAGTGTTCAACAAGCTTATAAAACAAATACGCAGAAGATAAGATAAAACCTAATAAATCCTCATGCAATTACGCTTGTAATAAAGAAGGAACAATAAACGCTTTGATAAAAAACGCGCTTTCAAAGATGAATAAATACATAAACGAAAACAGCAATCGTGTTACATCATTTAGTTTTCTACAATTCTCCAAAAGCTTTATCTATGCAAAACAACAAATATAAGTTAAAAGTCCGGCCACGATAATAATAGCAAATAACTGCATGATATGAGAATCCAAAATAATTTCATCAGAAATCTGCTTGAAAATACTGGGAATATTAGAAACAAACGTGGTTGGTTGCAATAATCTGTAGAACTGCTTGGAAAACTAATCCAAATGTAGAGGGAAAAAGCTATATAACACCCACCGGTGATAAGGCACGCGCAGTCTCCACTTGAAGCACTTCGAATCCACAACACTTTTAATCAGATGGTCACGCGTCAGATAAACAAAATTTATATTATAATGAAAATAGTACTGCGTTAAGAATACATGAAGAGTTTTTACCGTTTTTTCAGAAAACGAGTAATTGTGATTCTGGACTATTTCTAATTTTAATTCTGAGATAATTCTAATTCTAATCCGCGTCAAAAACAATTCTTTTCCAATTCTAATAGACTTCTGGTCTATTTCTAATACGCTGCTAATTTGTGATCCAAAGTCTGGAATTTCAAGTGGTATTTAAAGCATATACAGAGAAATATAGAATAAAGCACGAGGTGATTTTGGAAACAAGGGCAACCGTACTGAAATATTGGTTCAACGTATGTTAAGTAGTACAAAGCAGAGCACTGATATTCGATTGAAGACAGTAAGGGGATGTTGATCGACAACACGAAACAAATCAGCAGGAGATCACAGGTCAGGCCTACCTACCTTTAAGGAATCTTTTCTAACTTAAATTTTAACACTGAATATATTAATTTTAACACTAATTTGTAAGGAGTCAACAAGAACATTGTATACGTTGAAACTTACGTAATAATCATAAAAAGGTCTCGAACGTTCCAGATTTTTTTGTAAAAGGGTGTTGTTTTTGGTGACTTTATATGAAATTAAAAGGAAATAAATTTTGGGATAAATAATCCATACAATATTAATTGATTGAAGGGTGAATTTAAAGAAGTACAAAAATTTGTGAAATGTAAATATTATTTCCTTTCATTATATGAATATTGATTGACTTCGTTTTATCAATTCACACAGGTAAGAGTTAAAGGGGTAAATAAAAACTGATCATCGTAACGTTGTGTACTCTGTGTAAATTAAAAAGGGCTAGCCGTGGCATAATAAAATTAGGAGATTAAAGTGAGAAACACAGAGCGGTGGCGTTCAGTAGAACGTTCATTACCTCGAGTACGTCGTTATCATATCAATATATATATATATATATATATTGCTGTGATATACTCCTGTGAATGCGGGAACTGGGTCCTTTCAACAAAAAAATTCTAGTCCCACCGATTGGGCGTCATAAACTGCTGTGATCCTGTTTTCGCCTCGGCTTCTCACCTAATTTTATAAACCTCCTCATTCATAAAATTAAACAACACATTCCTACCACAAACATCAACGTTAACTCTATTTACATCAATATTCAGAATACATTAAATTTTCAAATTAAATTTCAGCATAAAATTCAGTTTTAAAAAGAATTTCAAGATTAATTTTATTATCCTTTTAATGTGCATCCAGAATTAAAGTCCTTGTTGGATGCCTACTAATTAATATAACAATATAAGCAGACCGGAGTCTGAGTATAAAGGGAGCATCTACCACCCCTTTACGTTAATTAACCAGGTTCGTCTAATTGAGCTCAAAGACATACCTAAAATTTCATCATAATCCAGAACATCAATACTAAATACCCCTTTCTACTTAAACAAGCAAATTTCATCTTAACATTAAAATTTTATGGTTAGTACAATTTCACTAATGTCCATTTAAAGTAAATCAATTGTCAAGTAATTCAACACACACAAAAATGTCAAACAAAATAGTATAATAAAGTTATTCAACACACACCAAAATGTCAAACAAATTAGTATAATTTACCTGAAGGTTACTGTCCTCGTAGCTTTAATGTACATCGTCCCTTTAGTTAATCACACCATTCCAACAAGATTATATTTACGACTTCTAATTCTCAACGCTTTTAAAATTTTCTCCATCACCATTTATTTAAAGTTGTTTCTGGGCTTTTCCGGAACTCATCTGTGTATATCTGACCCTTGTTTCGTGGATCCAGACACGTATTTGAACCATTTAATTATTAACACCCCCGAAAAATAGCAAAGAAATTCATGCGTCTTTCACCAATATACGCCAAAACTGCCTACTTTTGTGTATACATTTGTCGTTGTAAATTTTGCTAATTGGTACAGTGATACTAAATTTTATTACCTTGTATCTAAGTGCACTGAAGTACATTCATGTTAGCACGTAAATAACAAACTATTTTGAATCACTAAAATATACGAGCAAAATTTTAAATTATTTTATCAAACTAAAATGCACTGTTTAACATCTTGAATCAAGTCGCGGATGTAAGAGCTTTTAACGCATCGAATAGTCAAAAGTCTAAGAGGCCTTGTTTATTTTCACCTCGGTATATATAGCAAAAAGCCTGTCTGTCGGTCTGTTCCCCAAAACGGGTAATTCTAAAGAATTTCTCATGCCATGTTCCCAGTCCGTCGCTCGCGCGTCGGTTTTACGAATTTTTCACTCGCCCCATTTAAAACTCAGAAATTTCACACGGCACGCAAACATGTCCGAGAAAACTAATTAATTTTGTACAGAAATCGTTGTTTCACCTCTGATATTTGCATCCTATTTTCAACCAATTGTGACCCTCGTGACGTTGCTTAAATCACGCCTTTTACTATATGTGTCTTTGCTTGACGCATTTTCTCTTTCCTTTTCTAACCTGTTCGTATTGGTGCAAATTGATATTCTTTATTATCGATTATATTTTAGTCCATGTGGACTATCTGGGTTTAATAACCCCGTATCGCACCTTCTCGTGAATATTAAGCCACGGTTTCTTCAAGATTCTTTGAAACCATTTGTTATCTACACAATTTTCGCCGTACGTGATATTTAAACTACGCAGGTGTTCAAAATAATATTAATTCTCAGAGCTTTATTTTCTGGTATTATAATCTTGGATTTTCACACTTTTATGCTTATTATTAATAATGGTTTAATTAACTCCAATTAAAATTGACTTCTATCCTTTCATTTTTAGCGAATACAAGTTAAATATTAATTATTATGTGTACACTTTGTTTTACTACCGGTTACTTAAAATAGGGTTAATTAATATAAATTTTGCACGTAATTTCCATTTGTTTATTTCCTCGGAATAATTACATTACCCGTAGAGCTTGTTTATACTGTTTCTTTTGATATAAAGCGTCTTGTACATGATTTTAAATTTCTTATTTTTACTGAAACGACCGAATTTATTTATGCTTCAAGGTTTTAATAAAGCGTATTATTTAATACAATTCCTTATACACGGTGATTAAAATTATTTGATGTGATTATTTAATTTTCTACCCTGGTCTAAATATGAGTATTTTCCCTATTTGAATACAAATAATCCCACTTATTTGAATGCAAATATATAAGCATTTAGACAAAAAATTACAAAAATTGCCTAATCTCTCTCACCCTTATTTATCCTAACTTACCTAGCTTTGTTTCCTATCCAAAACAACTTATTTACTACTCTTCCTATCTCCCTATCCTATTCCTAACTCTCACCTATATCTATAAATCTGAAATTATCCCTAACTTGATCCTACTCATCCATCTAATCCTATATACCATCCTATATACTCTTCTATTCCTAACTTTTAACTAATCTTCACTATACTTAACCTATCTATATTTTCTTCCTACATTTACTCTCACATACAATAATTATCATCCTATTATCCTGACTTCCTTAAATTATTGCTCCATATCTTCCTACACTCTGCTTTCTTATTCTATTAACACTTACTTCTACTCTTCTGTCGACAAACCTATTCGATACTACCTATTTAAAGTCTAACTCAAATTCTTGATCCTCCTACGGAAAATCTTTCTTCTGTACCTTCCTAATATTCTTCATCCCTAATGGAATCCGCCTTCTATATCTATGACTTATCCCCTTAAATCTAATCTCACATAACAATAAACTTGATCATCCCTATTATCTCTGACTCTTAAATATTGCTCTGTCTTCATGGATCGCTGGACAACTGCTGAATTGCGGTTTGGTCCGTTGATTAATTTCTTTCGTGCATCTAAACATAAACGAATGCTATCATCCTTTTCTTAACTACCATCCAACGGATTTATGAAATGAGTGTTTGATACCTCTATTATGCCATCTTCCTAGACATTTTATTTAATGGAATCTGCCTTCACCTGAATCCCGATATGCCTGCTGGATCTACTTGGATAAACCTTTGCGTTGAACGGTTCTGAATTATCCACTTCCAATCTGTGCTCATAGCGTAATCGCTGTGCTTGCTTCTACCCCACTAATTCTGCATGTTTTTGTAATAAAGCTTGAACCTCTACTCTCCTATCCTCTTGGACATCTTATTGTGTTGATCTGTTTACTTCATCATCCTCTACCTCTACTACATTAATACTAAACCCCGTGTCATCCTCTGTGACTTCATAACTGCCCTTCCATGGCACTACCCTATCATTAATCCTTATTACCTTCCGTTCCATATCTATCAAAACCCCTAACTTCATCATACAGTCAACACCTAAAATGCTCTGAAACTTCAGTCCAGGTACAATTACAAACTCCTGTTCACAGCTTAAACCTCCTATATCTATCCTAAGCACCACAACACTATTTACTACAGCAAACTTCTTTTTATTTGGAGCTACTAAATGGCTACGCTTTATAGGCATAATTCTATCACAAACCTTATCCCTAATTTTGCTGACGAATTCCTCCGATATTAAACTCGCCTCTGCCCCTGTATCAAGTAATACTTCTACATTATTTTCAAAAATTTCTAAATTAATAATTGGCAAACATAATTTTTCCTCAGTTTCTGGCTCTACTTCCTCCTCAATTTTGAAAAATTCACGTGGATGTTCATATACATTTACACTGAAATCTAGTGGTCTGTCGCGTTCTAAAAATCCTGTCCAGGTCTGTTTTCCCTACTCGGTCCTGGTCTAGCCGTCACCTCAGCGTATGTCCTAGGCGTTTCCACTCGTTCCGTGTCTGTATTAGCAGTCCCCTCATGTCCGGTGAACTATTCCTTCTGGTAGGTTCCGGTCTCGTGTGCAGGTCCCCTTCCTAAACTTATTACTTCTAACGTATGGTCGTCTCTGTTCCCAATTCTGTCGCTGGTATCCGTAATTATTCCCCTTCTAGCATAGTTGTCCCTTCTATTGTCAAACCTAACTGTGTTGATCTGTCTTTCCCTGTTATCCTGAGGTCGTCCACTACTTACGTCGTCGTACCTCTGCAGGTATTCCAAAACATTTCTCTGTCCACTATGTTCTGTAGTGCTACGTGCTGTCTTATGTCTACCTCGAAGTGTCGTGATAAATACTTAATAATTTGTCGGTCCGTCAGTGGTGGGTTCAGTTGTTTGCTATGCTATACTTGCGTATAGCATATTGCTCCCTACTTCCTGAAAATTCTCCCTTAAATTTCCTGTGATTAAGTCGTCTCGTACCTGGTCTTGTCTGTGGTCACTCCAGTAGTGCTTTAAAATCTGTTTTCAAAGTCCATGATAGGTGTCTATGTCCTGTCCTACTAAATTGTACCACGCTTCCGCATTGTCCTTTAATAAAGCCTTTATCGTATTTAGTTTAGTCTGTTCGTCAAATAAATTTCCCACTAGATTTCTTACACTATTAATAAAAATTTGTGGATTTACCCTGTTATCGCCATAAAATTTCATGTGTTGGTCCAATGATACTCCACCTGTAGAAAATCTGGGACCATCCCCCGTTAAATTTGACATGTTGTATTTAATACTACTAACTTCGCGTTCTACCCTGCCTAACTGATCCCTACATGAGTCCGTCACTTCAGTCATTTTTACATTAATCTCTTCTTCACAAAAAATGCGTACTTCGGACCTTAAATGTCCCATTTCCTGTCGAAGACCTGTAATATCACGTTCATTTTTCTCAACCCTCTTTTCTACTTCCCCCAGTTTCACGGTAAGACTATCTTTAAATTCTGTAAATTCTTTAGTATTTTGTTCAATTTTCCCGCTTATCTGCTCTAATTTTTGATTGGACTCCTCCCTAGCTCTATTCGATTCTTCCCTAGCTCTATTGGCTTCTTCGTTCATCCTCTCTAGCATTCTCATTATCATCTCGTTTCCTTGATCCCTGATTCCGTCCTCGACTGATCTCTACTGCCTCCAGCTTCTTCCATTTTCGAATTTTTCCCACACAATGCACTATCGTCACTTCCAATTTCCACTCCTTGACTCGTTAACCACTCTTTTCTCTGCATACGTTCTACTCACTCACACACACTCAAAATACTCTTAAATTTATACACACAGAAACTCTCTCTCAGATCGCCAGTTTCCTGGAATAAAATCACAAAATTTTATTTGGAACTCGAGCCCTCACGTTGTGGTCGCCATAAACTGCTGTGATATACTCCTGTGAATGCGGGAACTGGGTCCTTTCAACAAAAAAATTCTAGTCCCACCGATTGGGCGTCATAAACTGCTGTGATCCTGTTTTCGCCTCGGCTGCTCACCTAATTTTATAAACCTCCTCATTCATAAAATTAAACAACACATTCCTACCACAAACATCAACGTTAACTCTATTTACATCAATATTCAGAATACATTAAATTTTCAAATTAAATTTCAGCATAAAATTCAGTTTTAAAAAGAATTTCAAGATTAATTTTATTATCCTTTTAATGTGCATCCAAAATTAAAGTCCTTGTTGGATGCCTACTAATTAATATAACAATATAAGCAGACCGGAGTCTGAGTATAAAGGAGCATCTACCACCCTTTACGTTAATTAACCAGGTTCGTCTAATTGAGCTCAAAGACATACCTCAAATTTCATCATAATCCAGAACATCAATACTAAATACCCCTTTCTACTTAAACAAGCAAATTTCATCTTAACATTAAAATTTTATGGTTAGTACAATTTCACTAATGTCCATTTAAAGTAAATCAATTATCAAGTAATTCAACACACACAAAATGTCAAACAAAATAGTATAATAAAGTTATTCAACACACACCAAAATGTCAAACAAAAGAGTATAAGTGACCTGAAGGTTACTATCCTCGTAGCTTCAATGTACATCGTCCCTTTAGTTAATCACACCATTCCAACAGGATTATATTTACGGCTTCTAATTCTCAACGCTTTTAAAATTTTCTCCATCACCATTTATTTAAAGTTGTTTCTGGGCTTTTCCGGAACTCATCTGTGTATATCTGACCCTTGTTTCGTGGATCCAGACACGTATTTGAACCATTTAATTATTAACACCCCCGAAAAATAGCAAAGAAATTCATGCGTCTTTCACCAATATACGCCAAAACTGCCTACTTTTGTGTATACATTTGTCGTTGTAAATTTTGCTAATTGGTACAGTGATACTAAATTTTATTACCTTGTATCTAAGTGCACTGAAGTACATTCATGTTAGCACGTAAATAACAAACTATTTTGAATCACTAAAATATACGAGCAAAATTTTAAATTATTTTATCAAACTAAAATGCATCGAATAGTCAAAAGTCTAAGAGGCCTTGTTTATTTTCAACTCGGTATATATAGCAAAAAGCCTGTCTGTCGGTCTGTTCCCCAAAACGGGTAATTCTAAAGAATTTCTCATGCCATGTTCCCAGTCCGTCGCTCGCGCGTCGGTTTTTACGAATTTTTCACTCGCCCCATTTAAAACTCAGAAATTCTCACACGGCACGCAAACATGTCCGAGAAAAGCTAATTAATTTTGTACAGAAATCGTTGTTTCTACCTCTGATATTTGCATCCTATTTTCAACCAATTGTGACCCTCGTGACGTTGCTTAAATCACGCCTTTTACTATATGTGTCTTTGCTTGACGCATTTTCTCTTTCCTTTTCTAACCTGTTCGTATTGGTGCAAATTGATATTCTTTATTATCGATTATATTTTAGTCCATGTGGACTATCTGGGTTTAATAACCCCGTATCGCACCTTCTCGTGAATATTAAGCCACGGTTTCTTCAAGATTCTTTGAAACCATTTGTTATCTACACAATTTTCGCCGTACGTGATATTTAAACTACGCAGGTGTTCAAAATAATATTAATTCTCAGAGCTTTATTTTCTGGTATTATAATCTTGGATTTTCACACTTTTATGCTTATTATTAATAATGGTTTAATTAACTCCAATTAAAATTGACTTCTATCCTTTCATTTTTAGCGAATACAAGTTAAATATTAATTATTATGTGTACACTTTGTTTTACTACCGGTTACTTAAAATAGGGTTAATTAATATAAATTTTGCACGTAATTTCCATTTGTTTATTTCCTCGGAATAATTACATTACCCGTAGAGCTTGTTAATACTGTTTCTTTTGATATAAAGCGTCTTGTACATGATTTTAAATTTCTTATTTTTACTGAAACGACCGAATTTATTTATGCTTCAAGGTTTTAATAAAGCGTATTATTTAATACAATTCCTTATACACGGTGATTAAAATTATTTGATGTGATTATTTAATTTTCTACCCTGGTCTAAATATGAGTATTATATATATATATATATATATATATATATATATATATATATATATTGCTATGATGCCGCCACACGCCGATGTGATTAACCTTCAGTTTCCTGCTAAACGACACCCCTCTGTGTCTCTAAATTACCTCAACTTTAAATTTTAAATATACCTCTTTTTAAATGCCTCGACTAGCTCAGTCTAATCCACACAAAGTGCACGACGATGCGACAACAAAGAAAGTTTATCCCCCCCCTTTTACTCTACCTCCTTTCTATTTGAATGATATAAACGAAACAAACCACAATTTGTTTAATGACCAAGAATATATACACTTTACAGTTTGATAACTTTGATAATTTATTTGCTATTCATAAATTAACCCCTGGATCAAAATAATAATGTCAATCTGATCATACCCAAATTATAACTCCCTTAAAGCCAGCAAAAATAGCAATGTATACTACTACAAGCACTTTTGAACGTTTAAACGGCCTTCTTTCTTTCTACGTAAAATTTTTAAAGATTTTTGATGACCCTTCACAAAATAAATACTTCAATATATGAAAATAAAGTGATAAAAATTGAAATGACGCCTTATGCTAATAAAGAATATTCTTATTTCTGACCTGTTTTTCCTTGCTTGTTTCCAATTCTTAGAACTGCCTCTGCATGTGATTGACCAGCACCCCTGGATTGTTTCCACTTAAGCTCTCTTGTTTATTGCGTAATACAGCTTGCCCAGTCTAACCCTTAGGTGATTAAATTTCTTCCTTCGATGCTCAGATACTAAAGTTTAGACAAATATTTATAGGTATCTACTTAAATTCGGTTCTTAACGTAGTCATTTAAAGTAGTTCCTTAGATTTACCTGGACTTACCAGAGTGGTTAGTTGAATTTACTTAGATTTACTTAAAGCCGTTCTTCAAAGTTAACGGCAACTTTTTTCGTATATCACTAAATAATTTTTAATTTTACTATTTTTACTCCGCGTGATATTCGGCTTTATACTGCTATAGCCTGTGCCTTGGTCGAAGCAAGGCTGATTGTATACCAAGTCCGCGTTCTATATAAAGGCTCCGCCATTCACCTGTACCATTGATTTTCCTAGCGTATTTTATTAATTGAGACGTTGCACTTTTGCCTTATCATTGCAGCCTTCGGATTTTCTACAAAGTTACCATCAAAACCCGTGTCAAAATGATGTATATCCTTACGTAGACGTCTAATTTGTATCCAACTTTGAACTTCCTTCAAGTCACGTCCGCTTGTTTATATTTGCATTTATTTAAATTTTATCACTAAACCAAACGTATGTTTTGTTGTTTAGTACTCCAAAATCTATTGAATTTTATACGAACTTACAATCTACAGATCATGTAGACAAATCTCTATGATGACGTATTTGAATGCGTTTGTTTATTTTATGCGTTAATGTTTTGATTAGGCTTCTTTTATAGCTAGTATACCATGTTATTTTCTTTCACAAATTGCGTACTTATTTCAAAAAACATCGTTGCGTTTAAAACGTTATTCCTGCGTATTTATTTTAAATTTTTTGCTTGTATATTTAATTTAAAATGCATTATATGACGTATAAGTTATTTATCTTACTAAATATAATTTGATTTGTAAAGAATGAGCTTCCTCTCATAGATTAAAGTTAGTTGTGATTTATATACAGTGTGCTCGATATTAGCTTTTTGCATAATTCTCGAGTTACTTCCATTTTATAATGAAATTGTTGAGTTTTCTAAACTTTAATGATATTTAGATGTAGCGTACAACAATTATGACTCAATATACCCCTAAATTACCCTATTATCAT